>OU015772.1:22022163-22267340 GCA_907173295.1 Fagus sylvatica
AGTACTGAATCCAGAAGTCCTTTGGGAAAAAAGGAAAAAGGAAAAGACAGGCTGAACATCAGTAATTACGGAAAATAGTATTTTTAAACAAATTAATCATTGAGTTTGTGAAAGAAGGGCTTGGCTGCTTCCATTCTTGAAAATCAATTCCTTTCTGTTTCGACCATGATATTATCCATTTAGATGTTTACTTGGTACAAGAGCTTTAGGAAAAGTTAGTTTGAAGAAATAAAGATTAACCATTTAATTCTCATCTTAAGATTTCTACAAATTTTCCAAATGGCTGCAAATGATTCTGCACTATAAAAAATAAATAAATAAATAATTATTTCTGTTTTGGTGCAATTGATCACTCGACCTAAACCTAACATAATATAAGCCCTGATTGTACTTTAGTGTTGAAATGACAATTATCTAGAGACAAATAACAAGTAATGAAAGGTCCATATTTTTATTAAACTTTACTATGCCAATTAATCGATTGTATTTGGAAAAAAAAAAACCCAGAAATTGTTTAACCCACTGATGTGCACTCAAGTCAACCTATGTCTTGAACTGACAGCAGGAATAGTGGACTACCCTATAAAGGAGTACATAAAACAACCACATTCAGAATATACTAGCAAATCCTTGACTAAGGTGTGCATCAAAAATGCCTTTCTTAACTTAAAAGATTGTCTATTTCAAGCAGTAAATCTTGAAACTCATTTTCTAATCAACCTAAAATCTCAAAAAACTAATTTCCAGAATCATTCAGAGAAGCTTTATTTACAAGTCTCTTCTCTAAAACCAGACAACTAATTCAGAGAGAGAAACACCTTCCTAATGCTGTAGGGCTTATAATGGCTATCATATAACTAAAGTAATCATATTCAAAAAGAACAATGAGAGGGGAATATAGGAAACATCAAATAAAATTACATAGAATAACTCTAACCACTGATGCAGTTGTTGACATTGAGAAGCTAATACTCATGCAACACTCATACTATCCTTTAGGTTATCAAAATGACTTAGTCCTTTACATCAATTTGAAATAGCCCGGTGTGTTAGTGATTTTGAATTTTTTCCATTGACATATATGTCCTAAAAGTTTATTACAATCTCATGTCTATCCAAGCCCTCCTCTACACACAGAGAGTAAGAAAATTAAGGAAATAAAGAAAAAGAAGAGAGAAGTAAAAATATGAATTTTTATGTATGTAAAGATCATATGCAAGTTAAATGCTCAAAATAAAACATTAAATAAAGATGATCTCAAAAGATTTGATTATCATATGGAAATCACAAGAAGGGGTCCCCAACCAAAATTTGATGTGATCATGGTTGGTGTCAGCAGCCTCCAAAATTTAGAAAAAGCTTAGAAGTCAACCCAAACTGGATTAGACTGGCAATGAAACTCCACTACCACTCCCAATGAAGTGACCAAGGAAGTAACGATCCGGTAGTTTCAGTGAAAATAGTTTCTTGGGGAAAAACATTCACAGGAAAAATGACTTGTTTTTCCTATGTTTGGTTTCAACCTTGAAAACAATCATAAAAAACATTTTCGGCTATTTGGTTTGCACGGACAATTGTTAATATTTTATGTTGGCAACAACAGTGGTGGTGGCACAAAGGAATGGAGGGGGGTGACTAGTGAGGGCACAAACGAATGTTATAAATAATTTTCAGCCTCTTTTGGGCTATTTTTCGTTGACCAAGGTTATCCACCACACCAAACACCGGAAAATGCAGAATTCATTTTCCGCTGAAACAATTGGAGTGTAATCAACCTTTGAATTTTGAAACATTTGATCTTTCAAAGGAACAATCAGTCGTTGACATTACACACACACATTTATACACTTGATGCAGCCATTGCACAGTCATATTGTATACATTTAAGCATTCAGTCATTGCCATAAGCAAAAAGTTGCCTCAAGAAAGTTAAAAAACAATTTACCTCTTCTGCTCAGCCTCTTTTTCATCCAACCAAGTCTTGAATTTGTCAGCATCACTCCTAACCTGGATTTACCAAACATCAATCCCCATAACAAAGTTCGCAGGACAATAACTCAAAATCAATCCAACTAATTGAAGACAAATTCTTAAACAGGATAAATTTGTGTAAAATGTTCAAACACCTCATCTATTTTCTCTTTTGGAAGCCAAGATTTTTTTGTCTCCCAACCTTGTACAATCTGCAGATTCCCAGCAAAGAAAATCATCAATGCACTTGACATATCATCTCATAGCTAATTAAAAGTAACATAGAAAATTAAAAAGTTACAGAAGAAAGATCCAAATTTTCCAGTATCAAAACCCTCTAAAAATAAAGAATGATGGTTATTCCATCAACTGCAACAACTTTTGGATCTTTAACCTACAAGAAAGATATCATGAAAGAAAAGCAACTTGGCGAAACAGGCCCGACTTCTGTCGGTGATCTCCCCCCCCCCCCCCCAATGAAAGAAAAGCAACTCATATGAAATCCCATCAAGCAACATATACTTCCATAAGAGCATTCTCACAGCCCCAAACAACAAACCCCCCCCCCCCCCCACACACACACACAAAATAAGAAAAGGAAGAAAAGGCAAACAAAAAGGCAAACAAAAAGGAAAGGCAATTAATAACTATATAACATGTTCTTATTTACTGAAAATAGTTCCACTTTACTGTCTTCCTAGTACTTCATGCAATTCTTTACAGCTAAATGTTCAATACCAATATTGCTTCCTACCAACGGTATCTTTAAACTATCTGACTAATGAATCTTCACTGGCCTTTTAACTGTTTGACAAATACCATCTGTGACACTCAACCACCATATGGTCTCCTGCTGAAGCACGTGTGCAGAAATACATATGATTTTTTTCTCAATTAAAGTGTGTTACAACTACACTGTCACTTTCTGAAGTACCTGTTGCAGCTCAACAAGATATCTTCTAGCATGTTCAGCTGCTGCAGGCCGTGCAGTAAGCTCTTTCAATCTACAACCAAAAGTTCATCAATTCAAAAATCATTTATAGCCTCTCTAAATTTACAATATTAGAAGCAGACATACTCAACTCGGTTAAACTCAAGTTAGCCTTAAGTCCAACTACAATTTATTAACGGACATACCTGAAGAACATGGGATCACCAAAATCTTTCAACATATCTAAGCGTTTCTGAAACTCTGCAGCAGTAGCATCTTCACCATCTGTATACAGCCATTCTTGCACCTAAGGCAATCCAAGTTTCTTAAATCAAAAAAATTCAAGACAGAGCTATATGACTACAAGCATTCTGAGTTGGTCAAAAATAAAACCTAACCTCGTCAAGCTTTTCCTTAAAAGATTCACGTTCCTCAGCAGTAGAAATTTGTTCGAACTCCTCAGATGTTTCAAGCTGGTATAAATAAAAATGGCATCAATTGAGGAAGCCTCTTTTATATGTCCAGTAGAAGCCTAGCTAAGTAAGGTATATTACAACAACAAAGCCTTAGTCTCAAAACTTTGGGGTCGGCTATGGATCCTCAAAAAATTAATCGGAGTCGGTCACATGTATTCTTCGATAATAAGTAAGGTATATTATGGATTTAAACAAAAGAGAGTGACACCCTAATAGGGCTTAATATGGAGGAAATACATGTAAATGTTGAACTTCAAAAGTAATTGTGAGGAATAAAAAAGTGAAAAAATCTAATATGCTACACTTAAATGAATGATACAGTTGAATTTACAAAAAGTAAAAAACTTCCAACCTTTTCTTTAGTAGCATAAATATATCCTTCCAAGTTATTTTTTAGCTCCGCAGTTCTTCTTCGCTCTGCATCCTTTTTGTCCAATGCTTCTAATCTACGTTTAGCTTCAACAAGAGACTCTTTTGAAAGAGGCATGCCAGGCCCCAATGTCTTCTCAACAATCTATAATTAATAAATGAGAGAAGAAAGGCAAATGTGAAAAATGGAAACTTAATATCAGAAAAAGTTTTAGACAACTGTTAATAATAGGAATACATCTTAAGCAAATTCACTTTTTGTACCTTAAGTGGAATCCTGAAGGTCCTCTTTTTCAGCTTTTTCTCTGTACCAAGATCCGCAGTATTATGTTCTTCTACAGTAGAGTTGGATGGGTTACTAATCCCACCATCAACATGCAAGTCGTCATTACTTTCTTCGGAAGTGTTTTTGGCACCAGCTTCAATTGTTATGTTGGGGGAAGCAGTGGTTGAGTTCTCCACAGTCAAATTCTTTTTGGGAACTTCTACCCATTCAGATATTTCAATAACCGCATCTGCCCGATCCAAAGAAAGAATTCCACTTCTACTGAGAGAGAAATGCAAATTTGTCTTGATGGGGGACGACAAATTCCGAGATGAATACCTGAAAAACATAGAGACAACACAGACAAATCCAAATTATAATTTGTCTGAAGCTTTTGTGTGGAGAAGGTGTTACTATTGCTTGAAGTATCAAAGCAAAATGAACATCAACATAAGATTTAAGACTTTGCTAATCTTACTTCTCACTCGCATCTGTCAAACCAGACACATCATACTGAGCGAAAATGGGAGAGGTAACACCAGGTGGTAAAAGATCTTCATTATCGTAAGCAAGTGTAACTTCAAAATCTTTCTTATGGATAATGGACCTGAACATCTGTTATATACGCAATTCCAACATAAATAGTAAAATTAGAGAGGAAGACTGATGCAGTCAAAGTATTTTTCTAACTTTCACCTTTTCTCACATTGCCTTGTTACTTACCTTACTTGGGAGTTTCTTCATTCGTTGTACAAGTAACTGCCTAGTGCTCTCATCTTTCAAAAGTTCAGGGCCGTCCAACTCAAAAACAAACCCATATGAAGAACCATCAACCATTCCTAGCTTACGATTCAATTTGATTCCATCACTTAGATTCGCAGCATGTAGTGCTGCCCCAAGAACTATAGCTTCATCAGCATCCAGATGTTTGTCCAGCTCTTCCCTTCCAAGAAATTCCTGGAGCTTAGCCTGTTATTAAGGAAACATAACTTCTTTTTCAGATTCATCCTCCATCAACTTATGAAAGCTCGATACATAAATTTTTAAAAGCTAGTCCCATATAACAAAATTAAATAATTTCAAACTTTCTTTTATTGGGCTAAAGATATACATACACATCCAGTGAATTTTGAACGCACAACCTACCCTTCCATCCCATTCTTATGGGAGGAAGAAATTCTATTTGAACTATAACTCACTAATTTTTAATAATTGAGATATAGATATATAACAAATCATAACGGCAACGAGTAACACTAAAAAATAACTAATTGCTCATTGGGATGGTAAACATTACCATGCACCTTGACACTGACAATTTAAAATCTCATAACCTGTATCATGAAACCCACACAAAACGACATGCAATTGCATACACATTAACATGTAGTTAATCATCTTTATGATGATATTAATATCTGGTCAAATACTAGCAAAGCTGTGAGTTATTGATTTTTCTTTCAATGTGTGCAAGATGAATACACATTTTGCGTTCTTTTTTTTTTATAAGTAACGAAGAAGTTTTATCAAAAAGGATAACACTGTGTGCATAAAACATGAACAAAAGAGACTCAAAAAATTACAAAGAGTGTGTAGTATGAACTAAGCATAATGAATATTAAGTATTCTATGCAGCACTTTTTACATATATTCCACAAATTTCACCACTTGAATAAAAGACTAATTAAGAATAGTGCTCTACCATATAAAATCATTCATATTGGTCCCCAAGGAACCAATAAGAATTCTGCCACAGCTTCAAAGGATTGGTCATTGGTTTATTATTGTTGCACTTATAATTCAAAAATAAATCTGTCTAGAAGACGATTCAAAAAGACACATAAAAGTTATTAAAAAAAATGGAGAAAGAATCCTACGCAATAAAATGGTAAGTAGGAGAATATCATTTAAGAGTGCCACAAAGGCAAGAGATTAACTTTTAAACTAAGCAAGTGAAATCAAGATAATTCACTCATAGAATTGAGCTCAGAACTCCATCTTTAATTGAGTATCATATGCAAGTAGCTTCATGGGCAAGAGATAAACTTTTAAACCAAGCAAGTGAAATCAAGATAATTCTCTCATAGAATTGAGCTCAGAACTCCATCTTTAATTTAGTATCATATGCAACTAGCTCCATGCAATTAATGTTTCACTGCTTGAATACAAGATAAGATTCTGCCTCATGAGTAAATTCATCAGGAAGATGACATTACAAACCTGCAACTTTGGGACTCTGGTACTACCTCCTATCAACTCCACTGCATATATATCATTCAACTTCAAACCAGAATGCTGAAGCACTTCTTTCACAGGTATAAGAGATTTCTCCCACAGATCTTCACAGAGCTCTTCAAACTTTTCACGTGTTATGGTGCTCCTGGGGTAGGGGAGAAACTCAATATAAGACTATTAATAATTTATCAGCTCATTACCTAGTATCAAACTATCAGTATGCATAACACATGAGATACAGGGGAAAAGATAAGTATGTTTAAACATTTAATGTGAATTATTGTCTATATATAGAGATGGGAACATCAAGAAGCATTATCTTCAATCTCCACTCCATCTTTGTAGAAAATTTAACTAGAGGGTCATTACAAGTAGGATTAGTCCTTAGAAAAGAGATGAAACAGGACATAGGTGCTAATTTCTGGGAGTAGGATTGGAGAGCAATTACCAAAAATAAGCTCAGGTAATACGTGGAAAAATAAAAAAAAAAATAAAAAAAAAAAGGGAAGGTGGCGATATGCTTTGCCTTTCAAACAACAAACAGTGTAGCAATAAAAGCAAAAATGAAACACGCATTTGAAATTTCATATGTGACAAATCATACCACTTAAATGAAAAGCACTGCAAATTACTTAAAGAAAAAATATGTAACTTTTAAAAAAAAATGTATATCTAAAGCCACGACTGCCACTTTCCCCCTCCCAATGTTGTCATTTATGGACAAGGTATATAATAAATTAGATGGTAATAAAATAAATTATAACCCATAATATGAGACCAAGCATTTTTTTGATAGAATAGACATTAATACTATCTTGACTATCAAAATCTCTTAAATATATATATATATATATTGACAATCTCAAGCAGCAATAATGAATACTTTGCCCATTATTAGTTTAAATAATTTGTATCCAAATCCCTTGCTTGTTTAAAGGATCCAGGTTGCAGTAAAGACAATCACTAACGGTAAGAATGCAAGAGTAGCCCGACTAGTGAGGATAAAGCTTTGAAGATATGTCATGGAGGAAGAAGCAGGAAGTAATAGACTAGTGTGAGTGAAACATCAGAATCATACTTGCTTCAATCACATGCAAGTTCAAGTACAATATATCAATGAAAATTGCCAATTGATATGAAAAATATAAAAAGCATTGCAAATTAATACATGTAAAAATGCAAAAAAACTAATCAATTTGAATAAAATCATATAAAGAGAAAAGATTCCCCGGGAATTCTTAAAATGCTATAACACAGAACATACACTTGAGAAAGGATTCCCAGGGTCATCACAAACAAGCTCTCTTGACTAGTTCAACAGTCAGACAACTTTTCCTTCCAGTACATAGAAGCTTATAAACAAAAATGAAAACAAACATTTAAGTTTTAACACGGGAGTGGATAATGTGCTTCAAAATCCACCTACCTGAAGTCCCGATCATCATAGAGAGATTCAACTGATATCGGAGCCATTGTGTTTGCACTTAGAATTTCTTTTGTACGTTTAACCTGTTTCTTCAATTTAGCCATTGCCTTGGCAGACTTTCGTACATCAACCCCATTTCCAACTTGTTTATTGAACTCGTCTGCAAAGTACTCCACCAGCCGTAATTCCATATTCTGACCCCCAAGCTCGGAGTCCCATCTAACATCCTTGACCTGCACACAATTTATGAGCTCACTAAGATATGCCAGTGTGCAAGAAATGAAACAATAAACAGTATAACAAAGATAAAAGAGACAAAACACAAATGCAAGGAAGTGCCTATAGTTTAAGAAGCAGAGTGACTAAAAGCTAATAATATGAAGTCTAAAGAAGTAAAGAGCAGTTGACATTGACATCTATTGCATATCAAATCAAAGTAGCCAACATAATCTAAACCATCAAAATCATCTATCAATGTGAAGAGTTTGTGCCATCAATGTGAAAATCTTCAAAGAATCTGGTATTGTTACATGAATGGGGACAAAATTCAAACTCCCGACCACCACATGTTCATTTAAATAGAAAACCTACAACTAAAACGCACATTACAATACATTATTCAACATAAATGGATACTTCTTATATATATATATAATTGATTCTCATGGAACTACTGAACTCAACAACTGCAATGAATTACTAATAAAATGTTTTCCATGAAATGAACCCCAAGCATTCAAAACTTCACATGAATATGATCTACTTTCAATTTCAAACTTATCAATGGAAATTTGCAACAATTATTTCTATCCTACTTATCCTACTGAAGTTGCAATGTATCGAAGTTCACCTGAAATTGGTTGACAGACACAGTCTTCCCATACTCCTTAGCATTGTAAGCCGAGTAATGCACAAGGGCAGCATAAGTACTGCTCGAACCCATATCATAGAATATAACATGCCTCGATCCGTTTGAGAAATCCTTATCAATGCCATACTGCAACGCTGCCCCCGAATACTCATTTATCAATGAAAGCACATTAATCCCAGCCAACTGCGCCGCCTGAACCAACCCTCTCCGCTCGGCTTGCCCAAAATAGGGCGGCACCGTGATCACCGTGTCCTTCACCAGCACCTTCGAATGAAATTCTGCCAAATTCACCGCATAACCCAAAGTCATCGCTAATAACTCCTCAACTGAATAAACACTGGCCTCATCACCATTAATTATAAAACTGACACCACCTCTAGAATCTTCCACAATGTTGAACGGGAGGTACATTGAATCCAGAAGCTTCTTTGTGTAACCATAGGGTTTTCCAATCATGTCACGGACTTGTGAAAAGACTTTTTCAGGGTACCGTGCGATGAGTCCGGCAGCTTCTTCGCCAAGAAGACGAGCATCGGAATGGAATGCGACTAAGGCCGGGGATTTCCGCTTCGACATCTCGTTAATCGCGATCGAGATCGGACTCTGTCCTGGTCTTAGGTTCACCACCGCTACTTTGATCCATTCGGAACCTAGATCTATGCTCGAAACCGCAGATTGGGACCGATCAAACGCAAGGAAAATCAATGATAGGAATAGCCCTAGCTTGAATAACATGGACGCCATTCTGGATTATGCGAACCTCTGAGTATAGCATATAAAAATATAATTACGGTGAGAGAAAAATAAAAATATTGAAAACTCAAGCTTGACTAAGCTACACTCAGCTAAAATAGTAACAACAAAAAATCGTGTTTCAGTTATATATAAAAACAAAAAAAAATTCAATTCGAATTTCGATTTTGCGTAACGCTACAATAACAATAACAATAACAATAACAATAGAGAAATCAAATACATAAATAGTTCAAAGAATAAGAGAGGAAAAGAGAAATACCAGTGAGTTGTTGCAAATCGCATTCTCCAGAAGAATGCAGAGTCACACAGTGTGGCGTGTGGAACGGTTTCGGTTTGGTTGATGAGATGAGAGAAACGTCGAGACGCGAGAGAAATTTTGGTTGTTATATTTGGTTTGGGAATGGTGGGGGTTGTGTGTGTAATATACAGGTAGGTGCTTTGAGGAGTGTCTACGTGGATGGTGGAGTGATGGAATATAACCAATGATTTTGCGCCATGTGTTTAATATGTACACGTGGTGGCTTCTGAGACGCTTTGTGTTGTTGTGCTCACCGTTGTGGCCATGACTCATGGATCCTTTTGGAAAATTTTGAATGGTCAAGTCAACTCGTCATGGAACTGCTACATGTTCATGAAAATCCATAAATTGATACATATGTGTTATAATACCAAATTAATCTCAAATTCTCTAATTATTTGTAATACCATATGCGTTATAATAAAATAAAATTAATATGCTCAAATTTTTTTTAAAGAAAATCTACCTTGCTTAATTATTGTGTAATTGTAAAAAGAATAATAAAAAAAAGTAATACAACACAACCATACTTAAAGCTTTAATGTCATAATTAAATTCATCAAAAAGGTCATAATTAAATTTAATTGAGGAACCCCACCTACAAATTTGTGTTTAGTGCCCGAGTGAGGGTGTGGCTCAATTAATTTGGTACATAATGTTTGACTCCTAGTTGCCAAAAAAGAGTAAGGATTGATGATTAATTTGGATTAGGATCCTCTAGAGTTTTTAGGGTATTCTACCACATAGAGTTCTCTAAATCCTAATCTTTATTTTTATAATAAATTGTTCAAATTATGTCACGTCATTATTTCACTAACAAAATACCTAAAATATTAATTTTTATTTTTTATCACTTAACGTGTTAACACTTATCCATTAACATTAATATTTTAAGGGTTTTGTTAGTGAAAGGATGATGTGGCATAATTTAAACCATTTATTATAAAAAAAAAAAAAAATGTTAGGATTTAGAGAACTTTATGCGATAGAGTATTTTCAAAACTCTAGAGGATTTTGATCCGATTAATTTGGCTGATCAGACTTTGACCAAAATACCTTACCAAAATGTTATCAAAAAAATACCTTACCAAAAATAAAAGTAAATTATTTTTATTAAAATAAAAATTTCTAGCAACTCACTCCTTATTACTGTTTTCAACATAAAAAGTTAAAAACATACTCCTCTTTGAAATTAGGCTAATCACTTGACTCCAAAAATTGTTAGATAAAATATTAAATATCCATCTTCAAATCACAAAACCCTAATCCTCTCTACTCCCCTCCCTGCGTGTGTCTGTTTTGCTTCTCTTTTCGTGCGATTCATTCGTAATCAACTGATCATCCTCATCCATAAGGTGCGTTTTCCTCCTAATTACATCATTCTTTTTAATAATCTATGTTTGTAAATCAATTTCGCCATCTTGCCCAATTCTACCGTGTTTTGTACGTATAAAATCGGATCTTCCCGTTTAAGTTCAATAAAAAACCAACCAAAATGTATTTAAGAGAATCCCGAATTTTAATTTCACAAGCGCAAAATAATCGAGCTGAGAAATCATTTGCATTGGCTGAAACATGGGGTCTAGTTTGTGATTCAAAATTGCTAGTATGTAATTCTAATTTTGTATGAGGTACAGAAAGGAGAGATGGGTATGAAGCAAGCTATAAAGAGCATCGATGCGTTTCCTCGTGCAGAGGATCACTTGCTGAATAAAACTCAATCAGGCGCACTTGGTAACAAACCTTTTTTTTTTTTTTTTGGTTCTTCGTAATTTTAATTTTAAGGCTTGCTGATTGTTACGGTAACATGATCATTATCTTGTTGTTGCTTTTTTTGGGTAGTTTCCGTCGTTGGTCTGGTGATAATGGTCATATTGTTCCTGCACGAGCTGAGATATTATCTTACCACATATACAGTTCATCAGGTTCACACTTTATTTATTTTTCCGCGTATTTCGTTTCTGTTCTTGTGCTATTTATTTTGATTCGTTAGATTTTTGAATGACTTGCATTTAGGTCGAGAAACCTAATGTGCTGGTTAAGAGAGGGACACGAAAGCTGATTAATGGTGATAGCCAGTTTAGATACTCATAATGTATAAAGTTAAGTTGATCAATAATCATAGTTAGGGAATTACGGTAAAAGAAAATTAGAATCCGTTACTGGTGGGGTGCAAAATTGGAATGTAAGATTATCATATAGGTTTCTTGAGTCAAGTAACTGCTATTATCTATAATATGTTTGTTGGATATTATGCTTTAGTAAAAAAATAATAGTGCTCTTCTTATTGTTTTCTCTATTTTTAGACCCAAGTGACAAAGTAATTAGATAATAGGTGATCCTTTTTGTGAGAGTGTGACCACAAATATTGAATTAGCATATGGTCATTTGGACTGATGTTGTATGCGTTTGGCAGATGTCTGTTGATTTGAAACGTGGAGAAACTCTTCCAATCCACATAAATATGACGTTTCCTTCTTTACCCTGTGATGGTTAGCCTCTTTCTTTCTTTTAACCTCTTAAGTAAATGCCAGTTTGTTTATGTATTTTTTGTTTTTCCGTCTCTGAGTGCTGGGTTGCATGCAGTTTTAAGTGTTGACGCAATTGATATGTCTGGCAAGCATGAAGTAGATCTTGATACAAACATATGGAAGGTAAGACAGTTTCCTACTTCCAAAATTTTATTCTTCACAAGTTAATGTCAACATATGATCTAATGCGGTACTTCTTGTGTCTTAAGGTTGTGCCTTTTTTTGTGCTTTTTGATGAACTTATTACTTAATATTTTTTAAAAATATATTGCAATATACATTCATGACATTGATAAACTGTGCTATCTTAATAGCAGTACTTAAAGGTTTTTGGGCAATGTTTTTTAGATTAGTGTAGTCAAAGGAAAAAGCCGACCATAAGGCACTAAATTCTCTCTACACACACAGAAACTGTTACATATAAACAAATATCTCCAAGTGTGCGTATTTGCATTTTTGGTTATATATATACATATAATCATTTTCTACCATCCTGCTAACAAATTTCGAGTGTATGCAGATAGGTTTGAACAGTCATGGGCATATCATCGGCACTGATTATGTGTCTGATCTTGTGGAAAAGGAGCACAAGCATGGTAACTGCCTTGGTGCAAATATATTTTCTGGCCTAAAAGATATTTATCATGTAGTATAGTTTATGACATGTTTTTCTTTATCTACTTATAATTTTATGGTGCTTAGTCATTAAAATGTTCAATATATAATAAACAACTTTGATTGGATGGTAATAAAGATGAGCATGAAGATTCGGACCAGAAACTTCATGGCTTTGATCAAGAAGCAGAAAAGATGATCAAGAAGGTGAAGCAAGCATTAGCACATGGAGAAGGATGCCGGGTATCTGTCCCTTGGAATTCTCAATGTTTATGATAATCAACTAGTCCATTAGCTGGAATATTTTGTTTACCTAAAAAAATTCTTAATATTTTGTTCAACTTTCCTTTCAGGTTTATGGAACCTTAGATGTCCAAAGAGTTGCTGGAAACTTTCATATTTCAGTTCATGGGTTAAACATTTATGTTGCCCAAATGGTGAGTGCACATTGACTTTATTCTCTCTGGGAATGTGATTCCATAGAGTATCTCAGAATCTGCCAAGTGGAGCACCTAAGCTTTTACAGCATTCATTTTCGTTTCCATGTTCTGAAATGTTAGAAAATTCTGTTTTGGGGATATTGACTTTCCTATTATAAGTGTTAGAAAATTCTGTTTTGGGGATATTGACTTTCCTATTATAAGTGGGCTTTTGAAATTATATAGCTTTGTTTAAAATTTAGGGTTTTTATTGTTCGATTCATAATGAAGGACAAAAGATTCTTATTTTTTGACATATACTTACAACTATGTCTGCTAGTTTCAGACTGAAACAAGGTATGAATATGAAGGTAACAATTAACATTGAGGTTCAAAGAGTAAGGAAATATTTGCTTCGGTGTCAACATCCAGAATGTTTTATGAGACTGTGATCTAGTCGTAGAACATGTTTTAAAATGGTTACAGTCGTAAAATTTTTTTAAAATGTTACAAATACTGTTTTTACAGTTCGTAACTGCACAATATGTGCTCAAGTTACAAATATGTGCTAAAACTACCTCAAACAGTTTCAATCATTCATGTTATTTGTAGTGGTTGTTGTCATAAAAAAGGTATGCATAGTAAGTAGTCAACAGGAGTTTTCAGCATAATAATAACAAGTTACATACCTATAATATTTTAACAGCTATGTTATTTTTGGCACTATTTTTTGTTTTTTTTTTTTTTTGCTGTTTTTCATAGGTTTTTGATAGGGATAAAGTTAATAGTATTAAAGATTTCAGATGATCTTAGTGTGCATAAAACATGAAGACAAAGGCTAAAACAAGCATCAAGTACATTACATTGTTGCAGTTATACTCGTATAAATACATTGGGGATAACTATTGATCAGGAAGCTGCTGCTGTTATAAAGATCAGACACCCCTAATACAGAATTACTAGTAGTGAAACCCATAGCCGAAGAGTGCCAATGACAAAGAGTGTCGAAGAGTGAAAGAGTGCATATTTTTTTTGATAAATAAGTATTTAGCATTGAAATTTTTGATTAGGGATAAATCAAGTACAATTGGGAATATACAAAGCAGGGGAAAAAACAGTAGAGTTTATGGTCCAAAACTTATTGTGTTTCAAAAGAACAAATAAAGGAGTCAAGGAAACTTAATTAAGTGAAAGAGTGCATATGATTAACATGCTATTCTTATCGTATTTCAAACATTTGTGTATCTCTTAACAGTTTGCTGGATATATTTCTTGATAAGTGTAGTGCAGATGCTCACTGCTACAATGTTATCTTCTAATTTTGTGGGAGTAACTACAGATCCCTAAAACCCATTTTTGAAGTATAGTTCTGCCTTATCCCAGTTTTACCACTACACAATTCATTTCCATTTTACACTATTAAAGTAACAAATTGTTCCTATCGGGCTTTTGTGATTTCCTAAATAGAAATCAATTTATGGGAAGTGGTGTGCTTCATGTGACTATTTAAGGAGTGATTTTTGGTGTGCAGTTGTTTTGTTCAGATTGTTGTATAGGGACATGTTTGCTCTTAAGTTCTTTTCTTTTTGTGGGAGTAACTACAGATCCCTAACCCATTTTTGAAGTATAGGCCTTATAGTTTTACCACCACAATTCTTTCCATTTTACACTAAAAGTAACAAATTGTGGGCTTTTGTCCTAAATAGAAATCAATGGGAAGTGGTGTGCTTCATGTGACTATTTAAGTGATTTTTGCAGTTGTTTTGTTCAGATTGTTGTATAGGGACATGTTTGCTCTTAAAAACCTTCTGTGGAAAGTTGATTTTGAATACTGTAAACAGAGTTTAGGTTTTTGTAAAAGCTTAATTGTTATAAACATCCCTATTAATGGTGCAATAATCATGAACAATGCATCTAACTATATTTTATTTGATTTCCTCATTTAGATAGGAGCAAAGTGCTTCTGCTTGAAACTATAGGATTCTTTTGTAGGGGGGTAAAACTTCGGTTGGTTAGTGAAGTTGGCCAAAATTAAGAGAGAGGAAGGGTGGGTTTACGTTAGCTGTTTTCACCAACATTTTGGGTACTCGGGAAACACAGCCAAAAGAAAGGTGCCAGATGGTGATGAGAAATTGTTTTTGATGGTGTTATCAAAATGTTAAACACATGCTTGAAATTTTTTGAAAATTCGTTGATGCATTGGATATATATTGTCATCAATGTGTCAATATAACTGTCAAAATTTTTGTTTAGGAAAATATTTGGTTATGTCTGTGACAAGTGACAAGACATCTTCAGGATTAGCTTTTCCTGAAGTAACTTATATGATTTTTCTGCTCAAGTCGCATTAGATAATTCCTACCTTAATTGTTCTTTGTCTTCTACACACCAGGTACCTATTCTTTTCTTTTTCTTCTTGACAGATTTTTGATGGAGCTATACATGTGAACGTCAGTCACATTATTCATGATTTGTCATTTGGCCCAAAATATCCAGGAATTCACAACCCACTTGATGAGACAGATCGTATCTTGCATGGCACAAGTGGAACATTCAAATATTACATAAAGGTATGAATCCGCTAGTTTTCTATTGATTGACCGGTAAATCTTTGGTCTTGATTTCAATCTCATCCTTCGCCAAGTACACTTGGGTTAATGCCTATCAATCAAAATTCTTTTTCTTGGTCAGGAGATCAAGTAAATAATGCCCCATATATTAACCGACAAACAGAAAAACAAAGCAAAAAAGCATGATATTCTTGGAAGCTTACTTTGTATGTTTGAAAGTGGCTCTTACCTATCCTGATAATGCCCAAAATCGTTTGTTTTGATGGAAAACATTTTCCTGAATCCTCAGGAAAATGTTTAAGGAAAATGACTTGTTTTCTTGAGCTTGGTTGCAACCTTGAAAATAATCCTGAAAGCATTTTTTGTTACTTGACTCGCACAAAATATCATTAATATTTCATATAGGTGTGATGGTGGTGGTGGGGGATGGCGGCAAAGGCAGTGGTGGTGGTGGTGACTGTAGAGGTGTTGTTGTGTTGTGGTGGTGGGAGGGGATGGTGGCAAAGGCAGTGGTGGTGGTGGCTGTAGAGGTGGTGGCGTGTTGTGGTGGGTGGTGATGGTGATGGCAGTGGTGGTGGCAATGGCGGTAGCAACACAAAGGAATGGAGGTGTTGAGAGCACAAACAAATAACAGAAAATGTTTTCTGCATCTCAAAAAGTAGAAAACATTCTCTAATTTTTTTGATTACTTTCTGTTGACCAAACTTTTCGCTGCACCATATACCAGAAAATGTGGAATACATTTTCCAAAAAAATATTTTTTGCCTACACAAATAGAACAGTAGTGGGCTTTCATTTTCTGACGTGATTGTCTTTGCTATAATTTCTCTATGGAATTTTGGAATGTCTTCTTTGGGTGTTGAGGTTGGATGAGGCAGGAAAATTGCTTGCTTTAATTGTAGCATGCTGAAGCAAAGCTATCAATTCGACCGAAAAATACAGTGCCAGTTGCCAAACGGGTACAGTGACCTCCCTAGAAATGTACCGGATAAAATGCCGGGTTGTTTTAGCATATTTTGGTGGGTTTCAAATGTTTTAGGCGGATTTTTTTTGTTTGTTTGTTTGAATTTTGAGGCTTACATTCTCTGATTTCCCTACATCATGCTGCCTTTCTCACCACTTTCTTCGAAACTTTCATGGACTCGATAGTCTCAAGTAGGACCTCAACTTGCTGATTGACATTGGAGTTAAAGATCAAGCTATTGCATTAGAGTTTGTCATGGTTGGGTAAATTGTTGATGCGAAGGGCTTCTGGTGCTCATCGGGAAGGTGGAGCCAATGTGCATGAGTTTGCAAATGAATTAGATTGACACTGGAGCTGGAGTGTTTGTATTGTGTAGTTTTCTTCTAAGATTTATTCTAGAAGCTCTCTTCTCTTTTCAAATAGATTTCATCCTTACTCCAAAAGTGGATAGTAGATGTTGTAAGGAAGGTAAGGTGATACTTGGAGAGATTTTAACCACTCAACAAAAGTTTGTGGTACTAGATATTTGCATTAGGAGATGGCAATGACGAGATATTAGACAATGAAACCCAAGACTTAGGTGGTGGGGTTTGAAGGAAGAGAAACAAAATGTGTAAAGATAAATTGATCAAGAAAGGCAAGTGAGATCTAGATGAAGATGTTGATAAAATGTGGAATGAAATGGCTAGTTGTATTAAAAGAGTGGTTAAACACGTAATTGGAGAATCTAAAGGATGTGGACAACTGACTTAGGAGACTTGGTGGTGTAAGAAGGAGGTTCAAGCAGTATTTAGATTAAAGAGAGAGCTATATAGAAGCCTACCTATATGAGAGACAATGCCGCTTATGAAAATTATAAAGTGGCGAAGAGGGAAGAAAAGAAGGTTGTCCAAGAGGCTAAATGTAACACTTATGATGAATTATATAGCGAGTTGGGGGCGAAGGATGGAGAAAATAATATTTATAAACTTGTTAAGACAAGGGAAATGAAAACAAAATAATTGAATGATGTCAAGTGCATTAAAGATGAATATCAAAGATGTAAAGGAAGAGGAGATTAAAGAGAAACGGAAAAGAGATTTCGATTAACTCTTTAATGGAAGTAATACAAGAGATTGGAGTAAATTGAGGATAGAAACCGTAAGATAACTGAGATAAAAGGCGCATTAAGGATGATGAAAATGGGAAAAGCCATAGGACCTGATGAAATTCCCATTGAAGTTTGGAAGTGTATGGGTAATGTAGGTGTATGTTGGTTGACAAATATTTTCAAAATTCCTAGTGAGTGATGGAGAAGTAAAACCTAAAGTAACATTATGTGCAAAGGAGAGCGACTAATGTGCCAGTGAGAAAGAGTGAATTGATTCAAGTTGAGAGGATGAAAAAATGTAGAGTAAAACCTAAAGTAACATTAGTAGAAGTAGTAAAAAGGGGCATGTTCATTAAGGAGGTAACAAATAGTATGATTTCAAATAGAGAATAGAATGGCGGAAAAGGATATATGTGGCCGACCCCCTGAGTAGTCTATTGAGGATTCATAGCCGACTCTAAAATTTTGGGACTAAAACTTGTTTGTTGTTATATATTTGTTTATATCTTGCAATTACTGGTTGTTAGTGGTAAATGGTTGGCTCACCCACGGAGGGACGAAGAGGGAACATGCATTGCATTATTATTGTCACATGGTTAATTTATTAAGCGGATGACAGACTAGGGAATGAGCTTTAAAATGTGGCAAAATTAAATTGGACAAACAATAATATACTCAATGGATAATAGACTAGGGATATATATATATATATAACCCTGAAACGGTGCACCAATGTTAACCAATTCTAAAATATTTCGTTCCTTTGACTAAAACAAAATGGTCTCTGGTATAGTATTGACAATTTTGTGCTAAAGCCAACTATTTACTCACTATATTGTGGGAACCTTCTCTTATGTATTACTTCATTTATTTAATTATATTTGTAGCTTCACGATTTTTTTCTGGAGAATCTATAACTGCAACTTTCATGGTTTAATTATCCTTATAACTTCTAGAAGCATGTGGTCCATTTAAAGTTGTTATTGGCCCCTTTAACCCAAGACCTTGCATTGTGGTCTTTGTTTGTCGAAGTAGTGAGGTCATTATTGACAAAGTTATTTGTTGAGACTTGTGGTTCTTTGTCAACGAGCAAAAGAATTTTGTTTTATTGTTCAGTGGGCGATTCCAAGGAGATGCACCTTGTTGTATTTATTTAATTGGTAATTTACACATGCACCTGGTCTTAAACCATGATTTCATCCTCCCTCTTGCTGTACAAGGGGAGGAGGTGTCATTCATTGACTTATTCCCAAATGCAAGTCAAATAATGCCCTGTCTAGTTACAAATGGCTATGTAGAGTTTGGATGTCCCATGCAAAATGCCTACACTGCATTTCTTGATTATAATGCACAAGTGTAGTGTAAATAAAAAATCACCATACGTGTTTACAAGAAAGGAAAGGAGATCTTTTAGTGAAGTCATAAGATTTACTTTCTTCAGACTAAAGTCCTGAAAAATAAATGAAGTTATTTTAAATGCATTTGAACCTCTTCAGACTAACCTCTCAAAAAATAAACGAAGATATGTTTAATCCTTTTAAAAAGAATTTCAAGTTCTATGCAGATCATATTGAATTGTTCAATTTGCACAGGACATTTAATTGCCCTTTCATGAAAGAAGTTGGTTTCTAAATAGTCCCCTAACCTCTTAATATGGCAGAGTCTCATGGACAGATATGCCACATCATGCTGATTTGTTAGGGTTGGGTGTTTAAAATATGCTTATGGTTTGATAGGCCATGAGGCAAACAAACTAGGAAGATTGGAAGGTAAATGTGCCAAAAGTGATTTAGTGCATCCTAAGGTCATTCCTTTAGTGTGGATTCTTATTTAGGTGGGCCCTAGCCCTGAGGAGAGAGAGGGAAAACTATAGGAGATGTGTGTCTCTCTCTGATGGAGTGAATAATATGATTGGACAAGCGTCAGTATAACATGATCATGGAAGCTCTACATCTTTCTCTCAGCAACAGATGTATGGTTTTTTCTACAAATACTTCCACCTTTATGAAGAAGCAGTTTCTCCACTTTCTCTCACATCCATAGATGAGATCTCACCCACTTTTTCCTAAAACAAAGTCTTATTCAGTTCCTCTTAATGATTTTGCATTGTCCTTTTGAGTGTCTATGACCAATATTTTTCCTTGTAATGCAGATTGTTCCAACTGAATATAGATATATCTCAAAAGAAGTTTTACCAACTAATCAATTCTCTGTCACGGAATACTTTTCCCCCATGAAAGAGTTTGATAGGACATGGCCAGGTTGGTTTATGTAATTTAGTCAACTTTGTCCTTTTTTTTTTTTTTTGGGGGGGGGGGGGGGGGGTTGATTCTTGATACTGATTATCTGTGCCATTATTTGTTATATGCAGCTGTCTACTTCTTGTATGATCTGTCACCGATTACTGTGACCATCAGAGAAGAACGTCGTAGTTTTATGCACTTCATCACCCGGCTGTGTGCAGTATTAGGTGGTACCTTTGCTTTAACAGGTTTGTGTCCCCATCTCTATTTTGTTTGATTAGCACCAACTCGTTATTGGAAAATAGAAGGCATATCCACTCTAATTTGGACGGTTGGATAGAAAGTTTTCTTAGCAATGCCAAAGGATAGAAAGTAATGGAAAGTTCAGAAATTTTCAATGTAACTTGGCCTTTTAATTGTTGTATCTGTAATTCATTTTTTTGGCAATTGGGAAGTCGGGAAAAATAATTAAGATATTATGGTCAATATCTGGCAATTCAAACAAAATCAAGCTGAAACTTTCCCTCTATTGCAAGTTTGAAATGTTTCCCACTCGTTGGAGTTCCGATAAGTTGATCTTTTGTAGTCTAGGTTGTTTGAAGTTGGAACTTCCTACTTAAAAAAAAAAAAAGTTGGAACTTCCTGCTGCAATTTCTCGCAACATTTCCTTGTGCATGGAAGGCCTTCTCTCATTCATTTGTTTTCCTCATTTTGGTGTGTTATGTGTCGCTTTTATTGTTTTGGTGTACAAATTTCTTTTACTGTTGCATCAACAGGATTGCTAGACCGATGGATGTACAGGCTTGTTGAGGTTCTGACCACACCTAATGCTAGAAGTGCAATGCGTTGAGAGTTGGGTTTACAATAACCATAACTTCACATGGCATCTCCAAGGAATTATTGATGCAAGCAAGATGATAAAGTTCCTGACTTCAGAATTTGACCTTGGATATATAATGCAGAGACAGGAGTCAAACTCGACATTGCTCTTTTTTCCTTTATCTTTTTCCTTGTGGTGAGCAATGTCTGAAATGGCATTGTCATCTTTTCTGTATCTCTAATTATTTTTAGGTTGCCACAGCCTCATAGGCACTGTTGATTCTTTCGGGACCATAAATTTTGGTGATTGTGATATACATATATATATGGACTTCTCATTCTTCTTGTTTAGCCCCAAAAAAAAAATGGACTTCCCAAGTTGGTAAGGTCTGTGTGCGAGTATCTCAGCTCTAGCAGCTATTTGCTGGATCTTTGACAATATGTAGAAATGTACATGATGCATGAAGAATGCTAGGTGAAAAATAGAAGGAACTAGTGTAATCTATTACAGCCATTTTTAGGGACTCTCTGCTGAAATTGTCTTAAGCAGCGAATAGAGAATAGTTATTATTTTTAGTGTTTACATATTCCTCTCCTAAATTAGCAGTGGTTTCAAAGTAAATACAATATTTGCAATTAATTAATTAATTATTATTATTATTTTAATTTGCTCCTTAAGTTATTATTTACAAGAAAAAAAAAATTGTAATTTATACACATATTGATTTTGTCTCCACAAGTTCAAAATTTTGGGTCGTGATCCCTAACATTATTCTTCGTTTAAATAGCATAAAAAACTAAAACAATGTTCTAAAATCCAAAAATTATGTAAACTAAAACCAATAAAATAAAATAAAATATTTCTTTCCACCATTTTCTTGGCATTCAAACGGAAACAGTAATTTCAATATCCAATTTCCCAACATATGAACCTCCAAGACTTCCGCCATCATCCAACACAATCACTACAAAAGTTAGGAATCCAGTAAGAAACGCGTATATACCCATAATCTTCACCATCAAACCCACAACAAAAATCAACACTACACATCAATCTATTTCCATCTCATATTCACAAAAATTTCTATCCTCTTTTCATCTACCAAACAATCCCATAAAATAATCAGAAGTTTTTTTTAGCTGAACTAACATTTATAGAATTCAAATTCCCCATTCCCCCAAACTATCAAATTATTATAAAAAAAAAAAAAAAAAGTACTGTGAGAAATTATTCAGTTCACCAGGAGAACCACGTCATCCGTCCACCCTTCCAATAAAAAACTGACACGTATTTTAATTTAGGCTCCGTTTGTTTCGACGTAAAACATTCTTCACCGTAAAATGTTTGCAAATGCAAATGATTTACAGGAAAACGTTTGTTTTTTTCGTGTTTGTTTGCATTTTGGAAAATAGTCTGAAAAATATTTTACAATGTTTGGAGCAAAGTAAAATGAAAAAAAAAAAAAAATTAGAAACCACAATCCCACCACCGCAAACCACCGGAAATCCACCACAAACCACCATAAACAACCCACAAACCCACCATCACAGCAAAACCCGCAATCCCACCACCGCAAATCCATCACAAACCACCATAAACAACCCACAAACCCACCATCACAGCAAAACCCACTCCATCAAAACCAAGAACAAATCAAAACCCACAAATCATCACAATCATGAGCAACACCGGTTCTTGGCGCACGAGCACGTCGGAGAGAGAGATGGTAGCACGAGCACGAGCATAGCGGTTCTCATCGAATCCGAATCTGGGCCGGCTTTGATCGCAGACCGGTTCCCGAGTCCCACCGCGCCGCCCTCGAGCTCATCGACCTTATCAACCGCCTCGTCAGGTCCGAATCTGGGGCGTCGGCTTCGATCTGGGGAGGGTTCTCGAGTCCCACCACGCCGCCCTTAACCACGAGCTCGCCGACCGCCCCGTGGAGAGACGGATCGCCTGCTTCGCTGTGTAAGAAAGAGAGAGAGAGAGCAGGAAGGGGGTGTGGGGTGAGAGGCTGAGTCGAGAGGGAGACGCACGCGTGTTTTGGAAAATGGTTTACGGAAAAATTTTCCGTAAACCATTTTCCTTATTTTACACTGCGATTTTCCGGTCAATTTACGTTGATTTTTTGTTGACTTCGGTTTTACAACGCCCCAAACGTCCGAAAATGCTGAAAACGTTTTACGGAAAACGTTTTACTTCCAAACAAATTGAGCCTTAATGAATCAATTTTATTCACACAACCACACTTACTTAAAAAGACCAAAATACCACTATCTAATCTTGAGAGTATCCCACACCATAAGATCTGGCTTCCATTCAACTGCAACTACCTCCACGCCGGCGACGGCAATTTCAAACTCTTCGTCAACGAACTCCGGCGACCAAACCCACCGCCAAAGACCCTTTCATGAACCAAGCCTTGACCGCCTTTATTTGAGGAGAAAAGGGTATGATAAGTATAAGGAGGAGGTGAGTGCAGCATAGGTAAAGGACACATGTTGAAGATTTGAAAAGCTAATTTGATCTTATCCTCCCATCTCCATGTGTGAGTCTCTCTCTAGAGCTTTAGGCAATAGACTTTTTCGAACAAGATATGTAACCCAAATTTTTTTTTTTTTTTTTTGAGGAATCATAAAATTGTTATGCCATTCTTATATGCGTATGAGATTGAAATTCATTTTGGTAATAGTGGAAATACGTCTGTTTGGTCAATGTTATTTCCACCCACTCATTTGTCTAGGGAAAGAAAGAAATGGAAGGAGATAAAAAATGAGAGAGGCAGAGATAGAGGAAGGGTCAAATGTTGTAGGTGAGGTGATATGGTGGAGTGGTGGTTATTGTTCCGACTAAACTCCTTCAGTTAATATTTATAAGCACTCTTCTAGGAAGTCATTGGTGGTCATCGGAGGTGGGTTTGGTCGCCGGAGTTCATTGCACAGAGAGTTTGAAATCGCCGTAGCTGGCGTGGAGGTGGTTGCAGTTGAATGAAAGCCAGATCTATAGTGTAGGAACTATCAAGATTAAATAATGGTATTTTGGTCTTTTTAAGTAAGTGTGGTTGTATGAATAAAACTGATTTATTAAATTAAAATACGTGTCAGTTTTTTATTAGAAGAGTGGACGGATGACGTGGTTCTCCTGGTGGACTGAATAATTTCTCCCATTGGGAAAATTATAGAATATTCTCGATATACATTTATTTCATATTCTCTCCTTTTATATAAAATAGTGGATTCCATCATAAATTTAATTAACGGAACCCATCATTAATATAAAGAGAGAGAACAAAATATCCATTAATATAAAAAGAGAGAACAAAATATATATATATATATATATATATATATATATATATATATATAGTTTTAAATGTATTATGTGAGGAATCTATCATTTCCATCTATAATGAGGCCTAAACATTTTGGGATGTCAAAAGTTATCCTTTATTCATATGCTTCCTCTCAACAAAATCTAAACAAACCCAACCATTGAGAACCATGATAAAAAGACCATATTGAGCTAAGCACTTGGAGGAGTATGTGACCCACTTCTCAAACAACTTTCTTAATTTGGAGAAATTATTTGTATTGATTGGGAAGACTACAAGTACTACAACATGAAGAACAAATAATTTCTCGGTGGTAACCAATGGCTCCCGTGTATGCCCAGCTCTATTATTTCAGCATTGGATGTAGACATTTCGGGTTTTGTTTCTTAATATATTATCATCTTTCTTCTCAAAAAAAAAAAAAAAAAAAATCTCGGGGCTCCATAACTTGGTAATAAACTGATGACCACGTTCTCATGTATGCGTTTCCAATATTCTCATATAGGCAAAACTTAGATGCCGGACCTCACGTTGTGTCATGTGTGCGTTAGATACCCTTACTAAAATTCTGACATGTGGTTACTTAACTTTTTACACTAAACGGTATTATTAATTTTTTTTTTTTTTCTCATTGATTTTTTTTCTCTCTCACTCAGCTTCTCTCTCTTTCTCATCTCAGCTTCTCTCTCATCTTTCATCACAGCCATCACCGTCATCATCCAACACCACCACCACCCCCAACAACAACAACAAAACCAAAATCTAAGAAAAAAAAAAACCAAAGACCCATGAAGAGAAGATTCGAGACTCACGCTGTGGGTCTCATCGCCGCCCTTCTTGGGTTTCTTCTTTGCCGTCGTGGGTCGGATCTTCCCTTCGTGGGTCTCCGATGAGATGAGGGCATCTCTCTCTATGGGTTTTCAGTTTTCATGTTTCTCGGTGGGTGGGTTTTCCAGTAATGGTGGCAGTCAACCCATGTTGCCTTGCTCGATCCAATGTGGTGGCCAAATTTCCACCGTCGCACAAATCCCCCCAACCCACCTCATAGATCCGTTCCCCACAAGCCACCACACCGACCAAAGCCATCTAAGGCACCGAAAACAGTTGGGTTTCTTAGATTTCTTTTTATTTTTGCTAAATGGATTTCTTAGATTTTGGTTTTGTTGTTGTTGGGGGCGGTGGTGGTTGTGTTGTTGTTAATGATGGTGATGGCTGTGATGAGAGAGAGAAGCTGAGTTGAGAAAGTGAGACGAGTACAGATGAGAGAGAAAAAAAAATCAATGAGAAAAAAAAATTCAATAACACCATTTAGTGTAAAATGTTAAATAGCCACGTGTCAATATTTTAGTGAGAGTACTTAACACACAAAACGTAAGTTACTGTATCTAAGTTTTGCCCTTCTCATATCACATATTCACAATTCACAACCTGAACTGATACCAGGGGTAGTTTAGGAATACCAGTTTTTGGTGGAACCAAATAACTTAAAATAAAATAAAATTCACATAATATTTGATTCCAAAAGCCCGTCCCTATTGTCTCAGGTACTCTCTCTTGCTCATAGATTAATTATAATTATAATTATTACTATTCATGATCTGTTCTTTAGAGTTCTAGATCTACTATAGTCTTTAATTTTGATAATTCTGGGTTTTGCTTTGGATGGGTGGGAATTCATAGAGGACTGTTTTTCTCATTTTTCGAAGCTTAAACCAAGCCAATTTGAAGTTGCTGCATTACTGGGAGAATTTGAAAACAGTAATGGCTATTGAACTACGCTTTTTTGTTTTTGTTTTTTGTTTGGGGACCTAATGTGATGGCTTTGAATTTTCTAAAAGGCCGTCAAGCTGAGCGAGTATATGTTTTTATTTGATGACAAATTTTTGTTATTTAGATTTTTATTGATTTTGCTGAGCCCGAAATTAAAAGTGGTACGAATTTTTGGTTGTATTGATAGATGATTTGAACATGATTTTCCTCGCATCAATTTTATTTCCATAATTCCACTGCTTGGGAGTTGAATCTTATATTTGGTCATAATGTTAGAGTTTGGCAAGTGTACCAATGCTTTTTAATTAGGTCCTAGTTGCCCAGATAAATCTCTCTCGATAAATACATGGTATTTGATATAACGCGCGATTAGGATCTTTGTATATGGATTAAGAAGATATAAACAAGAGTAATTTTTGGCTCCTGAGCATGAGCATAAACTGATTAGCCTGTCACGGGTGAATGTGTCTCTGGATTACTTGGCAAGGCGAGTGGGGTCAGTTGCTCGTAGGTTTTACTACCTAGAAGTGAGTCTAAAAGACTCTTCTTTAGAAAGGTTCCCTAAAAAAGAATAATTTTTGGTATTGACACTAAAATACTAGGAAGGTGGGTGCGTCATTTAAGAAGGAGAAGGGGATGTGTTATGATTCCAATTACCAACATGAAATCACTTACGATTTTTTTTGTTACTTGGTATCTAGGGGACAAGCTTTTGCATTGAGTTTTTCTGTTCTTATTACCGGCAATGATGGACAAGTCAAGCGCCTTGGAATACATCAACCAGATGTTCCCTACAGGTTTGCTGTGTGTGTGTGTGTTTGATAATTTTGTTCCTCTTGTTATACTATGCATTTTTACTACAAACCTGAAAATGGGATTAGAGAATGTTGTATAGGCTAGTCAAATTGTGTATCAGTTACATATGTATGATTACTGGCCTCTATAAGATTCTGAAAATGGAATCTCTAAAATTAAATAATCTGGGAGAGTATTTACTGAATGTAAGTCTAGGTATCATCCTGAAAACATGATGTGGGTTGGGTCAGTTGAATTGTATTTTGCAACTACCGGGTGGGAGTTGATCATTGTTTGGTATTGTTGGTGAGTTTAAAGAGTATCTTTTTACTGGTTAAGTTTTCGTACCTGAAGAATTCTTTTTAATATTTTGGACTCATTGCGTACCTGAACTTTATGATATCCTTTCTAGCTAATATAGGCGTTCTTTATGTTGACATTATAAAATGTGGTGAATATCCAGAGGCATCTTTATCTGGTGTTGAGCCACTCATGCAAAAGATACACAGTGAGATTCGTCGTGTGGATGCTGGAATATTGACAGCTGTTCGTCAACAGGTCATGATCTTTGCCTATTGGTCTTTTGATGTCTTAATCTATCAATTATCAAAAGTATTTGGACTGGATTACGCTCTTTGTTTGGGCTTTGCCATTTCTAATACAGTGAGCTGAGAATTTGGATGCCTCTCACATTTCTATAGAATTCCAAGCTTCTGAAGAAGTACGATATAATATGGGGAATTTCCAGAATCATTCAATTAGGATATTGCAATTTATCAAAAAAACTCACACATGCATTTAAAAAATATGATTTATACCTTTGTATTTAGTTTTTTGATGGCTCAGCTTCTGTGGCTTCAGAGTAATTCAGGAACCAAAGCCAAGGAAGATCTTGCTGCTGCTACGCGTGCGGTGGAGGTATGGTCTTTAGATTTGAAGTTTTAAATGTCTATTCAGATTACTGTCAAAATTGGTTGCACTGATGAATGTTTGTCTACCTTAAGCATTTTAGTTTACTCACATGATTAAGACTTGTATTGCTGTATTTGGCATTTCTTGTCATTGCTTGGGGTTGTCTATCTTTTCATTTTTTAGATAATTTTTTTGTCTTCTGTCAAGCAGGAACTCATGTATAAGATCCGAGAAATAAAAAGCAAAGCTGAGCAAAGTGAAACAATGGTTCAAGAAATATGCCGTGACATTAAAAAGCTGGACTTTGCAAAGAAGCATGTAACAACTACAATTACAGCTCTTCATCGTCTAACCATGCTAGGTTTGACACTGATATCATTTTATGTTCTTACAGTTCTTATTCCCACCTTGCATGATCTACCATTTTTAAGTGTTCGTTATATATATATATGTATGTATTTATGTAGGCATTTAACTTAAATAGCAATGAAACATGTTTGTAACATTTCAATGGACGTATGATCAGCTTAGCTGTTTAAATCTAACTTGGGGTACTTAAATTGTATGCTCTCATATATAGTTAACACCATTTTCCATTCTATGACAGTCTCTGCTGTAGAGCAGCTTCAAGTTATGGCTTCAAAACGACAATATAAGGAGGCAGCTGCACAGCTGGAGGTACCTTATTTGTTAGTAGATATTCTGTCATCTCTACTGTAGGTCAAGGGTTTCTTTTCCCCTGGCATACTCTAGCTTGGTTATTTTTTAATCTCTGATGGCATAAATTTTCTGTCGAAATTCAATGCCAAAACTTTAGGTTTCCTTTTTTTCCAATTGGGAATGGAAATATGATTTTCGATCTTGTGGTTTTGTTTTGATGTGGTAAAGGTTTAGTCATGAAATTAAATGTTTAACATGGTTTAATCTATATGCCCCAGGCTTGTTTTGCAGTAGGCAGCAAAAGTGGTCTAGGAAAGACTATAATCTTTGTTTGTCATAGAGATGAATTATTTTCCCATTTATGAAAAATAATATTTGTATTTATTCATACGAAGTTGCATTTTTTTTTTAGGAAATTATATTTCCACACTCATTCTTGTTATTTCCACACTATTAGTGTGGAAATAACAAAAATTGAAATGAAATATCACTCCAATTTTTGTTATTTCCACACTAATGGTGTGGAAATAACATATTGGGGTGTGGAAATAACACCCCCCTTTTTTTTGGTCCACTATGTTTTTCAGGCTGTGAACCAATTATGTAGTCACTTTGAAGCCTATAGAGATATTCCAAAGATCACAGAACTCAGGGAGAAGTTTAAGAATATCAAACAAATTCTCAAGTCACATGTATTTTCTGATTTCTCCAGGTAAGTAGTTGTTGCTAAGATTCTTTCCATATTTATGAACCAGTTTTTTCTAGAGGAGTACATTTCTTGTTATTTGCATTTTTTTAAATCTTCTCTTCATATAAAAGATAATTATTTAGGCCTAGTTACTTAAATAAGAGAATAGAAGAGGAGGGAAGCATAAAAATGGAAAGAAACAGAGACACAAACATGATCAGACATGCACACAACCACACACTGATAAATAGATCATGTATCTCTTGTTTGGCATTTGCCAAAATTTGTATTCCATATAAGTTGCTTATGAAGAAAGCTTTGCTTTGGATCATCAACTTCAGGGACATCTATGGTAGATTTTTTTATGAAAGTTGTGAAAGTTCAGTATTGATGTCAACAACTAATTTTAGTTCTACAAGTTTTATCTCTGAAGTGTTTTCTTGAATCATGTTCTCCTAATGCATCTTAAACAAACACAATTTCCAGGAATCCATCTATTTTTGTTGTTACAAATATGCTATCTGTACTTTTAAGGTTTTCATCTATTCCTGTTTTAATCTCAGCTTAGGTACTGGAAAAGAGACAGAAGAAACTAATTTACTACAGCACCTATCTGATGCTTGCTTGGTTGTTGATGCTTTGGAGCCATCGGTGAGGGAAGAGTTGGTAAACAATTTCTGCAGCCGGGAGCTTACTTCTTATGAACAAATTTTTGAAGGAGCTGGTATGTCTGACTTCCTACTTTGTTATGGTTATGCTTTCTTTATGAGGAAAATTTCAAATACCCTTGAATTTAAACTTGTCAATTTTTGTTATATCATTAGAACTAGCTAAGTTGGATAAAACTGAAAGGCGATATGCATGGATAAAGCGTCGAATAAGAACAAATGAAGAAATCTGGAAGATCTTTCCTGCTTCATGGCATGTTCCTTATCGCCTCTGTATCCAGTTCTGTAAGAAAACGAGGTATGTTACCTATTTGCCTTTGACATCATATCATTTTAGCACGAGTTTAGCTACGTAACTTTCACAATCTTCCAAGTTTTACCATAGAAGCCAGAACCTTATTAAATTTGTTAGCAGTTTTTTTGTATAATATTTTTTTGATAAGTATTTAAAATACCAAAACCTGGGAAAAGTGATGTTTGGACATCAACATGGGTGTTGTCACCTCATATTTGTATGAAGTTTTGAGTCTTTTAACGTTTTGGTATTAAGAAATACTAAATGCTTTGTAAATAGTTCATCTGCTTGTACTATAGCAAGTAACCAGAGATAATTTTTTTTGAGTCTTTGAGTCTTTGTAAATATTTCCCTGTGTACATTAGGTAAATCCTCATTTTTAACCATCTCTTGGCTTTTCAGGACTATAACACACTGAATTGGACTTTAGGATAATATATGTAGAAACTTAGATTGGGATATATGGTTTTGTGTTTTCAGGAAACAGCTTGAGGATATCCTTGATAATCTGAAGGAAAAACCAGATGTTGGGGCATTATTGTTGGTGAGTCATATTTTTAAACACATGTTAATGGACTTAAGAAAACCAATTATGATGGCCTTTTTTTTTTTTTTTTTTTTTTTTTTTTTTTCAAGGTATTTTTGATTTATTGATAAACAATTATTCAACCTGATTGTGAGTTTATTGAAATCTCTGTTTCGATAATTTTAATCTTATCATATTCATTTTTTTTTTTTTTTTTCCTTTGATAAGTAATCTTATCACATCCTTAGACTATCCAAATGCTATCTTGGGCTAATAAAATGGATTTAATCAATTTTTTTAGGTTTAATCCACTTGAAAAATCCAAACTGAACATGCAGAAAAATTATTTCATAATTTTCTTGTGTACATGAGCAGTGCCATAAGGTATAAATTGTATTGTCTTTTGATAGTTTAATCGATGAATGCATTCTAGTTTGTAGGAATGATATTTAACTAACTCTTTTTAGATTCTCTATTACGTATGGAGATTTAATTTAATTAACTGATATGCTATTATGTTTTCTTCCACAACAATCACATGCATCCTTTACGGATTTCATCTTATAATACTGCTGCATGTAACTAAACTTTGGTCTCAAAATTGGTTTACAAATGAGATTTAAAACATTTGTTGTCCCGTTGCATATAGTTTGATTAGTTTACAAGAAATATTCGTTGAATGCACTTCATGAGTTCAAGTATCACTTTTGTGAATATAACAAATTGAGGAACGTTGCAGTTGAAATTAAAGAATTATGGTTTCTTGTTGGACTTTATATATTTTTTTTGATAAGTAATAATTTCATTAAAAGGAAATGAACCAAACAAGTACACAGGTAGTGAACCTGATTGAAAAAGAAAAAGAAGATAAAAACATCAAAGCCTAGCAGAACATAGGTCTACTAAATCAGACAAGGAACTTGAGAAATCTAAGTGTGAAGCCTTTGACCAGTCTAGGAGTGTGCAGAAAATAGAATTTGAGAGCCGGGATGGATTTTTCCACTCCATTAAAAGTTCTATCATTTCTTTCCCGCCAAAGACACCACATGAGGCAGTGAGGGATCATTTTCCAAACCTTTCCAACCTCAGAATTACCAAGCGAACCCTTCCAGCATGTGAGAAGATCAACCACACTCCTGGGCATTACCCAGAGAGTACCAAAAAGGATACAAACCATACTCCATAACTCCCAGCAACTGGGCAGTGCAGCAGCAAATGGTTAGTCGACTCTCCACTCGACTTACACATGCAGCACCAATCAAGGATGATTACCTTCCTTTTTCTAAGATTTTCTGTAGTGAGAATCTTGCCTAGAGCTGCTGTCCAAGTGAAAAAGGCCACTCTCGGGGGGACTTTTGCTCTCCACACACATTTCCAAGGAAAATTTTCCTCAGGATGCGGCTGGATTAGGACATAGTAATAAGAACGAACCTCAAAAATCCCCCGGCTTGATGGATTCCAGCAAAGAGTATCACTAACTCCCGGACTAATGACTTGAGAATATATAAGAGCCATAAATGAGTTCACCAAAGCCATCTCCCAATCTTGAAACGATCGAATAAATGCAATGTCCCAAAACTATATATTTGAGACATTTGTGAAGCATTTGCCTCACTAAACTATATATTTTTTTTCTTTGCATCTTCAATTCTTCTCTGACAATACCCTTGCAGATTTATGAACTGTAGGGTTGCAAATTGGGCAAGCTAGCTAAATTGAGCAGTTGAACATTTAAGAATTAAGGTTCCTGGTTGTACTTTTAAGTTGTATGCAATACAATGAGTCCTATCAACTAACTCAAATGTTCAACTGCCCCAATTTAGACTGCTAAGGAAGAAAATATATTTTTTTGGATTCATAAGGTTTCTCAGGAGATCTCTGTTTTGGAAGTTAATATGGAATGGATACCTTTAATGGGCAGAAATAGCTATTGAGCTGCTGCAACCTAGTAACTTTTGAATATTTCCCTAAGGAACAATCGTTATTGTAAAAGCTTGTAACTTGTGCTTTGGTGGTGTTATAAATGAATTGAAAGATTCACATGAACCCCCCTCCCTCCCTTCTCTCTCTCCTTGGGTTCTTCCTTTCTTATTCTCTTGATCTTCAAAACTTCTACTATCTTCACTTCTTGCTAAAATTTTAGCTTTCTTACTGAAAATCCAGAATTTTATGTTTTGATGATTTTTTCTATCCAAATCATACCCAAATCAGGTTCTTTCTCCTCTCCTCATCTGCATAGATTCTTTTCAACTCTTCAGCTTCCTTGCAAGACAGGGCATGGTGTCTAGGAATCCAAGGTTGTTCTGCATCAGTTGTGCTTAAAATGATTACTTTAATGATAAATATTACATGAAATGTTCATTATACTTTGTATTCTGCAACCTGTTCCATGATCATGATTTAATTTCTTTATTTATTTATTTTTCCTTCCAATGATGTTTTCCATGCTCGGGGTCTTGTTTTAGGCACTACAACGTACTCTAGAATTTGAGGATGAATTGGCTGAGAAATTTGGTGGAGGCACTCGAAGCAGGGAGATAGGTAATGAGATTGAGGAAATTGGTACAGGCCAAAATTCTAGTCAAAGTGTTTCAGATATTCGAAAGAAGTATGAGAGAAAGCTTGCTGCACATCAAGGAAGTGGGACTGAAGTATGCATAATTAATTGCTTACTATTTTTTGAGTAAAGTTTGTCTAATAAAAATCTAGAACATTGCTGGAATATATTGTCACCCATTATTCCTTTTGATATTTCCTTGACAGGAACATGATGGGAATAAAGATCTGTCAGTACCTGGAGCTGGGGTATAATATCTGTTTATCCTTGTTCTTGCATATAATTTATTGATAGTAGAAACATTGCTATATAGCTGAAACATATCTAAGATCTCCAAATGTACACGCCACATTAGGCATGAATGCTTGTTCAGTGATTCATCCTCTTTAGTATGTCTTCATATGATTGATTTTATTTTTATTTTATTTTGATAAGTAACAATTTCATTTAAAAGAAGAAATGCAATATCCATGAATACAAAGTGTATACAGCAGATATGTTTGGAGTTGAAATTCTTTTTCTTTCAAACCTTGTTTGAGTGTGTGTTAGGGCTTGGCATTTTCTCTTTTCACTCCCTCGTGGAGTTGATTGGCTTTTGTACTCTTTAAGATTCTTTGTCCCTTTGTATACTTTTAGTATACGTGGGCTTTTTTAATAAATTTTCCTACTTATAAAAAAGAAGGTAGCAGCCCCGTAGCATTCACCCACTTGAGAAGGGTGTTTAAAAATATCGAAGCCAATTCATGACAGTTCTTTTCGTATCCCTCAAAAGTCCGCGCATTCTGTTCTCGCCACAAAGTCCAGAATAAACAGTGGGGGATTATGTTCCAAACCGCCCCTTGAATCATCCCATCCTGCCTAGGCCAACAGGATATTAAATCTATCACCCCTCCCAGCATCACCCTAGCTATCCCAAACGATCTTGATGTAATTGGTTTTTTTTTTTTTTTTGGCTTTGAAGCTAGAAATTATTGGGGGCATTTACAGAATTTTTTTGATTTGATTATAAATAGGATTTTCTAATCAAGCCACTTCTATTCCAACTGCATGGTTAGCACCCTTGCAATCTATCTGAAGCAAGAAACGTGAAACTTGACTTTGAGAAAGAAACACCTTATAATATTAGTAAAGACACCTTGTCACAACATTATGATCTTTAGTTGTTTTAGTCATTCCAGTTGCAAAGCTGTTGTAATTAATTTCCTATTTTCTTTTCCAATGGAAGCTCTAAAATACTCAATTTACTAAAATATGTGCTTGGATGTCTCATGATGTAATTTGTAGTTGTTGGTAATTGTTGTCAAAATACACAATAATATTTGTTTAACAAGATAGATCATGCAAGTGAGATTAATCCAGGATGGTCTTCTCTGAATTTTACTATTATAACTCTTCTGTTCTTGTCAAGGGTATACTTGTTGATCTTTTAATGAGGCACTTCTGATTGAGATCATAGATTTGGTCTTCTTTCTGGCTTTTAGCTAGTACAGATGAAGCATCATAGCACCTGAGAATTATCTGTACTGTTTGATTTGGCAGTTCAACTTCCGTGGAATTATTTCATCTTGCTTTGAACCTCACTTGACAGTATATGTGGAACTGGAGGAGAAGACACTAATGGAGAATCTGGAGAAACTTGTTCAGGTATTTTGGTGGTACTATTTATAAATTTTTTTAACTACATTCTATGATTTGCTTGTGCTTTTTTTGTTGAATTTTATTTATCTGTTTTTATTTAAATTTAATAGGAGGAGACATGGGATATTGAGGAGGGAAGTCAGAATAATGTCTTATCAAGTAGCATGCAGGTAAGCAACTAGACATTTTTCTGTCAATGTTTAAATCCGCATAATGCATGAAGGAGCTGCACTCCAAATTTTGCCTCTTATAGGATTCCTGAAGTTCCAGTCCCTGCATGTGAGTACCTCAATTACTGTACTAGGCATTGCCCAGCACACCCACACCACCCTGAGAGACTTAAAGCCAAAGCCCACTACTCCAGATTATAATTACTTTACTTTGTTGAATTCAGAGCAATTTCTATAGACTTTTTTTTTTTGGGTCGTTTTCTTTACTCAGGGAAAGGGGATGTTGTTTTGCTTCGTTAATATTTCATTGAACTCCATCCAGGTAGATCTGGTTGCTGGATCTGTTCAATTGTGCACTCAAGTGTCATTCCTTTATGTGAAACTTATTATTTTATGAAATAAGAGAATGTTCCTTATCCACTGTAGATTCAATCCCACTAAATCGTGTGGTAGCATTAGTGCCATTCTTATTTGTAGTACATTGGATGATGCCTAAGCCAGTTGTGGAGGTGCTTACCTGCTAGAAAAAGGAAGTTTTGTTATGATTATAGCTGCAAGGTTTGGAGTTCAGTCCCACTTTCTATTATGTAGACATTTTGGTGAGAGTGTAATAATCAAAACTTTAATAATGTTGAGCTTAATCGGAATCTCTCAAGTCTTTATCTTAAGATCCTTGTTATTTGTATAATTGGACAAATATTTTGACAAAATATAATTAAATAAAAAAAATGCGAAAAGCACACCTTCCAAATCTGATTGGACAGTGTTAGGCCTTCACTGTAATTCTTCCTTGGACTTCTTTCTTCTTTTAATCTTCGATCGTTATGTCTAGGAGAAATCTGCATATAGCCCCCGTACTTGTTCTCCTTTTTCTTAAATAAATATTTTGTTAATAATAAAAAATATTGCATGTTTCTCAATGGTAGTCACTTGGTCCAATTACTGCAATGCAAGCATTGAATATCCTGGTTTTTAAATTAGCAATTTAAAGCTATAAATTGGTCCTCATATTTTGTCAAGAGCATCTATAGACTCAATAGCCAAGTAGTTTCATGCTGTTCTTTTGGGATACATCCATAAAAGCATTTTTTATAGCACCAAATCAGTAATTTCACTTTTGTCTTGCATTGTCTTAGTTTACCTTTGTTTCTTTTTGTAGTTGTTTCTTATAATCAAGAGGAGCTTAAAGAGATGCAGTGCTCTAACAAAGAACCAGACATTATTCAATTTGTTCAAGGTGAGTTCTTGAATTCATTATTTTATATCCATTTTTGGTATGGACGTTGTGGTGGGAACATAATTGGCAGTACGTTTGAGGACCTAGAGAGTTCCGAGAGTCAATTAATTGAATCCTTTGCTACAACCTTGTTTGAGTGCTCTCGGGCGTGGGGTTCACTTCTAATAATTCCATTGCAGATTTTATAGTCTTTACAATCAGTACATACTATTCATTCTTTGTAATTCTTTTGACTTCTTTGTGTTCATGCTTTATGCACACGGGTAGTATTTTTCCAATAAAACTTATTACTTATAAAAACAATATATCCATTTTTTGGTATGTACTCTATTGCAATGATGCTAATCAATAATCATCATCACATAGAAGTATTTCTTTTTCTATTTTAATTGTGGTCAGTGTGACTTAAAGTATTCTTTTTTTGCTAAGTGTGTATTAAGTATTTGAATATCAACATGTAGGTGCTCTTTGTGATTCCCATAGGGTAGGGACATAGAATAAGGTGGAGCGTGTGAAGAGGGTGGAGGGTGAAGTCATGTGTTCTAGATGCACAGGGTGCGTGCTTAGTGTGAATGGCTTAGTCTTGTCATGTCCATGGTTGTGCCATATATGTTCTCTTGCTTTTTGGTGTCTATGCTTACTGACCTCAGGCATCACAAATTTTGCCTGGAGCACAATAAATGGTGCTAACTCACCAGTTTGTGACAATCATGCATGTCTTAGGGTCAAGAGGTTCACATTTATCCAGAGTCATTAATAATATTAATGGTTTGGGTTGGTATCATGTGGTATAATATATAAGAATATGGACAGAGTTTGGCTACAAACCATTTTGTAGCCCAGTGCTACAAACCGCTTAGATGTCATCATTTTAAGGTAGACACCTGTTTTAATCACGTGAGAGGCACTTGAGCTACTAAACCAATCTAACAGAGAACTAACAGAGTTAACTTCATTTCCTCTCACGGTGTCTCACTCTCACCTCACACTTTCTCTCTCATCCAACCCCCAACAGTCTCTCTCCTCCTCCGTTCTCTCTCATCCGGCCGCCGTCGCCGCCGCCGCCACTCATCCCAGTCTTAGATTTCTCTCACCACATGTTTCTTTGCCTCTATCTAAGGCTCTCTCTCACTCATGGAGTTATTTTTATATTTTTTCAGATCTGTTTTTATTTTATTTTTTTCAAATCTGGGTTTGTTTGTTTGTCCTTTTTGTTCCTTGTTGTATGAGTTTTGGGTTGGATCTAAGCTTGGCCGAAGGTAAGTTTGGTTGAAGGTCATGGCTTTTTGGTTAGTCATGGCTTTTTGGTTTTGGTTGAAGGTAAGTTTGGCTATGGGTTTTTGATTGTGGGTGTTTGTGATTTGGAGTTTTGTTTGGTGTGGGTTTCTCATTAAGAACCATGTTAGAATTGAGATGGGTTTTGATTTTTTGATTTATTTTGAGAATCATATGGGTTTGGATACAGTGGCAATCATGAATTTGGCAAAGGAAATTGGTTGGGGGACCGGTGCTCCGGCAAAGAGGAGAGAGTGAAAACGGTGTGGTGGTATTGGAGCAGAGGAGAGAGACAAATTTGGGGGCAGAGAAGAGAGAGAAAACGGAGGAGAGAGAGAGAGGGGTAGAGTTAACGGGGTTATGAGTCTGTTAACTTAGTCATGTGACTCTCACATGATCAGGACAGGTGTCCATCTTAAAATGGTGACATCTAGCGGTTTGTAGCACTGGGCTACGAACCAGTTTGTAGCCAAACTCTGTCCTAAGAATATTTGCTAATAGATTTTTAAAACTAATAATAATTCTATTTGAAACCTTCTTTGGTATCTGCATGCACAAGTTTTTGTTGTAAAACTGAATCTCATTGAAAGGAAAAAGAAAATCATTAATACTTTATAGAAAACACACACACACACACATCACACACAGAATTACAGAACTACTTTTTGTGCTATTAACATGACCTCAGATTAAGTGCAACTTAAACTGGAGTAGTATGGTTCTATTGTTACAATGGTAATATGTGTGGTTTCTATAGAATATAACTTTGAGTCCTTTTCCATTTTAGGTATTTCAAAGAATTCTCAAAGCATATGCAACAAAACTTTTTGCAAGACTACCCAGGGGTGGTACAGGGATAGTTGCTGCGGCCACGGGTATGGATGGACAGATAAAGGTATTAGCAGACCCTATTTATTTTCATGATTGTTTCGAGACTTGTTTATTTCTATAACAGGTACTCATTTTGTTTTGTTACCCATGTGATTATTTGGAGCAGACTTCTGACAGGGATGAAAGGGTGATTTGTTATATTGTGAATTCTGCTGAATATTGTCATAAAACGGTCAGTTGGTTTCTGGATTCATGGTACTTCTAATTGGTTGTTGAATGCATGCATGCATGAGAGAGAGAGAGAGAGAGAGAGAGAGAGAGAGAGAGAGAGAGAGAGAGGCTACTACGCATGTCAATTTATTGCTTCTACAGTTCAAATGATTCTGATTGAATGGAAATAACCAAAGAACGAAGATTATGATCACTGAAGCAACTTAAAAAGTTATGCCGATCAATTTTGTTGCTTATTCCAGTCATGCTATTATTGATTTTGCAACTGTCAATTTAACCTTTCAAGATTCTTTAAGAAAAAAAAAATCCTTTAAAGATTCATCTGGTGTCACCAAAACCATTTTCATTGATTTCTATTTAGACTAACCTATGGTTTATTAATACTGCTTATTTTTACAATGTAAGTTGGTTATAATTCCAAATTTTTAAATCCATGTGAAGATCCTCTTTGGAAACCTTAAATTTTTTTGATAAGTAATAATTTCATTAAGAAGAAAAGAACCAAACAAGTACACAGGCAGTGAACCTGAATGAAAAAAGAAAAAGAAGATAAAAGCATCAAAGACTAGCAGAACATAGGTCTACTAAATCAGACAAGGAACTGGAAAAATCTAAGTGAGAAGCCTTTGACCAGTCTAGGAGGGTGTGCAGAAAATAGAATTTGAGAGCCGGGATGGATTTTTCCACTCCATTAAAAGTTCTATCATTTCTTTCCCGCCAAAGGCACCACATGACGCAGTGAGGGATCATTTTCCAAACCTTTCCGGCCTCAGAATTACCAAGCGAACCCTTCCAGCATGTAAGGAGATCAACCACACTCCTGGGCATTACCCATGGGGTACCAAAAAGGATACATACCATACTCCATAACTCCCAGGCAATCGGGCAGTGCAGCAACAAATGATTAGTCGACTCCCCATTCGACTTACACATGCAGCACCAATCTAGGATGATTACCCTCCTTTTTCTAAGATTTTCTGTAGTGAGAATCTTGCCTAGAGCTGCTGTCCAAGTGAAAAAGGCCACTCTTGGGAGGACTTTTGCTTTCCACACACATTTCCAAGGAAAAATTTCCTCAGGATGCAGCTGGATTAGGACATAGTAATAAGAACGAACCTCAAAAATCCCCCGCCGTGATGGATTCCAGCAAAGAGTGTCACTAACTCCCGGGCTAATGACTTGAGAATATATAAGAGCCATAAATGAGTTTACCAAGGCCATCTCCCAATCTTGAAACAATCGAATAAATTCAATATCCCAAACATGGTGAGAATCCTGGAAAAGACTAACATCCATCACCTTAGCCTCCGGATCCCGGGCCAAAAGAAATAGGGTCAGAAACTGTTGCCTCAAAGGGAGAGCCCCACACCAAATATCATGCCAGAAGCTAATCCGAGATCCATTCCCTACCTTGTAGCTAATATGTTGAGAGAAATCCTTCCACCCAGCCCGAATGTGCTTCCATAAACTCACCCCATGAGTCGCAGTAACTCTGTCTGAACACCAAGCACTCCTCTGACAACCATATTTACTGTCAATTACCTGCCTCCATAAAGATGTATGCTCCGTAGAGTATCTCCACAACCATTTGCCTGGCAATGCCTTATTAAACACAGCCATATTCCTAATGCCCAAACCCCCACTTTGAAGAGGAGTACAGGTTTGCTTCCAGTTAACCAGGTGAAACTTATGGTCATCCTCCAAGCCATCCCACAAAAAGTCTCGTTGAAGCTTCTCAAGTCTGTGAGCCACACTCATTGGAATAGGGAAAAGGGATAACAAATAGGTAGGAAGGTTAGAAAGCGTACTCTTGATTAGAGTGACCCGGCCCCCCTTAGAGAGATATAACCTCTTCCACCCTGCAAGACGCTTCTCCACCACTCCAGCCCATAATACTTTCGATTTGAAAGACGCTCCGAGGGGAAGTCCCAAATATTTAAGAGGTAATGAAGCCACTTGACACCCAAAAATACCTGCCAACTCTGGGACATTTGGAACTTGACCCACTGGAACTAACTCAGACTTGCTCAAATTAATTTTCAAACCTGATATGGCCTGAAACCAAATAAACACCCCCCTCAAATGCCACGCCTGCTCAGTATCAGCCCCACAAAAAATCAGTGTGTCATTTGCAAATAATGAATGAGATATGCTTAGCTCAGCCCCCGTAGAGTTACCCACAGAAAAACCAGATATGAAACCTCCTGCCACTGCCTGCTCAAGCATCCTACTCAAAGCCTCCATAACAATGATGAACAAGAGAGGAGAGAGAGGGTCACCCTGACGAAGACCCCGTGAAGTAGAAAAGAAACCATGAGCACTACCATTCACTAGGACTGAAAATCTCACTAACGAGATACATGTGTAAATCCAGTGGCGCCATCTCTCACTAAATCCACACTGTCTTAGCATGTATAACAGAAAATTCCAGTTCACATGATCATATGCCTTTTCTATATCTAACTTGCACAACATCCTTGGGAGACCAGATTTCAAATGACTATCTAGACTCTCATTGGCAATCAAAACAGAATCCAGAATTTGGCGACCCCCAATAAAAGCATTCTGGGAATCCGACACCAGCTTAGTCAATACTCCGGATAGACAGTTTGCTAGCACTTTTGCAAGAATTTTATAGATCCCTGTCACCAAGCTAATGGGCCTAAAATCCTTACATTCCTGCGCCCAGGCTTTTTTGGGATCAAAGCTAGAAATGTAACATTCATGCTTCTCTCAAAGTTCCTGGTAGTATGGAATTCATGGAATACTCTCATCACATCTAGCTTAATAACATCCCAGCAACTTTGAAAAAAAGCCAAAGAAAATCCATCAGGACTTGGGGCTTTATCTCCAGTCATATTCCTCACTACCCCCCAAACTTCCTCTTCCGTAAATGGCTGGTCCAGCAGATCCCTATCAGATTCATCTAAGGAAGAAAAGACCAACCCATCCAACAATGGTCGTCTCACCTCATCGTTTGAGAAAAGCTGCTTATAAAAATTAACCAAACCTGCTCCAATCTCGGATTGATCTGTAGTAAGAATCCCATTAACCAGTAGATGATCAATAGAATTGAATCTACGGTTCGAATTTGCCACACGATGAAAGAAACGGGTGTTCTTGTCTCCCTCCCGAAGCCAAGTGGCCCTTGATGTTTGCCTCCATTTAATTTCCTCCAACAGAAGCACTTTCTCCAAATCAGTCTGGAGCTGAGTCTTTGCTACTACTTCCTCAGTAGATAAATGTCTGTTCTCTTCTATCATGTCAAGGTCTTGAATCTGAGCCATTAAATCATTTTTTCTCTCATTAACGTCACCAAAGACTTCCTTGTTCCACCTACTCAAATCAGCCTTCAGGGATTTCAATTTCTGTACCAGAATATAGCTTGGAGAGCCACTGTACTGGTAAGAATTCCACCATTGCTGCACCCTATTATTAAAACCATCACTCTTGAGCCACATGTTTTCAAAATGAAATGGGCTCTTTCTCCTTTGCATAAACCCACAACTTAGTGATATTGGGAAATGGTCAGAAAGAAGCCTTGGCAGACGCCTCTGAACCAACTTGGAAAAGTGATCCTCCAAAGTAGGAGAGCAGAGGAACCTATCTATTCTTAATCTTGACCTAGCATTAGACCAAGTGAAACTACCACCTTCCATAGGTAAATCGATAAGCCCCATATTGAAAATAAAATCAGAAAATTCCCTCATAGCAGGAGAAAAATCAGCTGACCCCACCCGTTCCGTGGGATACCAGGCTACATTAAAATCGCCTCCCACACACCACGGAACCTCCCACCAAGCAGCAACACTAGCTAATTCCTCCCACATCAAACTCCTCTCCACCGCCTTATTAGGACCATACACCCCAGAGAAAGCCCATTCAAAGCATGAAGCGACCTCTCTGAATCTACAAGAGATAGAATATGTACCTGTGGCTTCCTCGATACGTTGAACAATCCTTCTATCCAACATCAGAATAATACCCCCGGAAGCCCCAACAGGGTCAAGACTAAGCTAGTCAACATACCTACATCGCCAAAGACTGTGGACCAAGGTCTGAGATACTGCTGTGAGCTTTGTCTCCTGAAGACACACAATATCAGTCTTCCAAATAGAGAGCAAATTGCAAACTCTGGCCCTCTTTGCACTATCATTCAAACCCCTAACATTCCATGAAAGAATATTTAAATTCATTGGGACAACATTAAAGCCCTCACACTAGCTGAAGTTGTCCTTTTTGTGCTCCCCCCCATCATAATTCACATTGGAAATCAAATTTCGCACCTCCCGTGGCACACGAGATTTGTCCTTACCAGATACCACACTAGGTTTTGAAATTCCCAACTCAGCTTCGATTGCACATAACAGAGCCAAAACCCTATCGTCGAAACCCACATATGACGCTCCAAGAACCTCCCCAAACTCTTGCATTTTTTCAGAAACCCATTCTGAGTGAGGTCCCCGTAGTACCTCATGTACACCTTTGTGTTCACCCCACGGACTATCCTGAGCTTCCGGCACCCCTAGTGGCTCTACTGCCGGATATTCAACTGCTAAGGGTTCAACCCATTCGGCTCGTCCTCCCCATTCTCCAACATCTCCACTGAACATAGCTGATGCTTGCTCAGGATCATCCATGACTTTTGTGAGTGCCAAATTATCCACTCCATTGCGGAGTTGATTGACCTTTGTACATTTTGATTCTATTGTCCCTAGTATACATTTTGTATGCTTGGGCTTCTTCTAATAAAATTTTCATTACTTATCAAAAAAAAAAAAAAAGTGAGTGCCAAATTATCCTCCGGTTGCTCAAGCTTTTCCATAATCTCCACTCCCAGCTCAGATGAAGAGAGAGCATAGAAAGGATTTGGAGAGAGGGGAAGCGGCGGCATATGCGGCACGAACATACGTTGCCCATCCTGTAATTGCAAAGCCCATGTGGCGTCGCTATTCTCACCGATCTCAGGGCAAGATGATATGGAAGCGTCATCACAAACCCACGCCTCGTCACCATCGAAGCTTCCAGTCAACGCCGAAGTCGAGGCTACATCTCGCGTAAGTACCGTAAAGTGGGTCTCCATCCCACACGGGTCTTCTACCACTGAGGAAGCTTCCGGAAGTGTGGGTGTTGGGTCTTGGTTAACATTAGTTATTTGGGCTTTGGGCCTCCACACCTTACTTATTGTCTTTTCGGGCTGGGCTGTGGACCCAATTACCTTACGGCTTGGAGTGGGCCTCATTTGTTCAGGCTGTTTTAAATCAGCCTTGGATATAGCCCAAATTCCATCCGGCCCACAAGACAATTCCAGATTTAAATTTAAGAGTACACGTGCGTTGACCTTGTCTGATGGAGAATCAATTGCAGTTAAATGCACTGCCTTCTTCACGGCAGCAGTTACGTGTTTTTGAAAATTGCGATCTTTTTGCATGATTTGCGGCTTTGCACCCTCAACTTCCTTGTTTGGCACCGCAACTCCAGCCACCACCCTACGGCGGTCGTTTGTTGGTTCTCTCATTGGAAGCTTGGCTGGATTTTGCATATTCCGGTAATCCTTGCACATACGCGAAAACTGAAACCATCCTTTTTGCGCCAAACCAGCCGGAATACGTATAACCCCTTTACGTGAGCCGCTGTGAAATTCAGAAACCTCGAGATAAATACCATGTTGATTCGATCGACGGATTACATGTATTGCCTTATATCCGTCACGGTGATTTCGAAAAAAATCACCCCCCGTGTCTACCTTGGCTGCCTTATCAATGGTATTGCCCAACCAAACCATATCATGCAGACCCAACCATATTTTGCCCAAGGTTGTCTTAAATTTCCTCTCCGTAATGCAATATGGATATGCTTTACCCCCTCCCAATGAGAATTGAAAGAACTTATTGTCTATATGGATAGTGTTTGGTTGTTTAGGGAGGTCTCGGGTTAAATGCTGAGGTTTTGAGTGTGGAAGTGTCGGGTTTGATGGCTGTTTCTGGAGTGAAGTTGATTGTTTGGTAGTTGGCTGTGGTTGGGTCTTAGGTTGCTGGCCAGGATTGGTTGCATGAGATGTGGTCTTTTCTGGAGGTATAGGAGGGTGAGGAGATATGTGTGGTGGTGAGGATATATGTGGTGGTTCCCGCAAGTGTGGCCATCCCATATGTCCTCCATGAGGTTGATAGAATCCAGGGAAGAAGTAAGGGGAAGGGTAAGGGGCGGTAAGTGAGAAAGGGAGGTGTGAGGGGTAGGGAGGCGGTGGAGGTAGTGGTGGAGGGGGGGGGAGAGAGCAAGAGGCGCACTCATTAGAGCCTCATTTCCTGTATATAGGAAATGTGTATGATATGACATGATCCCACTGATTAGGACACCACATTGCTTGGACTTAGTAGTGGTTAAGTGTATACTTTTTCCATATATTACTATAGTGTAAATTTTTTAGCATATAATGAATACTGATGTGCTGTCTTCGAAACTTGGGATTTATTTTTGACAGTCTGGTGAATTAGCGGAAAGCGTATCGAAAATAATTGACTCTCAATTAGCAGATGGAGCGGATATGTCAGAAGTGCAGGTAATGACTTCTCTAAATAAAAAATTACGTCATGGCTATTATTCTCTTCATTTCTAGAGGAGTAATGTTATTGTGCAGGATGAGTTTTCGGCAGTTATAACAAAAGCATTGGTAACCCTAGTTCATGGCCTGGAAACTAAATTTGATGCTGAAATGGCTGCAATGACACGTGTTCCATGGGGTACCCTTGAAAGTGTAGGTGACCAATCAGAGTAAGTACATTAATTTGAAATTTGAACCTTAAGTTACAGTACCTAACACAATTTTCCACTTTCCACAATTGACCATATCCACCTTTTTGCAGGTATGTTAATGGTATAAATATGATCCTTACAAGTAGCATTCCTGTACTTGGAAGCCTTCTCTCACCCATTTACTTCCAATTTTTCTTAGACAAGGTGATTATAAAGATGATGATAACGTCTTAACTTTTGCTGCTCAACATAGATCTTGGTCTTATGAGGTTCAAGAATCATGAATACAGCTTTATTATTTGTTTCTTTTTCTATTATTGATACCTTATGCATGTCTTTACTAATAATAATAATAAAAAAAATGATCTATATGCATATGCACAACCAACATAAATGTCCTACCTTGGATCTTACCAAATTCAATTAGATATATCCGGTTGGTGTAGTTTATTCCAAGATCACACCTCTGTAGGCTTTATGCATCCTTATCTGTGCAACATTTAGTTGACAACCAAACTTTGTGGCAACTCAGTTGAATAACTTAGATTCTTTCAAACAATCTCTCTTTCAAGTTATTCATCTAAAAAATCTAATTTCTCTATTATTCCATGCAGCTTGCATCTTCTCTTGGTCCTCGTTTTTATGTAAATATTTTCAAATGCAAGCACATATCAGAAACTGGAGCCCAACAGGTATGGACCATTTTCATTGTTTATTTCTGTTCCTTTTTAGATAAAGTGTGTTGGCATCAAGAAAGGACTTGTTTGTGTAACCTTATGTTTGAAGTCAAGTGTGGTTTATATCTTTTGGCTTGTGGGATATTTATTAATGATTCCCGTAGAATCTTGAATTCTAAGGAGGTTCACCTCATGCTTAGGGTACATAGTACTCATGAGTCACATGTGCACTTTGAGGTTTGCATTATTTCTACAATTTGGGCCTGATGCACTATGCATAATGGAATACGTTTTACGCTCCTTGGGGTGTAAAAGATTTTCAGCCCCAAAGGGGGTGTTTTTATTGGTCAACAGAAAATTATTTCGGTTTGATTAGGTTTTTCCACTGGGCCAAGCACCCAAAAATGAGGAAAACATTTTCTGCAAAATGTTTTACGTCGAAACAAACGGAGCCTTATATACAATACATTTCTATTTTCTATTCACAATATGACTCTTGATATCAATGCCTTGTGCCTAATGTTTTGTCAGGGTTAGGCCTAATTTCAAGGAAGAAGAAACACTTCATTTTAAAATTTCCTTGAAAAACGGTGTACATGACCTTGTCAAATGTTCATAACCATCATTGATACATGTGAATACCATATAGACCATCCTTAAAAATCTATTTTTTCTTGAACACAATCTCTGCGAGTACTTCATGTAATTGACATATAACTGAATGTTTTGATGTTTTTGCAGATGCTATTAGACACTCAAGCCGTAAAGACGATTCTTCTAGACATTCCTGCACTTGGTCGACAAGTGAGTTACTGCTTTTAAATAAATAACTTTCATTGATTCCTCTCATATGTTAAATATGGAAATTTGAGTTTGGTGAGAAAGTTTATGTTGGTGGCACTCAACCCTTCTCTTTTACTCTTTTGTCAAGTAAATATTATATTTGTAATATGTTCTCCTTTTTGGACTGAAAAATGTTTAATAAATTTCGAACTTCTACAGCATTTATTAGATCTAATTGATATTTCTGATTTAAATTTGCTTCCATTATATTTTATTACAACTATCCACTTACTGGCAGCATTCTAATCCAGATAATTCTAGAAGCTCAACTCTATCTTGAGCTAGGTTGGCAGATTGTTTAACTTTGGCAGCTAAGCATTGTAGCCCTCATTTGAAAATTCTGTGCGCTCTAGTGTAAGCCTAAGGTCAGGAACTAAATAGTACATAATGACTTGATAATGTACTTATTCATTTAAAAACATGCCCTCTGATTGAGTGGAATGGCAAGCAAACCTGTGCAGCTGACTTGGAACAACTGGGTTGATATTTGTTATGTGATTGTTGGATGTGTTAGAATAATGGTTAAATGATTAAATTCATAATTTCCTAAAAGTTTAAGGATTTGGCACAATTTGGTCATGTGGTCCTGAGTTCAAATCCCATCTTCACTCTACCTCTCATTTAAAAAGTTAAAAATCCCACGTGTTAAGCCTCATTCATTAAGGGGGAGTATGAGCCCACACGTGAGGGAGAGTGTTAGAATAATGGTTAAATGAATAAATTCACCATTTTCTAACCACTTAAGCCTTTGGGAAAATTGGGACAATTAGTAATTTATTAGGATGTACCAGCATTTACAATTCACGAATGCTTTATAATAGCATATCATATGCCATCTGCAAACTATTCAAAACAGTTAGTTTCGGACTTTCAGTTTTTAGATAAACATCAGAGTATCGCTTGCATTTGCCGTGTTTTCTTTGACTACATAAGATTGTTTGCAGAGGTGTACCTATTGTTTACATTTTGAAAAACAAACCTGTTAAAACATTTCATGTTATTCCTTTTTGAAACAGACATCGGGTGCTGCTAGCTATTCAAAATTTGTAAGCCGTGAGATGAGCAAAGCTGAAGCACTTCTGAAGGTTTGTTATTATATTATATGTACAAATTGCTCCCTGGCAAGTTTTGGTTTTATTTTCTGATACAAATTTATGTAAATTTATTGTTCAGGTTATACTGTCCCCAGTTGATTCTGTGGCCGATACATATCGAGCATTGCTACCAGAAGGAACACCAATGGAGTTTCAGCGCATTCTGGAGCTTAAGGTTATAGTCAATTCTTGCTGTTCTTCAATATGTGGTCACCATACACAGTTGACTTACATAAAAAAAGTACACTGTTGACTGCATGATTGGTTAATCCTCATCTAAAGTGTTAACCCCAAAAAAACCTGAATGGAGGTCAAGGCTGTGAGAGATGACTGAATAAAACTACTAATGGACTAGTGAAACTATCGATGTTTTCAGAAGTATTGAGTGTAGGATATGCATAAAAAAATCTTCACACGAACATGTTTTTAACAATTGAATTTGTGTGCCCCACTGTCTTCTAATTATGAGATAAGGAACAGGCAGTTATATGATTTCCTCCTACATAGATCACTGTACTTGTGTGTCCTGGATGAGAAAATCTTTGCTTAATTCAATTCATGGATTCATTTGTTAGGGAGGCTACCGGAGATAAGTTATTGTCAATGGATTTATCTTTTTTTCTCTTCTTCTTCTATCTCTTTTTCTTAATGTCAGTGGATGTTTCAACCGAACTGATTTTCACATGCTAGATAGTGTGATTTTGTTGATAACGCTGCAATTCATGTTTTCCACGTACTGTTGGTTCTCTTGGTAATTTACCAAGTTGTTTCCTAGTAGTGTTTCCTCATTTTTTTTATACAGTTAATTAAAAAATTTAATTTATGATTTGTTGTATCATGGTGGTCTGTTAAATGGATAGAGAGGTATTTGTTAATAGTGGGTTGAAGAAAAGATTGGACATATAATTGATTTAATGGTGGAATCATATTATGACTGTTGAACATATAGAATGGCAGGTTACTGTAGTAACAATGGTAGTGGTCAGTTTACCAAAAAATATTTCAAACTTCTCCAGAAGTGTTGGGCTCTGGAATTAAATATATATTGTATGAGTTATGCTGTTATGTAGGTTAATTTTTTCATCGCATGCGCAGGGCCTTAAAAAAACTGATCATCAGAGTATACTAGACGACTTTAACAAACATGGACCAGGGATCACACAACCTTCTGTTGTGACATCAGTTGTCCCAGCCGCCCCTTCTGCTCCCGCAGCAGCACCTGCAATTCCCAATCCGGTTTCAATGGGACTAATTGCTTCCCGAGAGGACGTGCTAACCAGAGCAGCTGCGCTTGGAAGGGGTGCAGCTACAACAGGGTTCAAGAGGTTCCTTGCTTTAACTGAAGCTGCAAAAGATCGGAAAGATGGGCCCTTCAGAAAGCTCTTTAATGCATGACACTTTTATAATCTAATTAACGGAAATTTTTGTACTAGTCACTTATTTTTTTTGTAAATTTTTATTTTTATTTTTTTGTGACTTTTTGTCCAGCAATAACAGAAACAGATTTTGTCAAAAAAAAAGAAAAGAAAAAAAAATTTGTTAATCTCTCAATGGTTCAATAAGAAAAAATTCTTATTCTCATATATGGAGGAATTTGTAGGTTATTCCCGTTTTGACTGATCTGTTCAACTAAACTTTCTGGATTTATGGACTTCTTTGGTAAATTGTCTTACGTCTGCAGATAGTGCTTGTTATTAGTAGTGGTAAATAACTTTTATCTTGTAATGGCTTAAGAGTTGTCTTCTCTCTTATAAATCCTTTCCCTCAAAATGTTGAAATCAGGATCTTTCTGATCAAATGTTATCAATTGGCTACAAGAGTGGTTCTCTCTGTTTCCATTTGGATCTCAATAAGCAATCTTGCTCCCCAATCATAGTTGTCGGTTTTTTTTTTGGAGAGCTTTTATAATTGATATAAGGGGAAAAAAGCAATGCCATGTACATAGAGTTCTTGACTAAAGCTTAGGATATGTTTTAAGCTCAATTTCGTGCTTGTGGTGACGTGGCCTCCAAGTAGGCATTAAGGGGTGAAGCAAAAAAGAGACCTCAACACCAATCACATTTTTAGCCCCTAAGCTAGACACCAGAGCGTAAGATATAAAATGGTGTCAAACATGTAAGGAGAAAAACAGGTCTAATCTAATCATTTGAAACTACCCTTATATATACATAGCCATGATCGAAATTCACACTTGATGTAATCTTTTGTTAGTATTACATTGTTTAATAAATTTTTTTTTGGATTTATATTTTGAATTTCTCATTATTAGATTACCTTCTTTTTATTCTTAACCAGTATCTCAAAGTTCGTGTTAATGGGATGTTTTCAATTCATAAATTCATGTTTTGTATATAATTTTAAAATAATAACTTGAAACTTAAATATTTTATAAATATGAAAGTTATTAATTTTGTTGGATTGATATTTTGAAAATCTCAAATGGCACATTTTCCCCTTATGACACTTTGGTGTGTCTAATCACATAGTAATTATATGATTTCAGATAATTGTTACAATAACGGTCAGGATTTGTGAATGGTTTGTGACTAGCAAATGTCCCTGATTGTCTAACTTCTTATATATATATATATATGAGTGTCCGTGATTGTCTAATTGATTTCCAATTTATTCCCTGATTTATCTTATATATTTTTCTTCCATTTCTATTAAATTTCCTTTAGCAGCAGATGCATCAGCCAAGGACCATAAATTGATGCATTCATGGGTTATTGATAGTCTATTCCATCAAATTTTCATGGATGCAGAGGTTCTATTGACAAGGTTCACACCATTGAAAGAAATGGTGGAAGTGATTGAAGGACGAGATGCAATGGAAGAATGAGATTTGTGGTTCAACTCCATGTTGCAATTTGAATGAATTTCTATTATACTCCCATTGCCTTAAATCTCATCATGTAGTTTAAGCCAGGTGATTTGGATGAACTGTCTACTAGTCAATTTTAAACTTTGTTCAATTATCTTGGCTGATTTAAAGTGGAAATCATATGGAGTGCACTAATCTTGTGGATATGCTAAATCATATGGAGTGCCCTAAGGTATGAGTATTTGGAGATGAAATAATGACTTGATTTTCTTGTTTCTTCAGCTTTGAGAAATCCATTATTATCATAGAATTAATTGAATCGATAGCATATAGAAAATGTGAGGATAAGATGCTATATGCTAGATTTTGTATCAACCAAAAACATCAATGCTTTGTTTCAGAGGAAAAAGTAAAAGGGTCACAGCATGCTTTGGTTGATATTTGCACAACACATGAGCCCAATAATTAACTTAGAGAAATTACACAGGCAATCAGCTCTAGTATATTGACATGAGCATCTTTAACAAAATAACAACCTTTCTAATTTTTTTGTTAATTGAAATTTCCTATGGGACTACTATATTGAGAAGCTTCACCATTTCTATCATGTATGTTTTTTTCAATTGTGAATCACTTGTCTTGTTGCTTCCCTTGCATGTTACTCTAATGCTGATCTCAACAACTTCCATACAAAATCCTTCCCGGGCAAAGCCAGCATCGAGTCTGTCGAAAGAAAAGATTTTGTAGAACTTGAACTTCTTGTGCTGTCAACAAGCTTGAACCACTGGCTCCCTGGGTCACAAGTGCTATCTTTACTCAAGCATTTGCAAGTATTTGTGACAATGGTATTGTCGGAGTCTACATCTAGGCAAACAGTAGTACCATTGCCAATAGTTGATGAGAGATGCATTTTAGAATCTGATATGATTTCCCATTTTGAACCAGAGTCTGTGCAAATTATACCAAGTTTTGCTGGCTTTCCCAAATCACTTGCTTGTAAGCAAAAATATGTCCCCTTTAACATTAAAATTTTCTGAGGTGTGTAGCTCCAGGCTTCAGAGTTAGAGCAGGGACCCAACCTTAATGGATCAAACAGTGATTTTCTTAGGACACAAAGTCCTGTTAATGGATGGAAAATCACTTTATGTAGACTAGTTTTTGATTCTCCTGGCCCTGCAAGTCACATGAGAAAAATCTTGGGTTTCATTACTATATTACTAGAGTCTCTAACTAGTTAAGAAAGGAGAAAAATTATATCTAGGCCCACACGTGAGAGGGCATGTTAGAATAATTGTTAAATGGTTAAATTCACAACATCTTAACATCTTAAGCTTCTAGGGGAATTTGTGAATTTATCATGGTATCAAGAGCTTAAGTATTTAGCCATTATTCTAACAATATAACCTTAGGACTTAAAGTTAGGAACCAATTTGAAGTACAATTGTGAGGATTTGAATTTGAAAGGAAAGAAGAAAAGGAATAGGGAAGATTGAATAGCATTATACCTTGAAAAGGAGATTGGAGAGCAGAGATCCTTTGCAAGAAGCTTGAATTCCGGGTCTCACACCAATTCCAGTTAAGCAGTCCATAGTACTCACTGGACCCAATTACCCCCTCTCTCAAATAATAACTCCCAGCAAGTGTCCAAAAGGCCCAATCCAGGTCAAGTTCAGCTGCCATAGCCAAGAAGCAATTTATATACCTGTTGTCATTTACATTGGTTCCTCTTAGGTCCATCCCAAACTCGCTCACTAACAACGGCCAACCTTGGTCCAACAAAAATCCTGACAATCTCATCATGTTATCCACCACTCTCCCACAAACTTGATTTGGGTTGCCAGATTCCCATGCTCTTCCATCTGAAAATCCATACCAATGCGTCTCATATACTAGCTTTCCAGTGAATGTGAGGTTTACTTGTTGATTACGGAGAAATGACAAGTCTTTATCGTAACTTAAGCCGGAAAGAATGACAAGAACATCTGAGTTTGCTGAATGCACTGCTTCTGCTCCTTTTTGCATGTACCTAGTTCATTTCATTTACAAAACTGAATCAGAAAGGTAAATATTGTTGCACACCATGGTACATGGACATCAATGTTCAAAAGCGTCCATATTTTATGGATATATATCCACATATTAGGTGGTGGCTACAGATTGTGTACATTGGTAGTGTGCACGTATCACTACCCAAATTAGAATCAACTAAGAATAGAACCCAAAAAAAAAATGCCCATCCTACAAATGCCTCTAGTACAATGTAGCTATGTATCTTTAGACTTTAGGTGAATCAAGATGTGGTAATTGTGCAGGCAAAGATCCAAATAAGCCTAGGCTTCAAAAAGCATCCCCCAAAGCCCACTGTTATATGTACCTATACCAATCAGACACGCTCTGTCTGGGGCCTCGGAGCTCATTCCTCAGGCTCATGCCAACCACATTGGTGACACCATTAAAGAAGGTGGCCATTCGAGTTAGTCCCTTAATCCAGATGTCTGGATTGAAATACTGGTCGCCAAAGAACCCATTGCCATCATAGTTGCTGCAACACCAACCGGGCTTACTTATGTGATTGTCCAATATAACCATCACATTGTTAGCCCCTAGGCTAGCCACCACAGCCTGATATTTTAAAATTGTGTCAAATATAAGAGGCAGATAAACATGTCCCTTCGTCTAATTAATCATGCAACTAATATATATATATATATATATATATATATAAAAGAGTGAAAGAGTGAGAGCTGTGTACGAAAGTTCAACATTGATAATGTTTGGAAGCGTGAAGCAAATACAGATAAGAATAAGTTTGGAATATGATATCATTGTCGTGGCCATCAGTTTAATTATCATTGTTATTATCGTCAATGACTATACCCTATACCATTTATTCTATGATTGAATGAAAACAAAACAAAAAATATTGCTTTTTCTAATATCATACTAGAAGTAGCAAACATTAGAAAATTCACAAAAGGTCTAATAGATAAATGATAGGGTACGTAGTTTAAAATTGTTTCAAATTAAACAATATAGACTAAAAATTTCAAATTAAACCCTACACTTCAAAAACATTTCAATCATGCATAATACTGTCAAAAGAAAAAAGGAAAAAAATAGTATAAAAAATAATAATGCCGTTTGGCTTATAATAAAATAGTGTCCATTATAGAGTCACGAGGAAATAGTCACATGAAAAATCTCTTTTTCTTTTTCTTTCTTCCTTATTGGGTAAGTATTTACGTTAATGACACTTATAATGTAAATACGTGTATGGTTTGAATTAAAACCATTTTGAAAAATGTCGGGTTTAATTTAAATATAGGTTTAATATGTAATTTAAACCAAAAGAAGTATTAATTTGACTAATTCAAATATCCATGTGGCCACTTTCTGTCGTCACTTCGACCACAAAGTCCACACGCAAGCTGAGTTCATTGTAGATCAAACCAAACCTATGAAGAAGGCCCACGAAATGCCTTGTTTTGCGTGGGACCTTAAATAAATAATACTTTAGTAAAAGAAAAAAAGCCAAAAGATAAGGATGCCCAAGTTTCCTCTTATTTGTTTTCTTTGTTATTTGTTTGCATGTGATGTTGTAAAAAAAATATTAGAAAAAGGACAAGGTATTTTAATTTACCTGGTAAGCTTTTATGAGGGGAAGATCAATGATGGCGGGGTTGTTGGCTTGGATTCCGGCAATGGATTCAGATAGCCCAAGACTCTGAAATGACTGTCTTACAGTGAGATTAGCCAGTGAGTCATTTGTGACCAAGAAAAGTGGCCAAGTAAGCCTAACACAATTAAACCCCATGGATACAATCCTCTTGGAGATAGCATCCATGGGCTGCTTGCTAAGGCCCTCAGTTACCATGGGTTCAAGATGTGACACCCAATTCACGCATGCCAGCTTCACCCGTTCCCCTCCTTCATCCACGATCCACCTTGAATTGGTATATAGAGGTAGAGCCATGACATGCTTGGTTTGAGATAGTAGGACAGTGGGAAAGATTACTAGAAGAGATACAAGGGAGAAAAAGAATAAGAAAAAGAACCTCGACCTCCCCATTTTGAGTTTTGACTGTGCAAGTGTTTGATCAAAGAGAGCTCAAAAGCCTTATATTTAAAGGAAAAAACAAATGGTTTCTGTTCTCTGCTCTTTTGCTTTTTTACTACTCTATCAACCGCACCATCTGTCTCTTTCAGTCTGTCCCCCTCACATGCCTTCACAATTGAGACTTTAATACTAAATAGTCCCCAATTAATAGAAAACGATTAGCTAGCTCGAATGTACACGACTCTCTCTCCTTTTAATATTGACAATAGATTTTTCATCACTAATTAATTAGGAACATTGACATTTAGCGTCTGTTTGGATCCTCTATTTTAAAAATATATTTTTGTTAGAATACATTCTTGAGAATGTATTTTTTAGAAATGTATTTTTGTTAGAATACATTCTTGGGAATGCATTTTCTAGAATATATTTTGTTGAAAATAGTGCGTTTGGTAAAATATTGAAATTATTTATAAGAAGTGATTATGCTAAAAGGAATTGTGTTTGGTTGGTATTTTAAAGAATACATTCTTCCTATTAAATAATATATTATTAGTATACATTATGTAATTAACATTTTTTTTTTTTAAATATCTCAATACAAGGCTAAAAATACATTTACTACCAATACAAAATTAACAATGTAATAAAGAAATAAAGTATTACGTTGTGATTTAAATTAATGTCTACTAATAAAAAAAATAGGTCATGATTTATACACATCTCCTTGCACACATTTTTATAAAATTTGAACAATGTAATAAAAAAATATAGAGAAATGTGTATTGTGTGTGCAATAGAGATATATACAAACCATTTATAATAAATCAGACATCCTCTAAATAAATTTTTACAATTCTACACTTTGCACCAAACAAACTGAATATACAAATAAAATCATTTTAGTTTTTTCCCTTTCAATTTTTTTTTTTCTTCTTTCTTTTCCACTCCCCCTTTTTTCCCACCATACATGTAAACCCCACTTCCCATTTTTTTCCCCCCATACATGTAAACCCCACTCCCCATTTTTTTTTTCCCCCCACCACCCATGTACCCCCCTACCCTTCTTTTTTCTTCTCCTCCACCACCACACACACATCCCCCCTCACCCATCTCATTTTTTTCTCTCATTTCCTCCTCACAGTTCACACCCCTCCCCCATTTCTCAGTTTTTTTTTCCTCCTCTCTCTCTCTCTCTTATATAACATCCAAACATTACAAACATTACAAATAAAAGAAAAAACATAATGTGACATAAAATCCAAACATGACAAATAAAGTGCTGGAAAAAATACATCATAACAAGTTTACATTAAACAAAGAAAAAAAACATTACTAACGATCATTCCAAATCATCCCTGGTTCTTTGATACAAAAATGAGAAAACGAGAATACTTTTTCAAAGATAAAAGAAAGAAAGAAAAAATAGGAAACACATCAAAAAAAGAGAAAAAGTAGGGAACAAAAGAGAGGGAAGGAAAATAAAAGAAAGAAAGAGAAAAATTAAGCAGGGAAAAAAGAATTGTTCGAATAATAAATTGTTGTAAGTGGGTCTCATTTACTTTAACAAAAATTAAAAGTAGAAGTTAGAATCAGAATCCAAAATATTTTGGACTCTGACTTTTGCTTTAAAAATGAGAATTTGCAAAATGCATTCTGCCTAGAATGCATTTTGCATTTTCCAAAATCCCAACCAAACATTTCAGATTTTTTGCAGAATATATTCTATGCATAAAAATCCGTAAAATCACTTTTAAGTAGAGAATCCAAACACACGCTTATTCTTACTATTATAGAGGAGGAGATAAAATATTATGTGTATTAAATAATTACTCTCAACAAACTACAAAAGATGTATTTGCCCTATTCAATTTTTATTTTTTAAAATTGAAGTTTATTTTTCTAATTTCATATTTTATATATAAAAAATTCTGAGCCAGGGTCATTACAAATGCATCAAGTTAATTTTATGATGGATGATAATTTGCATAATAAACCTTTTTCATGCTGGTAAGTTTATGCTTTTTAAGTGTTAATTAGCAGACTTACTTATTAAAAAAGTGTTAATTAGCAGAATTAAGAAGCAGAAATGTTCATAGTTCTATCCCTTTAACGCAAGGCACCAATTTTTTTTTTTTTTTTTTTTTCTTTTCTTCCTTTTGCTTAAAAACACCACTAACTAATTGTACCATGAATCAGTCTCGATGTTACTCTTTTTTTTTTTGGCTAATTATAATTTAGTTACTTTTTTTTTTTTTTTGCTAAATATAATTTAGTTAATTTTTTTTTTGATAATTATAATTTAGTTAATTTTGCATTGTGTATGTGCATGACCTATTATTGTTGGCAACACGCCAAGTAATGGAATATGTGGTTAAGCGTTTTCCGACCTTGGCAAACTTAAAAGGCAATGCACATACTATTGCTTTTCTCATTGGCTATCTTTATCTTGTACTCCTTAACTTTCATTATATTAAAATATGGGCTTGTAAACCGTGGGTTATGCACGCTGTCCACGTCCACGCACAATGGCAAATAAACCAAAAGTCTTGGAATTGAAGGCACACAGGTGGAGGGATTGATGGCTAAAACCTTGAAAACCTGCTTGTACTAGGCCCAACAAGACCAACATATTCACGCCCAACAAAATCCAAGAGGAAGAGCAGGCATAAAGACAGACCACGAAACTCATCATGTCTATCAGGCCCTTCAAGCCATAGAGAGATCCATGCCAAGTGGGCCTCTAGGCTCTAGCTCTACTGGCAATCGATTTGAGTGTGGTAATTTATAATTGTACTCATTTTGGAGTGGATTTGGATAAAATATTAGGTATTTTGGGTGGAGTTCCCTCACTCTCTCACAAGGGTTAGGCCCTTGGGTAAGAGACTCAAAGTTCATATTTAATGTGAGAGGGAGAATGATTCCACTCGGAGGACTCAATAATTTCTCATGGACTTGAGACTTACATTTAGAAATTCTTTATTTATTCTTCTCATCATTCTAATTAATTGGGAAAGAAAAACAAAAAATTGTTACATGTATTTCATGACTAAAGTTACCGAAAAGTTATAATCTATGATATTAATGATTGTTTGAGTCATTATCTCATTTGAAGGTTAAATTAGTGACTTTATTTATTTATTTATTTGAGTTTTGAATAACTTCATTCATGGAAATATCAGTGTCACATTTTGAAATCTTGTGGGCATGCATTACATTATTAAAAGTAACGGAAGGTTTAAGATTTGAGTCATTACCTTGTTTTAAAAGCTATCCATATGTTATCTGTATAATTTTATAAATTCTAAAGTATAAGAATTGTAAAATTTTATTTCAAAAATATTTTAGAGAAAATAATGACCATATATATACGTACACAATGTCTCAGGAGAAAGCAACCTCATTAATTTAAACATTATATGTAACCAGAAAAGAAAAGTACTAAGTGCTACAAAATTAGCTATACCGATTTAGATTATGCATAGAAATATATTGATGATCGGATTGAGATTCTGTGCAAAAATATGCATATTTTGTTGATCTGATTTTCAAGTGTATGAAAGAAATTGACATTTTTCTTTTGAGTCATTTTATTATTATCATGAAATAAATTTAATTAGGCAATTAGTAATATTGTTGTGGCCATGCATATATCAAATTACGAAAAGTTACTAAGCTTCTAGGCTTGAGAGTATTTTGTTTAATTGAAGATGAAATATTGACTTCCTACTAAAACCTTAAATCACTTTATTAATATAATGGAATAAAATCAATAACATAACACAGAAATTGCGAGGATAACTGAAACTAATTCCCTAAAATCAAAAGCCCTAATATCAAATACTAAAATCCTAAACCCTAATATCAAAATCGTCTTCAAAGGAGATCTAATTTTGTATAACTTGGAGGTCTTGCACTTTTTATAATCTTGAACCATTGGCTATCTGGGTTACACGTTGTACTGTTACCTAAGCAATTGCAAGCATTTGTCACAACGTTATGGTTGGAATCCACATCAAGGCAAACTTGAGTACCATTGTTAATTGTTGACGAGAGATGAAGCCCAGATTCTGAGATGGGTTCCCATTGTGAACCAGAGTTATTGCACATCTCACCAAGTCTCGCTGGCTCTCCCACTCCATGTGCTTGTAAGCAAAATTCAGTTCCTTTCAGTGTCAAAGCATTTTGGGTTGTGTAGCTCCAAGCTTCAGAGTCATTGCAAGGCCCCAACCACAATGGTTTTATTGGTGATTTTATTTGGACACAGAGACCAGTCATTGGGTGGAAAATTAGTTGGTGAGGATTCTTACTTTCTCCTAGACCCGATCCTGCAAGTCACATATATTCAATCATGTACATGTGTCAGTTAAATTGTTGAGTTTAATTCACAAATTGTGTACATTAATTAGTATATGACTCTTACCTTGAAAAGGAGACTGGAGAGTAGAGAGTTGATTCAAGAAGGTTGAATTTCGGATCTCCATATTATCCCATTTAAGAATTCCATAGAGCTCTTCGGCTCCAACTTTTCCTTGTCTAGTATAATAACTCCCACCAAGTGTCCACAGGTTCCATTCAAAGTCAAGGTCAGCAGCCATGGCCAAGAAGCAATTCATGAACCGGTTAAGAAGTACATTGCCACCTCTTAGATCCGTCCCAAACTCACTCACAAACAATGGATATCCTTGATCCAACAAAAAGCCAGCAGCTTTCTTGAACATACCAACCACGTCCGCACAAGCTTGGTTTGCGCTGTTATTTTTCCATGTGTTGGTATCTGTAAATCCATACCTGTGTGCCTCAAGTACTAGTTTTCCAGTGAATGAGAGGCTCAATGATTTGTTTCCGAGGAAAGACAAGTCGGTGTCATAATTTAGGCCAGAGAGAATGACAAGAACATCTGGATTCGCTGAGTGCACTGCTTCTGCTCCTCTTTGCATGTACCTTAACATTTATTTACAAAAGTACAACAAAAAAAAATGTATCACTTAATAGATCATAATAAATTTTACAAATATAAAGGGGATTTAAAATTGAGAGTATACTTACTTGTACCAATCGGGCAGATTTTGTTTGGGGCCTCGAGGCTCATTCCTTAAGCTCATTCCAACAACATTGCGAACACCATTAAACAAGCTGGCCATCTTAGTCCATCCATTTATCCAAACTTCTGGATCAAAATACTTGTCGCCAAAAAAGCCATTGTCATCATTGTTGTTGCAACACCAACCGGGTACGGTCAAGTGATTATCCACTATTACCATCACATCATAGGCCCCAAGATTGGATACCACTGCCTGAAAATATTAACATATCATGTGAGAAAGAGTATAGGCTATATATATATATATGAATATGTTTGGAATAAGAAAGCATAGTTACCTGGTAAGCCTTGACAAGGGGAAGATCAAGGACGAAGGGATTGTTTTTCTCGAAACCAGGAATATATTGAGATAGGCCTAATCTCTCAAAGGACTGTCTTACAGTGACAGAAGAATAAGTCTCATTGGTGAGTAAATAAAGTGGCCATGTGAATCTAACGCAATTAAATCCCATGGACCGAATCTTCTTGGAGATTTCATTAATGGGCTGTTGGCTGAGACCCTCAGCCAACATGGGTTCCAAATGTGACACCCAATTCACACATGCTAGCTTCACTCGTTCCCCACTTTCATTCACAATCCACCGTGAATCGGTGTGAAGTGGACCTAGTGGTTCAGCTACTGCAGGCTTGCATTGGGATATGACAACTGAAAAGATTATCAAAAGAGTTACAAGAGGGAGAAAAGAGAAGAGTCGAGCCATTGTTTTGGTTTTGAGTATAGATCGACTTGTGGAGGAATAGAACTGCAAGTGATACTTATATAGGAAATTGGGTTACTTTGTCGTGTTCAGTATAACTTCTTTTACGATATATTTGCATGACACTCATCTATATCTATTAATCTAGTTCTGCTTAATCTTATCTCTCTGATACTAGAGTTTAAGTAAAACTCTACCATATTAATCCACTTACGTTAATTTCATCTTTGATATTAAAATATAACTTAAACTCTACTATTTATTAATTCACTTTTTTCTACAATTCTACACTTTAACATGTTTTTTATTTTTATTTTTTGGATTAATTTTATCTATTAATATCACATTTGATAATAGAGTTTAATTAAAACTCTCTTAATCCAATTTTGACAAATTTTATCTAGTAATGCCACCTTGAATACTAGAGTTGAACTAAAACACTACTATTATTTTAAGATAGATTCAGAACCATATGGCATGCATCTCACATAATTATCAGTGTTTATATACACAGATGACTTCTATCTTTTGGTGTTTATATGGATATAGAAGTTTATTTTTATCCACTCTCTCCTACTGAGATAAAGAGTTAAGCCTCTATCTTTCTTTCGGTGTCTATAGAATCATAAAATAGTTATCTACAACGAAAGAAAGAAGGAAAATACACAAGTAAAAAGAAAAAGAAAAAGAAAGAACAAAAATAGAGAGAGACACAGACACACACGCAAGAAAACTGTTTTTGTTATTCAGGAAAGAAAATGTTTATATAAATCTGTTTTTGTTATTCAGAAAATAAAAGGTTTAAATAAATTATAAGTTTGATTTTTGGTTGACTTCATTCCTCATAATATCATTCTACATTATCTTTTGAGGTTACACAATTTTACATCTCACCATATCTATTTTGAACTAATTTTATCTATTAATGTCATCTTTTATACTAGAGTTTAATCAAATTATTATATATTATATATATATATATATATATATATATATATATATATATATATTATATATATATATATATATATATATATATATATAATCCAGTTCTAGTAATTGTATTTATTAATGTTACATAGCCGATTGGGTAGGTAACTTCGATGATCGAAAATCCACTTCAACATACATATGTTTTCTTGGTTCTAATCCCATTTCTTGGAGTTCAACAAAATCAACGGGCTGTCGCACGATCATCAACTCTGAGACATTATGGCTCCTAGCACTCTTTGCTGAACTCGGCTTCTCCATTTCAGCTTCTCCAAAGCTTTTATGTGATAATTTGGGAGCAACACATTTGAGTTTCAATCCAGTCCAACATTCAAGGATGAAGCATATTCAGATTGACTTACATTTTGTCCGTGACATAGTGCAAAAGGGTACACTCCATGTTCATCATGTCAACACACAAGATCAACTTGCTAACCTCTTGACAAAACCCCTGTCACGTTAGCGCACAGAACTTCTTAGAAACAAGATTGGAGTAACCGATGGCAACTCCATCTTGCGGGGGCGTATAAAGGATGATTCCTTAAATCAAGCTGAAGATCCCATGAGCAGCAAATCTGCCAATAATCAAGCATGTAACAGCTAGAGAATAAACAAGGAAAGTTGACTCTGTTTTTAAGCTTGTAACCGTTAGAAAATACAGCCTTATTTTTAGTCTCTTTTCCTAGAATAGATTCTACAAGTCATGTATATATGTCATACTGCATACTCAATCTTTATCAGTTACATTTGATACTTAGAGTTTAACTAAAACTCTACTATATCAATCTACTTATATGTTTGACTAATTTTTATTAATGCCACATTTGATACTAGAGTATAACTAAAACTCAACTACTTATTAATCCACTTCTATGGTTCTACCTAATTAAAATAATTGGTCTATCAAGAATATTATCAAAACTAGAATTATTTTTTATAAAACTTAAAACTTTTACTAAGAACTTTTACTAAGACTGGAAGTTGTTTTATAATTATTAATTAATCCACTTCTATGGTTCTACCTAATTAAAATAATTGGTCTATCAAGAATATTATCAAAACTAGAATTATTTTTTATAAAACTTAACCTATCAAGAACTTTTACTAAGACTGGAAGTTGTTTTATAATTATTAATTAGGGCGAATTTCCACTTTCGAATTTTAATATTCTTCTTCAAGTAATTTTTAATTCAATTGGATATAAAGTTTTTTTATTTAAATATCTTATTTAATAGTTTTCATATCCGACTAGATATAACAAGATTTTTGTGCGGTACATTCTAAGGTGTTGCAAATCTATAAACAAAATTAATTTACGGTTAAACTTATTTTTATTTCAAGAACCATCATTGCATATTTACAGTTCTCTAAACGTGTAGGGATGACTCTCCTCTCGCTATCTTTTGGTGTATATAGATATAGTAAGTTTTTTTTTTTTCAGTCTCTCCTCTATCTTTCTTTTGGTGTATATAGAATCATAGATAGAATAGGACCCTTTCTTTTCCCTACAGAGATATAAAGTACTCATCAACGAAAGAGAGAAGAAAAATAGGCAATGGAAAAAGAAGAAGAAAGAAAACAAAAATTAGGAGAGACAATAAAGTCTTAGTTGTTCAGGAAATAAAAAGTTTGAAAATAGTTTAGAGTTTGCTTTAATTTTAAATAATCATTTTTCACAATTTTAGAAAATTTAAATTAATTAAACCCCTACACTTTTAAAAGTGATTCAATTCAAATCATAAAACATTAAGCGTGAAACCCATAATAAAAAAAATGTTTAAATAAGAGAACGTGGTGTACTCTGAAGTGAAATAATTTATATATTTTTTAGGCCAAATAATATTTATATATGATAGACACAAGTGTTGAAATAATCTACTTAGTAGTTTTATATATTTGAGTTTTTATTATTTTTTTTTTTTTTTTTTTTTTTTTTTTTTTTTTTTTTTTTTTATTAGGATGTCACTATATATGAGTTTATGGTTTGAATTGAAAATGTTTTTTAACGTATAGGGTTTAATTTGAAATTTAGAAGTATAATTTGAAACCAATTTTTTTTTTTTGGGTGAATAAAAGCGATAATTTATTAAAGATTTAGATAATTCAGTAATATCAGTTGGAAGGAGAAACGCTGGAGCCTCTTCCAACCAGATAGAAGGCTCCGTGAACTCCTTTGCGTAACTGGCCAATAGAATGGCCACCTTGTTACATGAACGCGGGACAACATGAAAGCCTAGAGAACGAAAAACTGAAAAGAAATGTCTAATACAATGTATGGAGTCGACCAGCTCAGTTAAACACTTCTCCTTCGCCATAATAAGAGCTTTTAGATGTGGATGAGAAAATTCCACCAATGTATTCTGGAAACCAGCTTTGTTGTAGATTGTTAGAACTTTAATCACAGCAGTGGCGGCCATATGTAACCCATCTCCATCCTTGTGGATGACTTCACAATGAGATGCTATCAAAACACCTATATGATCACGAAGAACCGAACCAATCCCAAAGGAATTCGTTATAGGAGAACATTTCCAAGCAATATTTAGTTTGACATGTGAGGATGGAGGAGGAAGCCATTTATTTTTGGAGATCGGTCTTAGCAGATTCCATGCACTGGTTTGCTTCAAAGAATTCTTCAGCATAAGCCACAACTTTTGTTCCCACCAAGAAGGCCTCTAGATGTGGTTGATTAAGCCAAGGTATCATTTCGACACTTCCAGATAAGCCAAGGCAAGGACAAAGAACATTTCTCTATCATTTGGTGATCCTTCCTTTCTCAGAACATGCTCCACAACATCCGGCCAACTCGATGGGTCCAAGATACTACACAAGTGAGATAAAGGTGAATGGAGCCAGCATTCCTTGGCAAAGTCACAATCCCATAAGACATGTATAACCGTTTCGACTTCCTCGTGACAATTGGGACAAGAAAGTGAAGAAACAACACCTCGCTTGAAACCAACTTTAAACTATATATAGTGTTTAATTAAATATAACTTACCAAAATATTATCATTTTTCCCCTTATTTCTATTAATTTATCTTTTTGATAGATTTGTAATGATAATTTCGTTGTTTTAGATCTTTTTTTTTTCTTCTTTTGCACAATGCAAGTGTAACCCTAGCCCAAGTGAGCCCAACCCATACGCCTTAAAACTACACTAAAATCCTCACTTACCGCTCCTTACATAGTAAAAAATCATATAGCAGATGCAATGAGTCCCATGGTATGCTAATCAAAATAAACTTGTTCTCTTTATCTCTTATATCTATGATCTAATAATCTATTTTGAATTTTTTTTGGGTTCTAAATTCCTCGAGAAAGAGCAGGTACAAAGACAGCCCATGAAACTAATCATGTATGTCTGCAGGCAGATCCACGCCAAGTGGGTCTCCATACGATTTGAAAGCTAGTAATCAATTCAGTGTCATAATTCATGATCTTGTGGGAATACTGCATACACTATATATATTATCAAAATTTATTGAATGTTTTTTGGTTTGTGTAATTACCTTGTTTCAAGATGAAGTAGTAGTATAATTTTGTTATTTCACTTTGAATTAGTAGTTTATTATTATCATGGAATATGTCATGAATGGTAATTTTGTAGAATATGATCATCTTCATTTGGAAACCTCTCAATTTATCTATTTCATGGTTCAGAATTTTATCTCATGAATCTAACAGTGTACATACTGCCATGTCATTTAAAATTTTAAATGATGTGATAGACTGTATACTGATAGATCTGTAATATTTAATTTGAATCATGAAATGTACTCTCTCCATTTCATTTAAAATCGAGAGAATCTTATTCCAATTTTGTGGGGATGCATAACATAATAAAGACTTACCTAGGATTTTATGTATCAATTGTCATTTATAGCTAATAAACCCATCGAAACCAAGTTTCCACAACTAATACTTTCTGATAATAATTTATTTGAAGCAATCAAATTTTCTTGTTCTAAATGTACATAGCCATATTAAGGAGCTCAACATCCATAGAAATTCCCTATCAAGCATGTTCAGGATAAGTCTTATGAATTTGTAGCACTTGGACTTCTTTGGCTTTTAATCAGCTTGAACCACTGGCTCTTTGGGTCACACGCTCTACCTATACTTACACAGTTGCAAGTATTTGTCACAATGTTCTGGCTGGAGTCTACATCTAGGCAAACGGTACTAGCATTGTCAATTGTTGACGAGAGATGCAGCTTAGAATCTGAGATGGTATCCCATTGTGAACCAGAATTATTGCAAATATCACCAAGTTTAGCTGGCTTTCCCAATCCATCTACTTGTAAGCATAAATTTGTTCCTTCCAGTGACAAACTTTTTTGGTTGTGTAGCTCTAGGCTTCAGAGTCACTACAGGGTCCGAACCTCAATGGTTCGAGTGGTGATTTTCTTCGGACACAAAGACCAGTTAATGGGTGGAAAATTACTTGGTGCGGATTAGTGTTTGGTAGACCTAGTCCTGTAAAGTTATTAGAATATTGATTAAATGATTAAATTCATAATTTTTTTAACATATTAAACTTTTGGAATAGTCAGTAATCAATTGTCATGTCTCTACTCTACCAGTTTAAAATGTTAAAAATCTCAAATGTTGTTATTACTTTAATTTTGTATAGTTTCCCAAAAGTGAGAAATAGATTACCATCTTACCTTGTAAAGGAGACTGAAGAGCAGCGAGCCTCTGCATGAAGGTTGGATTTATAGGCTCATTCGAAGTCCAATTAAGCAGCCCATAGTACTATTCAAATCCAGTGACTCCTTCTTTAAGATAATAACTCCGACCAAGTGTCCATATGTTCCAATGAAAGTCAAGTTCAGCGGCCAATAACAAGAAGCAATTAATGAAGTGGTCGAGAACTATACCATCATCTCTTAGGTCAAACCCAAACTCACTAAAAAACAATGGATACCCTTAATCCAACTAAAACCCTGCTGATCCCTTGATTATTTCAATCACTATCGCACATGCTAGGTTTGCCCTATTATTTTTCCACGTGCTGTAAATCCATACCTGTGCACAGGGGCGGAGCTACGTTGCTCCTTGCCCCCCCAAAATTTTAATTTTTCTTAACAAAGTATATGGCAATTCAAGTTTAGCCCTTCCAAAAAATAATAACCAGCCCCCCTTTTGAGTTTGCACATTTCGGCTGCCCCTTACATACCCATTAATTATTTCGGCTGCCCCTTACCCATTAATTTCTTTCCGTAGCATTTTTGCCCAATTGGCTTTCTCTCTAATCACTTCTTCTTTCTTATTTTCCAAGATTGTACAAAGTATAACTTACTTTTCTGACTTCTTTTTCTTTTCCCTATCTTTCTTTCTCGTCTCTTTTTGTCAACCGTAGCATTTTTGCCCATTGGCTCTCTCTAGTCTCTTCTTTTTCTCATTTCCCAAAATTGTACAAAGTACAAACTTACTTTTTCTTTTCCCTATGTTTCTTTCTCTTCTCATTTTGTCAACACAACAAATAAACTTATCAAAATTTCTCATCTTCCTAAGTGCCGCCCCAACTTACTGAGTTAGTGTGAATTTCAGAATTTACAATGGTGTGAGGGTGAGGACCTCTCGTGGTTGGGTGTTTTTGAGAGTGACATTGTGGTGAGTTTTTTTTCCTCATCAATCATTATCATTTTTTTTACCATTGTTCTTATTTAGTTATTTGTAAAAATTTTGGTTTTAGGCTTCAAAGTTCAAACGGTTGTGTTGATTTCTTATTGTCCATTTTGAGGATGAAGAGACTGGAGAGTGGGTATCACAAATTAACTTAACATTTCAGCTATGATAATTAGCCCCCCCATATGATAATTCCTAACTACGCCCCTGGCTGTGCACCTCAAATACTAGTTTTCCAGTGAATGTGAGGTTCACTGGTTGGTTTTGGAGGAACCACAAGGTTGTGTCGTAATTGAGGCCAGAGAGAATTACAAGAACATCTGGGTTCGCTGAGTGCACTGCTTCTGCTCCTTTTTGCATGTACCGTAATTATAATCATTTCATATGCAAAAGTGAAATTATCATCCAAGTAAAACTTTAGGGGTCACCTAAAAAAAGGACAAGATTATATACTTACGTATACCAATCAGGCTGATTCTGTTTGGGGCCTCGAAGCTCATTCCAACAACATTGGGAACACCTTTAAATATGGTGGCCATCTTAGTTAGTCCATTTATCCAAAGGTCTGGATCGAAAATACTGGTCGCCAAAGAATCCATTGCCATCATCGTTGCTGCAACACCAACCCAGTTTGGATATGTGATTGTCCAATATTACCATCACGTTGTTGGCCCCAAGGTTAGATACCACTGCCTATGGAAAAAAAGAAAAAGAAAAAAGCGCACAATTATTTGAATAAGTCTTAAGTTATAACAAATTTCACAATTGTTATCATGATAGATTATAATTGGTGAATAATAAAAGTAACACCAACGTTGATACCATATAAAAGTGATATTAAATAAATCATAATTTGTCACCTCAACAGTTATGAAATTTGTTATGTCTATATCATTGGTGTAATTATTTTTACTTGAAAAGCATTTATAAGGGGAAGATCAATGATGGAGGGGTGTTTAGCCTGGATACCGTCAATGTATTGAGATATATATACCTAGTTGCTGAAAAGACTGTCTTACAGTAAGAGAAGCCAATGAGTCATTGGTCACCAAAAACAATGGCCATGTAAGCCTTACGCAGTTAAATCCCATGGACGCAATCTTCTTGGAGATTGCATCCATGGGTTGGTTGCTGAGGCCCTCAGCCACCATGGGTTCCATATGTGACACCCAATTTGCCCATGCTAGCTTCACTCGTTGCCCTGATTCGTTGACAATCCACCATGAATTGGTGTACAGTGGTAGAGCCACTATAGGCTTGCTTTGGGATAGGATACTAGAAAAGATTATTATAAGAGATACAAGAGGGAGAAAGTAGAAGTGTCTTGCCATTGTTTAGGTTTTGATCAGTATAGACTTGAACAAGAAGAGAATCGAGAGTGTTAGAGTAGGTTTGGCCCCGCGTTATCTACCAGATAACATGCATTTTGAGCTAAAAACGTGGAAAGTGAAGTGTTTGGCCCCACGTTATCTAAACATACATTTTTGAGAACGCGCGTTTTGAAACTGAAGCCCAGATGCTGTGTTTTCAAATAGGCGCTTTTATAAAAAAAAAAAATTTGAGGTTTGCCGAATGCATATTTGAGAGGAACTTCCGCGTTTTGTAAAGGGTGATTTACCACAAATACCCTCACCAAAGGTTAAAAATACCCAAGTATAAAGCTAAATTTCTCTAATTTGTCTTCTCTGTGTGCACCAATACGTTTGCAGAGAGAAACGTTGCTTCACCTCTGCTGCTGCTTGCTACCATTTGCGGAGTCTAAAAAATATTTGTACTATTCCTATTTTTTATGTATTGGTTGGTGTTTTTTTTATTCTTCTTAAACTTATTAGTTAATATGAATTTTATTGGGTGTGAACAATTTTAATGGATTTTGTTTTATCATTTTTAGTATATTATTATTATTATCATTTTTATATTTAGCAACAAAATATTGTTATTATTGTTACAATTTGTAAGCATTTGAAAAATTGCACTATAACTTAACAGTATAGTCAAGTCCTTTTTGGTCATTTGTACCCGAAACAGCAGTTTTCAGATTAAAATTATCCAAACGCTCAATTGACAGAAACAACACTTTTTCATTAGTTTTGCTAAACGCTTAATTGTGATTTTCAAAATCGTGTTTTCAAAATACACATTTTAAAAACGCACTTTTTAAAAAACAACTTTTTTCAAACAGCTAACCCAAACCCACCCTTAATATATATAGGAAATGTGTTAATTAATTTGCCGTGAATAATATAATTAATTTTAAATCTTTTCGATTGTGAATTAAGACAGCTATGAATAAATTATTTAGATATATTTGCATGCCATACTAATGAATACTAATTATAAAAATAATTTTGTTTCGGTTCTAGCATGTTGCATATCTATGAAACAAAATTAATTTATGGTTGATTAAACTTATATATTTTCTTAAACATAGATTCAAAACCGTCGTTAGTATCTAACATAATTACAACTCATACTTTGATTTACACTTATAGGAATGAGGCTCCTCTCTCCATAACTATCTTTTGGTGTATATAAATATAGTAGTTTTTTTATTCCTCATGAGATAAAATAGTTAAGCCTCTATGGCTCTATCTTTCTTTTGGTGTATATATAGAATCATAGATAGAACTGTGTATTGTTTCTGTTTTTGTTTTTTTGTTTTTTTTTCCCCTATAGAAATAAAGCAGTCATCTGACCACGGAAGAGAGAAGAAAAATAGGCAAGGAAAAAAACAGAGAAGAAAACAAAAATTAGGAAAGACAGAGAAGCACGTAAGAAAGTTTTGACTGTTGAATTTAAAAAATTGAATAATTACATTTTGAATCGCATAGTTTATGTTAGGAAATTTAAATCCCGACTAATTAATTTTAAATCAAATTAATCCAAGTTGATTAAATTAACCAATTAAGAAGAAAAATTCATAGTTAAACAATAAAACACAAATAACCAAAATTGAATAAAGTAAAAGACCCATGGTTCCGAAGATAACTATGAATATAAAAGTTTTTACAATTTAGATCTACTCAAATCTAAATGAGAAAATATTTCTTCATACTATCCATACCTAACATTACTTAAATATAGATAATTTTGTTCATAAATTTAAACATCCCCATCAAACTGGCTCTAGCCCAAAAAGAACAAAGTCGTCACTTTGGGCCCCATATATTTCTAGCAAAAAAATAAAAAGGCTCCATATATATCAAAATCCAAAATAAGAAGGCTAAAAAAAAAAAAAAAAAAAAAAAAATTTTTAAATGCATGTTTAAAACTGCTTTGTATCTCTACAAATAGGGAACAAACCCAAAAAAAACGCTCCAGCAGTCGTCTATTTTAACACTCCGTCTTCAAATTTTTTTAGAAAATGAACAGTAGCTTTTCACAAATGAAAAGCTACTGTTCATTTTCTATCCGAATAAACCGAATAAAAAAATGCATGCGGGACACCAAATATAAATAGTTTTTTTTTCCGAAATCCTCATTTCAACTGATTTTTTTCTCTCTCTTCACTCCACCCGTGCTCTCTCTTCTCTCTTCTCTCTTCTCACTGTGCCTCTGTGCTCTCCGTGAAACCACCATCTCCTTTGTTTATATAAAACCTCTGTTGTGCAGATGACTTTCCACCACCACCCGTGAGTGAGGCCAGCCACCACCAAGGAGAGACCCACGGCGTGGCTCTTTTCTCAGATCTGTAACCACCACCACCTGTGAGGCCCCCCACCAAGGAAAGACCCACCCCGCTGGCCACGCCGCGAAGGAGAGACGCTGGCCACGCCGTGAAGCACGAACTCCACCCCGCTGGCCAAGCCTTGCCGTGCCGATCCCAACGGTCTGGAGGTGGAGCTCCGATCTCGGCTGGAGGAGTGGGTTGGCTGGGATTTGTTTGGTTGGTTATTTTTGGTTGCTGAGAAATTTTATTTGTGGTGGTTTTTGGTTGCTGAGAAATTTCATTTGTGATTTGTGGTGGTTTTTGATTGCTAAGAAATAAAATATTGTGGTGGTTTTTGGTTGCTTGGTTGATTTACGGTGGTTGTGGTGGTGGCGGGGTGGGAAGGATTACGGCAGTTGGGTATTTTTGGTGCGAAACAATAATGAAGAAAAGTAAAAAAATATAATATTTAAATGTGGTAAAATAATAAAAATGTATATTTAAATAGAGTAGAGAGTGAAATAGAGAGTACTGCTTAAAAATAAATAGAGAGTTGCTGATAGTGTAAATATAAATAAGTAGAGAAATTTTAAAAAAAAAAACCACTGTTGTCTCACTTTTCTTTCAAGGATACTTGACACACGCCACTTTTTTTCTTTTAGAAACCCGTGGGCCGAAGTCTGTTCAGCTTTTTGTATTTCCCCCCTTGTTTTTTTCTTCCTTGCACTTTTTTTACTTTTTCTTCTTCTTTATGTATAAGTTGCATTTTTATTATTTAAAAAAAAAAAAAGTTGCTTTTCTAAGTACTATTGAAGTGACTTGAGTCTAGTGCTTATTTACATTAGACTCGTTAAGATGCTGTCACGTGTCCAGTTTTATATAATTTTTAGACATGTGATAGCATCTCAACGGGTGCTATGCACTAGACCCAAGTCTTTTCCTTTTATTTCAAGATGAAGCAGTAAATTTTTTATTTCACTTTGATCGACTTATTATCATCTTGGAATAATATCATTTTTTGATAAACTCATGGAATAATGTCATGATTGGTAATTTTGTAGGGGATGCATGACATAATAAAGACTTATGTAAGAATTTACGCATCAATTGTCATTTAGCTAAGAAACCTAGGGATACTTTCTGATATTGTATTTGAAGCAGTAATGGAAAAAAAATAGTAGATATTGTATTTGAAGTAGTTGATTAAATTCCTTATGATAGGTAATTGCAACAAATTTTGGTAATGGTAATTTGAGTCATTACGTACATGGCCAGCCCAATCTATAAGTCATTTAAGCAATGGCTTGAGGCCCCTAAATTGGAAATAATGACTTGAATTATTTCAACATACCGTGAGTCTTGTTTTTTTTGTAAGAGCTCTGTGACTTAAATAAAATATCTAATTGTTGGTTGTGGCAACATAAGCCACGTTAATTTCATTTTTTTTTTTCTTTTCTATTTTTTATATCATGAACCAATAAGATTAAGTCCTTTGATTTATTTGTCTGAAATGGAAGCCATTAATTGTGAACAAGAAAATCAAATTTCTATTTGATGGGTATAGGACCTTTTTTTTTTAATTGTGTTAATAATTTTGAATAAAATTCCAATAAAAAAATCATAAATATTAATTTAATTTAGCATTGAATCTCAATTTAATATTTGTGGGCCGGCCCTGATTACGTGATTAATAATTTTGAATAAAATTCTTGTGTGACTACATTTTGAATCATTTAAATAGTTACTGAAGGTCGTTACTGAATTTGAGTCATTAATTACCTTGTGCCAACATGAAACAATGGCTTTTTATTTCAGTTTTAAATCACTTTATTATTCTCACGGAATAAATTCAATTGGACAATATTAATAGTGATGATCATGTGGGCATGCATGCATTACATTTTCAAAAGCTATGGAAGGTTTTATTGTTTGAGTCATCACCCTATATTTCATCTTCCATTAACTTTATTAATATTATCATAGAATAAATTTAATTAGACAATATCGGTGTCCTAATCTTACAAGCAAGGCATTATTTCCTTTTTCTTTTTCTTTTTTTTAAATAATTCAATAGTTGACGAGGAATGAAAATTTAAATTTTAATCTCATTTGGAGAACACTAAGAAGTGCCAAACCAATTAAACTAAGCTCTTATTTACTGTTTGAGACATTGCTTACTCACGGCCGGCCTCAAGATTTGGTTGCCTAAACTCGTCCTCAGTTTGATTACTCACTCACTATTTAATATTTAAAAAAATCATAAAAAAATCCATTTTTTTTAATGCAAAATCAAGGTTACAATGTGTTTTTAGCACTACAATAAAAGAAAAGAAAAAACAAAATGTAATCCTGGTTATGGTACTTTATAATTAACACAATTCATCTAAAAGAAAATAACTTCTCTTTGCATTTTTTGAAACAAATTTAATCAAAAAAATCCAAACTAATATCCATTAAAAAAAATCATAAATACACAGTACAGATTGATCTCATTCACACAAACACTAAAACACATTACATATATCTCATTAAAAGGTTCAACACTCCCCTAAAAAAAATTATTTATATAATTTTTTATTTTTTATTTTATGTATACTATTACTTTTTCTTTTTCATTTGTTGCCCCCTTGTGGGGCTTACCCAGGGCCGGCTGTGTGCTTACTGCTGCTCTTATGCCAATTAAGCTCAAACATTCCATATAAAACCCCCCATCAAGCATGTTCATGATAAGTTTTTCTTCTATCATTTTGTAGAACTTGGGCATCTTGCGCTTCTAATCAGCTTGAACCACTGGCTCTCTGGATCACACGTTCTACCTTTACTTACGCATTCGCAAGTATTTGTCACAATGTTCTGGCTGGAGTCTACATCTAGGCAAACGGTAGTAGCATTTCCAACCTTTGATGAGAGATGCAACTTAGAATCTGAGATGGGTTCCCATTGTGAACCAGAGTTACTGCAAATATTACCAAGTTTCGCAGGCTTTCCCAATCCATCTACTTGTAAGCATAAATTTGTTCCTTTCAGTGACAAAGTTTTTTGGGTTGTATAGCTCCAAGCTTCAGAGTCATAGCAGGGTCCCAGCCTCAATGGTTCAAGTGGTGATTTTCTTCGAACACATAGACCAGTTAATGGGTGAAAAATTACTTGGTGCGGATTAGTTTCTGGTAAACCTGGTCATGCATAGGATATTAGTTAAATGATTAAATTCATTATTTTTTAACAGGTTAAGTTTTTGAAATAATCAGTAATTAATTATCATGTCTCAATTGTATCCCGTTTAAAAAGTTAAAAATCTCATTGTTACTTTAATTAGTATCTAAAAAGTGAATTATAGATTACCTTGAAAAGGAGATTGGATACCAGAGAGCCTCTGCACAAAACTAGAATTTCTGGGCTGATTGGTATTCCAATGAAGCATTCCATAGTACTCTTCGAATTCAGTGACTCCTTGTTTAATATAATAATTCCCACCAAGTGTCCATATGTTCCAATCAAAGTCAAGTTCAGCTGCCAATGCGAAGAAGCAATTCATATACCGGTTGAGAAGTACATCGTTACCTCTTAGGTCCATCCCAAACTCACTTACAAACAATGGCCACCCTTGCTCTAACAAAAATCCCGCCACTCTCATGATCGTATCTTGCACTTTTGCACACGCTTCGTTTGCGTTTCTATATTTCCATGTGTCTCCATCGGTAAATCCATACCTGTGCACCTCAAATACTAGTTTTCCAGTGAATGTGAGTTTAACTGTTCGGTTTTGGAGGAATGACAGGTCTGTGTCGTAATTGAGGCCAGAGAGAATGACAAGAACATTTGGGTTCGCTGAGTGCACTGCTTCTGCTCCTTTCGGCATGTACCTTCTCATTTCATTTGCAAAATTAGCATCTTTGAGTATTTTAACCAAAAATTAATGAAAAAGAAGAAGCACAAAATACAAAAATAATTAAGATCGTATATTTACCTGAACCAATCAGGCACATTCTGTCTGGGGCCTCGAGGCTCATTCCTTAAGCTTATTCCAACCACATTGGGAACACCTTTAAAAATGGTGGCCATCCGAGTTAGTCCCTTTATCCAGAGGTCTGGGTTGAAATACTTGTCACCAAAGAAACCATTTCCGTCACCTTCGCTACAACACCAACCAGGTTTGCTTACGTGATTGTCCAGTATGACCATCAAATTGTTGGCCCCGAGGTTGGATACCACTGCCTGAGAATGTTAAATTTCTTAGTTATAATATATTAGAGTTCTTTGGACCGTGCATTTATCTTCACAAAAAAAAAACACTTCGGTTAAATCTTGAAAATTTAATAATTAAAAAAAATCTTGAAAAATGCAAACAATACGTGTATATAAGATATATATTCATATGTAAAAATAAAATATTGTTGCGTACGTGTTCACACCTTCGGACTATGCTTGTTAAATCTTGAAAATTTAATAATAAAATCTTGAAAATTTTAAATTTTGTGTATATATACATGATATATATTTATATATATAGATAAATATTTTTGCACATCATAGTGTGTATTGTGTACACATCACTTAATGTAGATATGCATCCACACAAATGATAGACATCAAATTCATAAATGTTCACATTTTATTGGGACCTGTTAATGAGTGTCCTAAGGATATAAGTTAAGGAATAATAAATATTCAATTTTGAACTGTAATGTATGTTTTCAAAAAGAAAAATACAAGTGTCAATAATTCATTGGATAGCACATACAAATTCATTATGACCAGTTCTTTATATTTTTCTTAATATGTGTGCACAATTGGATTTTATTTTATGAAAAAATTATTTGATATGGTATTAATTTACCTTAATTTGTGCTATTAGGACACTCGTTAACAAAAATCATACATATATTAGATGGTGTGTATTGATGGTATGCACGTATCATTGTCGTATTCATATTAGTAGACAATGCATGTAATAATGGGTATATGTGTTTGGAAGAAAGTATGGTTATCTCACCTGGAAAGCTTTAATAAGGGAAACATCAATGATGGAGGGGTTTTTGGCCTGGATACCAGCAATATATTGAGATAGACCAACTCTCTGAAAGGATTGTCTTACAGTGAGAGAAGCCAATGACTCATTGGTGACTAAATAAACTGGCCATGTGAGCCTAACACAATTAAATCCCATGGAGACTATCTTCTTGGAGATTGCATCCAAGGGCTGCTTGTTGAGGCCCTCAGCCACCATGGGTTCCATATGTGACACCCAATTCACGCATGCTAGCTTCACTCGTTGCCCAGCTTCGTTGACAATCCACCGTGAATTGGTGTGTAGTGTTAGAGCCACTACAGGCTTGCTTTGAGATATCACACTAGAAAATATTATTAAAAGAGATACAAGAGGGACAAAGGATAAGTGCTGCGCCATTGTTTTGGCTTTGAAGGGATTGAGATCCCATGCAATTGGTATTGTATGCAATACTAATTAAGTGATTGAGATTAAAAGTTAACTTCTTAACTTTCAATCTCAACCACTTAATAAAAACTTGTTAAAAAATTCAAAAAGCAAAAAGTACAAAAATAAAAAACTTGTGAGAGAAAAAAAGGAATTGCACCTATGTAGGGATCTCAATCTATAGAGTTAGGGAGAAAGAGAAATGAAAGTGTCATTTATATAGGAAAATGGGTTTATCGTAAATAGAGTTAGTTTCATATGGTCGATTGTGAATTGGGGAGACCTATGAATAAACTTATTTTGTTATGTACATGCAGTAGTATTATTAGTGTTCCAATTTTAGCGGATGTTCCCAAAGGGACATGCAATATTTTGATGGATAAAAAACTATAATTTGTTTTTGTGCGGTTCGAAAACGTTGAATATAAACCAAAACTAGTTCGAAGTTATATTTAACTCATTTTTATTTTAAGATTGATTCAAAACCATTGTTGCATCTTAAGATAATAACAGACTAGTTACGATGTGTAGGGAGGATGACTCTCCTCTTTTATCTTCCTTGGGGTATATACTATGGATAGAGTAGCTAACTTTTTCTTTTTCTTTTTTTTAACAGATAGAGTAAGCTAACTTAAGAGCATGGTGCAGTTAGGAAATTATTTTGAGATGGGGTGGGTAAAGAGGTAAGGTTAAAAGGAGTTAACGCCTTGGTTAATAACATAATTTGAATTGGGTTAAAATTAAATATTTAGCTACAGGTCTAGAGCATATATATATATATATATATATAGTTTAGCTATAAAAGAGGATATATATATATATATATATAAAGAGAAAGGGAAGAAAAAATGATAAACATTTTTCACACTAACTAGCAACTATACCATACACCACTTAATTGTCGATATCAATATCCACAATAATTAAATTGTGTGAAAAAAGTGATGTAAGAATATTGTGAACTTATTATTACCCATAGAATAATTAGGAGACATTGAGATACAAAAGGCAATTGATACGTAGTTCGAAAAAACAAAAATTCAATTTACCCTAATTTTAGTGGCATTTTTGTATTAATTTATCTTTTTGGTAAATTTATATAGATAAGGATAGGGTGGATGCATTAAAACTACACCCCCAAATCCTCATTTTATGCACCTCACAAGTTTTAAGTTTATTCCATACATTAAAGTACTACCTTCGATTTGAACCAATGAGATTTTGACAGATCACTATTTGTAATTAATTATTTTAGAAACCAATTACATTACATTAAAGGTAATATATGGCAGGTTGAATGGTTGAGATTATTGCAATACGCACAAGTACAATAGTTATTGAATGGTTGAGAATATTAATCCGAATGAATAAAAAGGAAAAAGAAAAAAAAAAGAAAAGTTAAAAGTTGAATTGAAAAAGAAAGTTATTCCATCGTGAAATACTTTTGATTATTGTACGGGATCCCATCCAAACATTATGTTCTGTTTCAAGTTTCGTCCGATTTCTCGAGGTCGGACAGGGTCCAAAACGTTTCTGTTTCGAGTTTCGACCTGTTCCATTTCCTTCTGTTTTGGCCATAGTCCACTTCAAGAAAAAGACGCGTTTCGCGTTTTTGGCACGCAACTTTGTCCTTCAGAAAATTAAAATCCCAAAATCGCAAACATCAACGGCTCTCCCTCCATTGAAAACCCTAAATCCAATTCACTTCAGGTTACCTAAGCTTAATCATCAGCAAGAAGTTCCAATTCACTCTCCCAAATCTTCAATTTTGCCCTCCTAGTCCTTAGAATTATTATTTGATAATAATGTAAGTTTAGCTTTCTTCTTTCTCATTCTCTCTGTTTAGCTGAAAACGAAAACAAAAAACTTTGAATTTTCAACACTCTTCCTTGTGTAGAATCTAAGAATAGAATTCAATTTGAGCTTGATTCGCAAAATTTATTTAAATTCTTGTTCTTTGTTCTGCTTTATGTTCTTGTAATTGTTGGGTTTTTTTTTTTTTTTTTTTTATACAATTAGGGGTGCTGTAAAGTTGGAACTTCGTTGTCCTCAAAGAATCGATGGAATCGCCATTGACCCCGAGCCGGATTGGGAATTTGATGCTCTATTATCAGAGCTTAATTCATTGGAAATGAAGCTCAGTACCTCTACTAAGGTTCCTGTGCCTTTTGCCAAATCAAGACCACGGTACCACAAATTTTCATACATGCAGATAAACTCAATGCTTTCAACTTAATAGTTTGAAATTATATATTGTGATTGTTTTTGCTAGTTTGAGCTTTTTTTTCATCTTCAACTTTGTTTAGAGGTTTCTTGAAAGGGAAGAGTGGTGGTGAAAGTCGTAAGCCTTTTATAATGCGCGTGACTGAGGATGAGATTGAGGACACTGAAAGCGAGGGTGAGGAGGATCGAAGTTTAGTGGCTGCGAAACGGTTCAAATGTGATGAAATTTATTTAAGGTGCTAAACATGGGCTAATTTGTTTGACGATATACAATGTGTTTAATGGGGTTTTATTTGATTGGAAATATTGGTTTTTAATTACCCATGTATGAATTTCGATGGAGGGAATTGATATTTTTTCTCCAAATATTTAATGATGGTGTTTGCATTCATTCTTACCTTTCAATGGCAGTGATGATTCTGATGATGAGTCAACTTTTGAAGTCCAACCCTACTTGATGGATGAAGTGGGAATAGTAGAAGGTGCTTTTTGTGAGCTAACCCATGAACATCACCTTGAAGTTAAGGTATGTAGCTATGTTGATCTTAATGCTGATTGTTATATTTTCCACTTGTTATGGCCTTAATATGATCTAGTATTAGTAAATTGAGAACTATACATTACGCTATTATTTTAGAAACATGACTTGACAATTATGATCCTTTCTTCTCTATATCTATAGAGTTATTTTTAAAATGTAGTACTACTGTTGCTGCTGGTGCTGGTGCTAGTACTACTATTCACACTTACTTATGGAAGTAAGATACCTGGGTCCCCCCTTTTTTAATATACAATTCTATGTTAAACCTGGATGTAGAAAAATGAATTGAGTTTATATTAAACCTGGATGCAGAAAAATGAATGAATTTATCTTGTGTTCTTTATTCGTGTTTGACCTTTTTGAGTTGTCATAGGTAGCAGAGAAACCCATGCTTTGATTTATGTCTGTTTGTAAATATATCGGAAAAAAAAATGCCTCATTAATCTTTTCTGCTTGGTGCATAAATATACTATTTGGATTGATGAGCAGGAGGAGATTAGGAACAAAATCTCTGCTTTAGAGACAGATTTAAGGAGTGAAAGTGAAAAGTCTACTTCTGCCCTCACTCGAGTTGAGAAATACAGAGAAGCAAGATGTGAAATGGAGAGGAAAATTGATACTCATTACCAACGAAAGATGTAAGACCATTTTCTATATCTTGATATGGCATTCTTTATTCTGAAGTTATGGTTGAGTTTTTGGAATATCCTAGTTTCAATAGTTGTGTCTTTCTGCTACCTTTACCTGTGATGTCTCAATTCCTGCCAGTACTTTGAAATAGGCCTATGAAGTGAAATGCACACATGATACAATCTTTTTATGGGTGATGTGTCAATCCCTTTATATGGATTTTGTTCTCATAGATTTAATACCGTTAGAGAGTAACAAATGACAGAGGGAGGGATGGAGCGCCAAAACTAATGTGAATTAAAAATGGGCAGGTGACTAAATATTGTTCATTGTTAGGTTTTATTAGAGAACTTTTGATGCTTGGCAAGGTTCTCAGATCATTGGAAAAGGTGTGAATATAAGAAATATATTTGAAAATTAACTTCATATTGTTTAATAATACCTGACATGGATGTTGAGTCCTTTTTTTTTAAGCAAAAATAAATCTGAATTTTGATTTAGGTATTTTGATATATAAATTGAACACTCATTTGTCTTGTCATTGTCAAAATATGACATTTCAGCATGCAAACTTTATTTCAGCATATATTGCTGCTTGCTGGAGCATGATACAATTTGTTTTAATGTTGATAAGTTGAAATCTGAATTTTGTTGTGCATTTCTCATTCCCTAGGTGGATTAATGGATGCTGGTTTTCCCCTTTTCTGTTCTTCCCTTTTTTTGGGGTTCCATTGTGGGTCAAATCTATTTAAAAAAATCCAAGAAACGTGTTTTGATATTTTCTTACAATCATTGTAGCGCAGAAGCACTTGATAATCACTTGACTGCTGTTCAGCGGGACCATGAACTGAGATCACAAATAGAAGAAAGGAAAATAAGAAATGATGCAGCTTATGAAGAGGCCAAAAGAAAGGAAAAGGCTCTTCAAGAAGAAAAACTTCGCCAAGAAAAAGCTAAAGCAGAATCTGAGGTATGTTGGCTTGACCTTTCAGTTCTTTGATGTTTTTGAGGTAAACTTTTTTATATTAATGTACATGCCTTTCTAGTTGTTTGTTTCATTGGAATTGTTTTGAAGTCCAATACTGCTGCAACAAAAACATTCCTCTCACTTGTGTTTGTGTCTTTGTCTTTGTTTGAAATAAATATCCATTTCTTCGTCAGATGCATTTTGTTTTCCACTAATTCTAATTGGTTTTCTGGTCACATGGTGCTCTTCCTAGTCACAGTCCCATATTGTGACAAAGTACTTATGGTATAGCTATTAGTGTTTCAGGGCTGATACCATCGTCCTTTGTAAATAATAAAAATATTTTGGAATGCAGGCCAGACTTAGAGCTGAGGAAGCAAAAAGAGTTGCTTTGGAAGCTGAGAGAAGAAGCAGCGAAAGAAGCCGCAGGAAAGGCAAGGTATTGAAAACCTCAACAAGAGTTGCTGCTAGGGTGGCACAAGAAGAAGCTGCAGAACGCCAAATGAATGCCAATTCAGGAACTTCAAATGAATTGAAAGAATTTGCTTCCGATGCAGCAAAAAAATCACAATCAGCAAGTAACTTTTTTTTCTTAAAGTACTTGATGGATTTGGTTATAATGTGCTTTATGTGTGACTTGTCTCATTTAAGATTTTTCCCCTCATCTGCGGTATCAATTGGCAATCTGATGGCAGGTAAGGTACTCAGGGCTGCAGAAAGTGCTCTAAATTTAGAACAGGCAAGACTACAGAAAGTTAAAGAGGTTGATGAAAGCAACCAGGCTTTGAGGTTGACTTACAATAAGGTATGACTAAAACTACAGGGATTAAGTTTTGAAATATTGGAATTAGAATATATGTTTTTCTAAATTTTATTTGGGCCTTATCTATAATATAAACTAAAAGCTGAGGCTGAGAGAAAATTTTTAGACTTCCCCAAATACCGCCTCGTCAGATTTGCTGCTCCCACACACTTCCACCTTCCCCTTCCCTCTATTTAATTCTCTCTCACACTTTTATTCAAAAAAAAAAATTCTCTCTCATAGCTATTCCTCTACCTCATCTCTTCATCTACCTCTCTCTCCCTCTCACCTCTTCATCTCCTCAATTAATTATCTCACCTTTTTATCTACCTCTCTCTCACTCTCACCTCCTGAACTCTCCTACCTCTTCATCTCCCCAATTAATTGTACCCCCAATTTCCTATTTAAATCCTGTGTTGGGATTTTTTTTTAGTCTCCCTGCGGTCCCTATGATTCTATTGTTGTTTGAGTCTCAAAGATGCGTTCTTTTTTTTTGGTTTCTTTGTTTATTTTTTGTTACTGTATTCACCTAGGAGCTTTAAGTGGTATGTCATTGTGAATAAAATTGTATAGGGCCATAGTTACGTTTGTAATTCAATCTGTCATTTGGAGTTTTCCGCGCATTGCGCGGGTTTGTGACTAGTATATTGAAAAGGATAATCTTATTACACACACCTAGATACTGTTATTGTAGATTAGACTTCTCATTTTGTGTCTGTTAATTTATCTAAGTCTAAGTATGCAATAGAGGATCTCATAATATTTTCTCAAGTTATAGGTTATGTGACTTGCTTCCTTTATATCAGTAAGTGACAACTGACATGGTGTCTTATTTTTTGTTAGGATTTCAGCAGATATGAAAAACATATTGCTAGGTTGATAAGACAAATAAGTGGGACAAGAGAGATTGTCAGGTGAGATGGATTTGAGTTTCGCTGCAGTCTAGCGAATTTTCATAATCAAAGAATTTTTCTGTTTGCTTATATTATCTGTATTACTGTACTGAAACTATGTTATCATGATGAGTATGCAAATGGCATTAATATTTGCCCTTCACCCCAGCCAATCACAGCATGTCACTGATACAAAGGCATTAATGCTTGCCTTTTAGATTGGACTTCTGCCCTTGACTATGTTGGACCAGACTGGCTGGCTGGTCGAACCAGTAAATTAAGTGCCAGCCCGTTTGGCCATTTTTTTTTTTCTTGTATTATTCAAGGCACTGAACTAATTAAGTGATTGTTACTGATCAAGCTGGTTGATTTATGATCTGTCATTCATTCCTGAAGATTGTAGTTGCTGCTTCAGCCTATCTAGATAGAGGACGGGTTTTTCCTATTTTTGAGATGTTTTTTGTCTGGTTGCCTGATTTCTGTTGGAGCCTGTTTGAACTAATACACTTTCTGTCTTTTGGCATGGTAGCTTATAAAGCCCTGTGATTGGCTTTAGGCATCCAATCCATCAGCTTCAGCTTGAGGAGCTGTACACAAGAATAGTTTCCTTCTAAGGCTGACAAAACCTCATTGTTAAATAACTCAAATTCTGGTTTTATTCATGGCCTTCATTTTGGTCATATTTCGTTCACCACAAAAGTAACTAAGGGCACATTTGGTACATTATAATGGTTGCTATAGTGTAATAGGAATCAGTATTACAAAGAATAGAAGCTTTAATGAAATAATTATTATTATTCATCTGTTTGGTGACAATACAGGAATAGAACCCTTGATCTGTATTCTATATTAACACCTTTTATAAGAGAGAGAGAGAGAGAGAGAGAGATTAAAAATAAAAATAAAAAGGGGGAGTGATAGTTAATGAGGATTTTAGGAATTTATTTATTTATTTGTTATAGCTATTACATAGGTTAAGAAATTGCTATTGCATCCCTTTTGGTAAGGAATAACTATTCTTCATTTTAAAGTATAGCTATTCATAAGGAATAGTTATTCCCTATAAAGAAAACACAACCAAACAAGGAATAACTATTCCATTACACTGTCTATTACAGTGTACCAAACGTGCTCTAATATTTTTGGATTTTGTGTTTATTGATTTACCACTTGCAGTGACAAGTCGCGTGAAATTGTTAAGATTCTCAATGATCCTCAATGCCCTCAATCCGTCAGCATTTCAGCATTTGCAAAGAAGGTAATTTCATGTCTCTGGCCAAAGACATGCCTTTTGTTCTAGCTAGATTCATTTTTTTGGTTGAATCGTTCAGATAATGGCAGAAATAGAAGGAAACTTTTAGAACATGCATGTTAAACAAGCTTAAAGTTGGAAAATATAGGATTTTATTTGGTATATGGAAAGAGTTTAAAAAGAGCATTTACAAATTAGATTCTTATACTCTTACACATCAAAATAATAGAGAACATAGTTTAGAAATTAGGGTTAGCCAAGTCTAGAAGTTCAGTAATAACTACTATGAGCCCAAGCATGGACTTAGAGAATAAAAATCTAATAGGAGTTTTCTTACTTTGTTCATGAAAGCAAATGATAGTGTGTATGGACATGCACCAAACTACAGTTGCAACTGCCCCTTATATTACCATAACCTTAACAATATGAGATTGTCTGATGATAGGATTTAAATATTTGTTTCCTCTTATTTTATTAAATCATTGGAGTCACTGTTGAGAGGTATTGAAATGAATGTCTAAGACCATCAATTAATTATACTCTTACATTTGATGGTCTTAGACATTCTGACTATTGTGCTCTGGTGAATTCAAATTGAAAATTTGCTTATACAGGATATTGACAGTAAATTCTTTTAATCCTTTTTTTTTTTTAATAAGTATACAATAAACTTAAAGAGATAATTTTATTCCCAATTTTGATGGTACAGGTTGTCTCTCATTGTGAAAGCTCTAATAATGATCCTTTTGCATGTGGGCATGTCATTGTTCTTGTTACCTCACAGGTAATATATGTTTAATTCATTGTGTTTGGAGCTGGATGTTGATTAATTAGATCCTTCATTGGTTAGTAGCTGTTGGATGCTCCTGTCTTTTACATTCTTCTACACATTAGGATGCTATGGAAAAATTAAAGGAGTTATTTCAAAACTTCAAGATATTGCAACATTGAGGACTACTACTTTTTAGGTTATTGTTTAAGCTTGACTTGTTTTGTGCATGAGAGAGAAAAAAAATGTATGCCCATCAGCCAGGGGTCATGTCAGGTTGGTGTAAATATTAATTGTGTAATTGGTTGTAGTTAGGGTTTGATTTTGATACATTTTAGGCATATCTTAATGACACAAATTCAAGAGGTGTTCATGGAAGGCATTCTTTCTGTATGAAATTGGAAGAAAGGTTATAAAGTTCATGAATTTGGTTCAAACAGACACATACATTGTTACAACAAATACATTTCACAAGCCCTCACACCAAACATTCCAATCACAGCAATCCTAATCACAAGAAAGGTGCATATCATTTCTTCATACATATATATATATATATATATATATATATATATATATATATATATATATATATATGTGTGTGTGTGTGTGTGTGTGTGCTTGTGCTGCATGCAGGTGTGTTTATAGAAAGCAACCAGATGCTCCGTTCCTTGGAACTAGAATTTATGTATTATAACAATTTTTTTGCTATACCAAAGTAACTTGTCATCGTTCTAGTGATGTTGGTTTCCGAATTTACTGAAGATATACTGCAAATTGTTGAACCAAGCTAAATTTCGGAGTCATTAGTCTGAAAGTCTTTTTAGGTCATTAGTTAGTTTGGAAAAGGAATTGAACCCAGCTGCAGCTCTTGTACGTAATTACATTTATTTGCTTATATTTTCATCATATGTGAATCAGGTTCCACATGCAATGGATCTCCTTCTAGCTGAGTTCCACAGAGCCTGCATTTACACTGTTCCAAAGCACATAACATACTCAGAGGTGACGTTTATTAACTTGAAGAAGCCATTTATTGAAGTTTTGTAGTGTCATGCTATTGTTATTTTGTGCTTGACTTTGACCATGTTTTGAGGACAATTTGTCATGTCATGTCATATTAGTATTGCATCTAGAGCATGAAGCCCATGGGTTCAAGACCTACTGGTGCACTTGTAAATTACCAATAAAAATTTGCATTTGGAAAGAAAAAAAATGGACATCCTTATTTATCCTTATTTTGCATACTTTCTTGACCAATGAATGGTTGATATGTAGTAAATTTCCAAAACATTAGAATCTGCTAGATATTAAGTTTGATTTTTTGGAGTTTTTGTTTTCCTAATCCTAAAAATTTGCAAAAGCGTTTGAAAATCTTGATAGAAGAGGATTGCTGAGTTCATCAATCAATGTGATTTTACATATGGTTTATCTAATTAAAACTATCATCTGATGTCAAGGTTCCTGCTTTAAACTAGACATGAGAAGGCCTGAGTGACTACTGGTTAAAACTGGATGTAGTAGAGAGTAACCAAATAGTGATCACATTACCTGTGCTGAGCCTTGATGGTCACTGTGGAGTGTTGAATTGTTATGTGAACATGAATAACTTTATCTACATTCCTTTCTTTCTTTTCTTGTTATTTCACTTACTTTCTATTGCTTAAAATTTTCTTGTTGGAGTGGCGGATTCTATACTGTGAAGTGAATGGTATTTATTCTTACACACGAAGTTCTTTTCCCAAATCCAACTTTTTGAAATTAGTACAAGTTATGTCTGGGATGGGGGTTTGAAATTGGCCAAATTTCTCTTAATTTTCTGAATTATTCTTTCATGTTTTTGACCAATCCAATGAATTACCAAAGTTTATATTTCTTGGCCCATCGTATGTTACTGCTGTTTTTGTTTTTGATTCTGCTGCTACTGCATGGAATTTAAATTATATTTTCTTACTACAGTCGGCATTTGAATGCAAAGAGGCTTATTACAAGGCTGTTGGATACCGGGAAATAGACGGAAAGCTTGAGAGCATTGAGGAGTATTTGAGACGGTTAGAGTCCTACATGAAACTGTATGGGGCTCTGATTCAGGTTTGTAACTATGATCTTATGCTTTTGACTTTCGAGGTGTTGAAACTGCTTTAAGTTTAGTGATGGTAATTGACAAAACCCCAGCTCTGTCGACATGGTACCATTGTCACACCTATCCATAGTCTCTTTTATTCATGAAAACAAAAGCAGCTTACCAAGAATGATTTTTTTGGCAGACAGAAGTGCAGGGTGTCCAGAACATACATGGCCTGAAAGAAGGTTGGGCATGGATTGCAAGGTTCTTAAACACTCTGCCTGCTAATAGATATACTGCAGTTGCACTGAATGCCTTCCTGCAAGTGAGTTGATACAGAAACATAATGCACTTTTGCACAACAATATTTGAAAACCCTTTTAAGTCAAAAAGTGTATGCTTTTACAGATGGCAGGGTTTGCTCTCTTTAGAAAATACAAATCTCAGTTCATGAAGGTACTGAGCATCATCTATAACAACTTTCTGGAGCCATTGAAAGCACGTGAAGAATCAGGGTTAAGGAAAACCATTGTGGGGATTCAATCCTACATAGAGGATAAGGAATTCCTTAAGGAGCCAAAAGGAAGAGGCCTGCAGGGTTCTTTGCTATCAAGTGTTATGGTGCCAGAATTAGATTACCAAGAAATGTATAATCAGCGGCCAGCAAGTAAATATTTCTAGTATTGATTAATAATTGACTTTTTATCACTTGGGTCGCAGTGGGTGAAAACTTAAAAAGTTTTGTTGTCACTTATGTTGTATCTTGTTCAGCTGTGTGAGCGGTTAACCATTCTTAGACCAAAGGGGGCATGACCCCCTAAAATTTAAATTTTTTTTGCTAGTATATATATATATATATATTGCAATTTCTCTCTGGATTTGTCTCCAAGGATTTCACTTTCAGGTTACAAAACGCAACCTTTATTTTAGGAAATGGTGTGATGTTGGTCTCTTTTCTAATTCACATGATGAGTAGGTCCAAGTCTTGTGGTACGAAAACAAGATGATACACATGCTTGAATTGTGGGAGCTGATGGTTCAAACTTCAAACAGAACATATGCTTAAGTTTTAGAGATGAGACCAGCATTTGAAAGAACTTTAATCCTCTCCAATAAAACTTATTTGATGCGGGAGCTTTACAAAGATTATTTTATTTTTATCTTATTTAATTTTGGAGTTGATTATATGTTTATTTTAGGTCATAGTATCTAATAAAGTTTATTAGTATTTTAATTCCAATAATTAGGCCGAGCCCATTAGAATTAAGGTTTCTTATGTTAAGGCTTAGTAGCCTATTTAAGCAAAGCTTTGTACTTATTTTCAAGGAACTTGATGATTAATGAAAATTTTTATAATTTGAGATGCGTCTCTCTTTTTTGTTTGGTGGTGATGCCGAACACCCCTAAGGAGGTGATGCCTAGGGTTTTGCATGCAGATTCTAGGTGGTGATTCCTAAGGTTTATTCTGTTTGTTTCTATCCCTTTTTCCATTTATCCTATTTCTCTATTGTTGTTCTGTATCAACTTGCTATTAGAGCCCAACTTCATTCCAAGGTTACCTCACAACCCCAAAAAAAAAAGAAAAAAAAGTCAACAGCCACCATCTATCATTTACACGCAAAACCCAGCTTTCAACCAAATAGGAACCCACAAAGATCACCAACAACTCCAAAATCTGTCCAGCAATCCCATCACGTAGAAACAACACTTCTACTGTGAACTCACCCTTCCTCTGCCATCTCACCACCATCACAAAACATCACCCAAAAAAAAAAAAAAAATTAAACTTGTTTTTACCACTTCCCAGCCCACAACTACCTTTACTTAAACAAGACTTTTGTTGCTGTCCACAACCCATCAAACAGCAACCCAGTGCAAACCTCCACCCATCTCAGATTTAAGAAAAAAGGCAATCATACAAAGGAGACACTCCATCAAGCAAACCCCAAGAAGTTGCCGCCAGGCCAGAAAAGGGACCATCGACCACCACCTAAGATCCAAATACATCCACTGGGGTTAGACTTGCTCAGCCAAGGTATGCACTGCCATACTTGTGAATTTAACTTGCAAAATTCAAAATATCAACAATAATTTTTATGTAGTTGTGGGATTGTTAATTCACTTATCATATGTGGTTTTAGCCTTTGTTCACAATATTTTACTCTTGTTGTTTGGTTGCTGGCATTACATGAATTTTTAGTAGAATTGTTTCAATACATTTACATCCATTAAATTATCACCACAGATTTTCTCTTTTAGCCCAAAAAATAAGAAAAGAGAATAGTTGTTATTAGAAGAGCACAGCAGCCAAGGAGAACAGGGACCCACGTGATCAGCCTTGAGAATTATGAGATCTGGGACGATATAAAAAAATGAGGTTTTCTATTTTTTTTTTTTTTAAAAAAAAAAAATCATTGAAAAATTACTGTACATATGGTTTCTGCTACAAAATTACTAATTAAACTTTTCTATTCTATATTTTCTAACAAATTTTGTTCAATTGATAATATGGCTAATCTATATAATCTTTCTTGTAACATAGTTGATCGCAAGTAAGATTTTTATATTTTTAATTTTGATTTTGAAAAACTTCTTTCAACGGATGCGATTGTGATAAGTATAGTTAATAATATTCTATATACAATAGATGCATTTGGAACGATTCAATTCCTTGATAAAATTAAGTATATTTGTCGCTGTCTTTTTTTCTTTTGGTAAAATCTCTTGTAAGAACTTTTAAGTCTGAAAATAAATCAATACCATCAAAATCAAAAAAATTATCAAATTTTAAAAAACTTTCAAGATTAACATAATATTTTTTCAAATTATCATAATTTAGTGAAGTTAGCTTCTTCACATCAAATAAATACAAAAAATTGTTCTTATACATACTTGGATTAGAGAAATAAATTATTATTAGGCTTAATTTAAAGTCTTGTTTTAAATATATGGGCTTTTTTTATTTTTTTTTTTATATATAAATATATTGAGGCCTTTCAATAAGGGCTTTAAAATTTTTTGGGATGAAGCCTAATTTTGAGGTGAGGCCTAGGGCAGTCGCCCACCTCGCCCTCCCCTAAGGCCACCCCTCATTGACATTACACAAGCTTTGATAGATTCAAACACAAAGACCAGCCAAGGGACCATCGACCACCACCTAGTCCACCCAACACACACCGTGAACCCATCTCACCAAACGCAACCACCCAACACCGCTGTAATCCAGTCACAAGGTCACCACACAGCAAAAAAAAATACAAAACCACCTGCCTCCAACGAGCCACCACTAGCTTCCAAGAACCGCTGCAACACTACCCCAGCAGCAATCCACATTGCTTGATCCACCAAAGGGCCAGGTCGCACCATCAAGAGTTGGCTGGAGATCCATATTTTTGTGGCCAAACCAAAACAAGCGCTGCTGCACCTACCCCGTGTCACGCCGGCATAACCCACACATTCAAATTTAATGATGTGATGGAATTCAAGGATCCTTTGTTCTCCGTTCTCCCAACCATTGTTCTGGATTTGAAGCAAGTGTTACGCGTCAGAATTTTGCTCCTCCAACACTTTAAAACTCGAGGTCGAGTTTTCTCCAACTAGGGGAATATGATGCGGGAGCCTCACAAAGATTATTTTATTTTTATCTTATTTAATTTTAGAGTTGATTGTATGTTTATTTTAGGTCTTAGTATCTAATCAAGTTTATTAGTATTTTAATTCCAATAATTGGGCCGAACCTATTAGAATTAGAGTTTTTTATGTTAAGGCTTAGTAGCCTATTTAAGCAAAGTTTGTACTCATTTTCAAGGAACTTGATGATTAATGAAAATTTCTATGATTTGAGATGTGTCTCTCTTCTTTGTTTGGTAGTGATGCCGAACACCCTTAAGGTGGTGATACCTAGAGTTTTGTAGACAAATTCTAGGTGGTGATTTCTAGGGTTTATTCTTTTTGTTTCTATCCCGTTTTCCATTTATCCTATTTCCCCATTGTTGTCCTGCATCATTATTACCCAAGATTTCAATGTCTTCATTGATATGGAATTATCACACTCTCAAAACCAGAGATGTCAAGTAGCAACACCCATAAACTCACATAGTCTTTACAATCCCGAAGGGAAATTCACGTACATCAAAATTAAAATCAAATCACGAAGTAGAGTCCTCTATCCCACTTGATTTAGTTTTACATTCCTCACTAGTATAATACATGTTTCCAACTAAAAATACAAAAGAAAGACAGAAACGAATCAAACACCAAAAAGGTAAAAAAGAATAAATAAAATGAGGATGGACCAGTGTCTATCTCTATTAACATGCTTTTGTATCAAGCAGTAAGCCGACAACTTGTAAAGAAGGGAGACTCCGACAGCCAGTTTTTCATATGACCTTACAAGAATGTCTCTTTTGTCATCAAGATAACAATCCCACCTGTCTTGATCTCAAGCTAGTAGTACTGCAATACTTTTGCATCCGCTTGTGTTAGCCCAATGAATACACCCACTAGAGATACAGAGCAACCCCGCACATCCCAAAACTTCTTGGTCTCTGATGGAGCTTGATGAAACCATTTGAAATTCTCAGAATGGAAAAAGTAATAAGTGATAAGGGCGCTCTTAATTGGCTAACCCTTGTTGCCTCTAGAGCTCACATGTTGCCTCCTCAAAACTAAACACATGCGAGAAGTAATAATCTCAGAGACGTGCAGCAAAGCCGATTAGTAGAGCCTTATTCTAGTCTCGATTGCACGCCGGCAAATTGGGCACACTTCAAGATCTTCCCCACAGTCACAACAAGTCTGCCACATTAAAGAGAATGGAAACTATTAAAAAATTGAGAGAGAAAAAAAAAAAAAAAAAAATCTATTATGTAAATATCGTAATTTGATTTAACCTCAAGGCCCCTATAAAACAGCAAAGGAATACAGTGTAGTTTACCTGATGCCCACAACCAAAGGCCATGTTCTTTGGATTAGTAAGACAAATGGGGCAAACCTGTACATGTTTACCACAAATAGATTAGTACTCTTGGTGTTGGCAGTGATGACAAAAATACTAAAGAATTACAGTAACTGTTATCTATTTGTAATAACTATGTAAGGGAGGAAAACTAGATGAAAACAAAGCATTTTAGTTTTTGGAGAACGCTCAAAATACCTGGTTGTCATAAAGAGTACTTGATGATGGAGCTGTGTTGACTGCTGAATCATATCCGGAATGAGGAGAATCATATCCAGTATGAGGAGGATCATATCCGGTATGAGGAGGATCATATCCGCTATAAGGATGTGCACGCTGCTGAAAACTGCTTGTGCGCTGCTGAAAGCTGCTTGAACGCTGAGGTTTCAAGGTGCTGCTAGAAGACACACCATAAAGAGGCGGGGGAAGAGCAACCCTCTCTGGAGCATTCCCCCTCTGTCCACCACTATAACAATAGAAAAAACGGAAATTAATTTCTATGTAACTAATACATAAAAACCGGAGCTGTAAAAACTTAAATACTAAAATTCAACCATTACCCTAATAACCCAAGCTCAATAGTTGCTTTATATTGAGAAGGTATTTCCATTAAGGATGCAAGAGCGAATTCAGTCTCTTTTCTAGAAGGATCAACATTCTTTGACATGATTTCGGTGAAATTGACGAACTAGATGCACAAAGAAAAGCAGACCTTCCCAATTAAGTACATAGTCAAGGACATGACATCAAAAATTTTGCTAACTAAATCAGTAATCATTGCTTACCTGGAAATTATCAAAGGCTCGAGCAGGGATGTTATCATCAAATTCCCTCATCATGTCCCAAGGCCCATCTCCAACCCCCACCAAAATTATTGACAAAGGATACTCACTGCAATTAAATTATATAATATGAGAAACGCAGGTAGGCAACCATCAGTACTGAGTTATCAAATATTTACCTTGCTTGTACAATTGCATTTATCGTCTTTTGTTCTTGTGGGCTGAGCTGGCCATGCTGAGTATCAACGCTTCTTGTCACCTAATGAAGCAGGCAATTCTGTGAGGCACTAGTCATAATATGGATAGCAATATAGAGGAAACCCCACACTAAAATTAACTTGTTCAGCTTTAGCAAAGCAAGACACATGTTTTTGCTTGGGAAGACAGAAACAAGGGGTATAGTAATCAGATAACCTCATATTGCTTTACAAATTTATGATCCAAAAAGATAAATATTATGCAAATCTGAACCACACAGAAAACAAAATTTCATTTTGGACCACAAAAAATCTGAAATAGAGGTGAATTACCTGCCCATCAGCAATTATCACCAAAACATGGTACTGGCCACCACTTTGCTCGACAATTGTAATGGCCATCTCAATGATAGGAGCAAAAGATGTTGGCCCTGCAATAGGGTGAAAAAATAGAAAAAGGTACACTAAGAACCATTTGGTTGAATTTCAAGAATGCTGTATAGAATATATAGGTCACTGGAATGAATAGATGCAGCACCTGCAAGTCGAAGGTTAGGGACAATGTCTTTGTATCGTGTCAGCACTTCCTCAAATCCATTACAGAATCTCTCGTCTGGATAGAAACTGAAGACATCTGTATCATGTGTTGATGCTGCAAACATATTTAAGACATAACTGTCATCTTTATAATCCAAATATTAAATCAAGATAAACAGAATGTTCAAGACCACGATTCATATGAAAGTACCATCTCCAAATCCATAGCAGGGAATTAAGTTATCCTCGTCGAAAGCAGATAAAGTTTTTCCAATAATTGATATGGCTTGTTCATAGGGATTTCGACCATTTCCAATGTGATGTAAGCTTCGTCGGTTGAATGACCTAGCACCTAATTTATAAAGAAAGGTAAGCAATTTATAAAGAAAGGTAAGCACACTACATGCCAAGATATAGAAGTTATAAGCATCAAGATGAGGTTGAACCTGTCCACTCGTTACTCTTCGTGAAATCAATACCAACAATTAGATTAGAAGACTCTAGGCCAGCATGTGAAAGAGCAGCAGTAACCTGCAGTTAATCATTCTCATTACTCACCAAAAGGAAGAAATAATTAAACTTTGTGAAGCACTTGGCAATCAAGAAGTTCTAAAGTAGGCATAGCCATATATCAATGATGCAATGAGAGCTTGAGAATCGGAAAATAAGCAAAGCAAGGAAAGAATTAAAGGTGCCGAGAAAGAAAATAACAGAACCACCAAGTTCATGAAATGATACATTATTTGTTCAAATCATGCCATATTTTACTACTGGTAATTAGAAATGGAACTTATTGAAGAGGCAAGCCTAAGTCAACCATTTTCTCAGAACAAGGCCAGCTCCTAGTTTAAAATTGTCATAGCTGATTATTTACCAAAATTTTCAATCAAAATGTCGATACGAGAGTCATGCAAATTGATATCATCACATCTGTCCTAATTTGGAAGATCTGAAGGATGCAATTATGGGAACTCTAGAAAATATCTTGCACCTCTCCACAGCATTATCAAATGCAAGTTGTGCCAAAAGCAAATAATAATTATATTCCAGGGAAAAGAGCATGGAAACCTCATCCAACTCAAGGAACTACAGGTTGCAATTAACAGTTGTTGACTAAGCAGAAATAAATGACAAGTTTCAAAGCCATCGGCCAATATACAACTTGCCACCTTAATGTAAGTACAAAACTCCAAAAACCAAGACTTGCTCTTACAACTCCCTAACTTCAATAGCAGGGGCTGAGAAAATCATGCACCCAAAGGTTTACCTTTGTTAAAATGCTATGAGACTTCAGGCATTTGTCATAGCTTTAGAGAGCAAGAGAGAGAGAGAGGAGGGGGGATAATGGATAAAAGAGCCACGAAAGCGGGGAAATTACAGTTGTGACATGGAAAGGGATAATTAGGGAGAAGAAGCGCGAAAAAAGTACTTATTATTGAGCACAGAATAAGTTTTCAGCAGGGTAACTAGTCTTTTCATTTTATCATTTATCATTTTTTTCCCCCATGGCTTGGAGGTATAAATTCATGTCAGAAATACAATAAAAGTGAGGTTAAGAGGTACTTCGGAGGTACATTAATGTTATTAAAATCTTTAAGAGAGAATAGATTTGAACATCTAGAGATTTTAATGAATCTCAGATGGATACTGAGGGATGAAGTGGTCAAATCTATCAAAATTCAAGATTTTAATCCTTTTTCCCAAAATAGAAACAATTGAACACATAAACCCAACAATTTATACATTTCTCACTGCCCCATTCCCAAAATTGGATTTTATGAAATTAAATGTCTCCTATACTCAATCCTCAAACTGGAGCGAAGGCACAAAGATTGGCATGAGAGTTGAAGAAACTTTTATTACGGTCCATCATTCATCAACCACAAATTTGCACTTGTTTGACGATGCTTAAATTTTTTTGGGGATCCAACATATATGCACATACGAATACAGATAATACAGTTGTAAAATTTTCAGGAAACTTCTCCTTTTATCTTTTTATCATTATTAGTCCCAAAAGACAAAAAAAAAAAAAAAAATGGTCTTAAAGTATAGCAAAATTAAATCACAAAATATGGTCTAACCTCATCTAAGGAACGGTAGTTATCAGCAATCCTGGAGTATTTCCTATCCAATTTTCTTTGTGGCCGTGGCATCTCTTGCCCATAATTAAAAGATGCTTGAGATCCATAACTAGATGATGTTGGTGGCGCTTGTTGATGCTGAGGAGTATAATATTGATTCTGCTGATGATATGGGGTTTGTGGTGGATATCCATATTGATTCCATGTTGAAGAACTACTTAGAACCATATGATGAAAGCTCTCTCCTTTTCGAACTTCTACCACCCATTTCCAATAAAACAACCTTAAACAATTAACACTCTTCAATCTATTTATTCTTACACACACCAAACACCTTGACAAAGCTCGCAACCAACTTAAACTTTACAAGTCAACCACTTCGTTTACAAGCAAAATAATTGACAACTTGGGTATTCTTATTACTTATTACAGACAGGACACAAAACAAAACAAGTGGCTTACAATTGGAATGGAAAATACAAGTAAAAAAAAAAAAGAATCAGAATTTTCTAACCACTATTGTGGAACAAAGACCAAAATCAGGCGGAAAAAGACGACCGAGTCCAAGAACGCCGACCATCGAAAACCCATTTCGTAAAACATTTTACTTAGTGAATTTTCGGGTAAGTTACTAATACTTGAAGAAGAAGAAGAATTGCAACTTGGGTATCAATTTTCTGACAAGAGAAACGTGCAAGAGACTATCAGAGTAGTATAATTTTGTACAATTTATTAATCAATATTTATTTAATCAGAAAATGCTGTAACATCATACGTATGCAGTAGCCTTATGGCGATATGGCTTATTGTTTGGAAGTTATGGCCTTGAGTTTTGACATCTATTGATCAAGTGTGTTCCACGTTATGTATAATCCGATTTAATTGAATCAAGGCCGTAATCACGTCAGAATTCAGGACAACGTTTATCTCCATCCCGGTATTTGGAAGAAAATTCTTCAAATCCACTTGTACCACTAAAAATATATGTGAAATAATTTATTGAATTGTCACATGATGAATTAAATGAGAATTCTTTTAAATCGGTTTGGAGGTATATAAAAAATAAATAAATAAATAAAAAGGTATGAAATATGTATACGATATCATATACGTAGGATCAAGGGCAAGTAAACTTGACAACTAGTTAGTTTAGTCAACTACCAATTTTCCAACCCATCCACCGTTCCAAATGTCCAATAAAAATATTATATAAGTTGAATGGAAATTTAAAAGATAAGAAACTTTATAATAATAAAGCATTATCCATGCTAATCTTAATCTAGCAGAATCTGTAGCAACTTGATCCTGGAGTCCATTATACATTTCACATATATTATTGTGACTTTAATAATGTTTAAAACATAGACATTGACCCCAAATACAAGGCCATTACCTTCATTTGTAATGGAACTTAATTATTAGAAAATCACTGTATTTCTATTTCTATCGTGGTGATAAACTCTTACATAGATCCAATTATGAGATGCCAGTTAGTGTTTTTTTTTTTTTTTTTTCAAGATCTATTATTTGATAAAACATTTTAAATGGAAGAATTTATAGATTCTTTAAACTTTAAAGTCACAAGAATTGGAAATTTCCGGAAATTGAAATTTGTATTATTCGGATATGCTTTGAATTTGAATTTATATAGTATTTTAGAAAACATTATATTTAAGATAATTCTATACAAAATCATTTAGTAAATAATTAATTAATAATTTGACCATTATGGTTCATTTTAAAATGACAAAAATACCCTTGAATATTAATAAATATCTTATATGGAAAAAAAAAAAAAAACTAAACATTTTATTTTCTAAAATTAGCTCTATATAGTAGTTAGTTCTAAAAAATAAAATGAAAAATTAAATTTAAGTATCATATTAGCAAAAAAAGATATGCAAGAATTAATATTTTCTGACTAAACGTTGAATTCTCACAGTTTATGGAAGTTGATGGGAATTTTAATTTTTGAGACGTTTGTATAATCGAACAACCAAATTTTTATGAATTCTCTAGAATTAACAATTCTTATCTTAAATTCCTAGATATAGAGGAGATTATTAATTTTTTTTTTTTTTTTTGACAATATGTTTGTTTCCAAATTTTGCTACTGTTAGTGCTTTTTTTTTTTTTTTTTTTTTTTTTCCCTTTGTGAGTTTTGGTTACTAAAAAGAAAAAGTATTTAAAAAAAAAAAAAAAGCACTCGTATCAAGCTAAGCTAATAGGCTTTTTACTTTTTTAGTAAGCCACTCGAATCAAGCTAAGCAAATGCGCCCACAATATGCACATTTTGTTCTTTGTTCCCCTAGATACGCAACTCTTTTTTCTTTTTTTTTTGGATGAAATCGGTTTATGAAAATAATAATATTTAAATGAAGTTGAAAAAAGAAGAAGGGAAAGTTTGAAAGCTGATATGAATGTTTGAGAGTATTTTTTTTCATAATGATCCCATGTGGCAAATTATTAATGGGGGATGTGAGTAGTTGGATCCATATCCACCTCTCACGCCAGCTTGGATTGGATGAGATTTGTAAACAGAATTATGAAAAAAATGTGTTTCGGTAGTCGGTACCAGAATGAGATTGCATATAATACCAAAAAGGTATTTTATGGGTGCAATATCATTTTTTTTCTTCATAATTTTTTTTTTATTTTTTGTAGTTATTTACTATTTTACCTTTCTGATATATATTTATATATATTTTATTTGAAGATTGAGACTAAAAGTTAATTTTTTAACTTTAAATTTTAACTATTTAAAAAAATTATAGCCCATATAATATCTTTAAGTATCACATGAAGAAATTGCGTGGAATCTCAATCCGTCGGTAACATAGTTTGGTCTCGTGGTTTGGCATGGAGAAAGTGTGAATGTCTCATTTTCAATGATTAATGGAGAGACAATCAGCAATTGATGCAGTGAGTCAATTTGGCCTTTAATGTAAGTCTTGAGTCTATTTTCTCCTGTGAGCAAAAAAAAAAGAAAAAGTCTTGAGTCTAGACGCTAAAAAGTAATCATGGGTAGCTTCGCAGCAAAAGCAAAAAAGAAAAAAAGCGACAATGATGTGGGGATCAATGATTGTGACAAAAAGTAGGACTAGGAGAGAGGTATTTGTCCAATTAAATTGGAAAGGTATTTTGGCTGTGGAATTTTCTTTCAAATCAATTTTAGAAGACATTCTAAAAAAAAAATCAATTTTTGAAGAAGATTCTTATTTGTTACAATTCAAATAATAGTTCTGATTTTTATGAACTATTTGGTTGGCATGTGATTGACTTGTTTGGATACGAACCTGTTTTGAAATTGTTGTAAGAACTAAAATTTTAGTTATAGAGCTTTAACTGAAAAGTTATTAACGTTTAATGAACTATAATTATCGAGAGTATTACTACTTTATTTTATAAATAATTATTTTTGTACTTAAATCCAAATTTTAATAGTTATTATTATTATTTTAATTACAACAAAATGTCATTTTAAAAAGGAAATTATCGACATTTCTAATTTCGAACACTTTATAATTTTCATGAAAAAGCTACGTATATCTTAAAAGAATATTAAAGTAAATATTTCAAAAACCAATTTTCATATATCTTAGAAGGTAAAACTTAGATACAATTCATTAGGTGTAATATATTATATTTTTCAATTAAATGTAAACACATGGTTGTATTAACTAATCAAACACAAACAATGTTTTATTTTCTAAGAACCATTAAATTCAATATAATTAGGTGTTTGAATTTAATGAAAAACCTAATGCATGTACTGCACCTAAGAAATTGTATTTTCATCTAAAAAAAATGTACCTAAGTTTTACCCTATCTTAAAAGAATTTTAAGCTATATATATGTTCATATATCCATTAGTCACACCACCTCACACCATATTTTTCACATTATTCAAAAATTATAAGCATATATCTATAATTTGTGGACACAACAATCACAATTTGTGAATATTGAATATCCACAATTTATAAACATATGCTTACACTTAAGTGGTCTGTGGTATGAAGTGGTGTGAGACAATCGTTTCTCTTTCCCTTAACTTTGTTTTGTTTTTCCTACTGCTTGAAGTTTGAACTCAGGTAAAGTAAACTTCTCCTTTTATCAATAGCTTCTAAGTAATGGCATTGCTTTCACCTAACTCTTTACTTTTATTATATTCCTGGTCATGATCAGATCTAGATTTTTTACTTACAAATCAAACTCCTAAATCCAGCCATATCTTAAGATTGAAACAAAAACATCCGGCTCATAAAAAATTGTGTGTGTGTTTTTTTTGTCCTTCTGAGATGAAACAATAATGTTTTCCGCAACAATCAAAATCTCTATATCTTAGAATGGGTCTATTTGTTTGTTTTAACATAAAATACTAGTTTATTTATAATTTATTAAAACCATAATTTTTAAAGTACAACACTAAGTTGATCCAAACATACTGTGCTGTAACCTGCCATTCGTTCTTCCAAGATGAAACTGTAATGTTTTCCTTTGTCTGTTTGCGGACTTTCTTCTTGTTGTGGTTTTTATTTATTATTTTTTAATCTTTTTAAAGAAATCTCATTAAGGTAGAACCCAATCACCCTTAAGTTTCAAATCTTAGAAATACAATTTCATCTTTGAGAACGATGTATTGACTAATCTTGGACCGACTGGTATCTTAGACCAATCAAGTAGTCACTTTAAACCCGAAAATGCCTCAACTTATAAAAATGAAGACCATGTATCTCAATCAAAGAAAAAAATAAATTGTAAAACCCATATTATGTTAAAGTCCAAGTACTATATTGTTTGTGAAACCTTGCTTCCTCTTTTTATATATAAATAAAATAACTTTGTACATAATATTGTAAAAAAATCTATAATAAAAAATAGCCATTTTTTAATTTTTTTTTTGGGCCACAACAGATAGAAACCCTATTTAAAGTTTGGCTTTTGCGTTTTGGACCCAAACGGTTAGGGCCTCCCTGGAGTAATCCAAAAAAACCTTGGAGATATAACCCAGGATGTAGTGGGGATTTTATTTATTATTATTTGTTCAGTTTGGTACGTAAAGATAGTCTTAAAGGCCATGGTTTGGTATGGACTATGGTGGGTGGGGCACAGAACAGTTGCTAGTGTGAACGCCTCATTTTTAAATGCTTTTTGGAGAAAAAATCGATACATTGGCGCCAGTTTGTTCTAAATTCAATGATACCACATTAGGTTCTAAAAACTTTGGTGGTTCCTTGTGCTTGTGGTTAAAAGATTGTTAGAAGGAGTAGAGGAGTGGCACGTGTTCAAATAATCTAGAAAGACATGTGATGTGACACGTTAATCACATTTTTTTTTATATGTTTTGGAAATGTCGGGCAAAGGAGAGGGAAAAATAAAATTAAAAAAAAGACAAGTAAGTACTCTTAATTGTATTTTATTCCGTTCCCATTGGAATTTCTTGTATAGTCATTTTTTGTCGGAATGATTTTGCACCTTTTTCTCCATTTACAAAAACTTGAGAAAGGGAGATACGGGGAACATGCCCTCATTGTGTCGTTTGCATAAAACACTATAGCGCCAATTTAAAATTTTATAAATGTTTGGAACATTTACGAAAGTAAGAAGAAAAAAAATGCTCAATACTTGGATTTGAATGGATCACGTATGCTCAATACATGAGATTTGTTTGTTAAAAAAGTTAAAAAAAAAAAAAAAAAAAAAAACAAATTTTTTGCAACCTATGTTTTCCATGATTATCCCACTTCACACTTTTTTGGTTAGCTATATAGTTTAGATGAGAATCCTTTAATTTATGAGTTTCTTCGGTGTCAGTAGATTTTAAGGATAATTATGTGATGGGTGGTGACCCATGAATTGACTATTTTCATATTTTTCTCAGTCATCACAATCTGCTTTCTTAGATTTGGGTTTTGCAAAGGGACAAGCCAAAAATGTATGTTATTTATGTTTTGGTAATTGTTTTTATTTTATTTTATGTGGAAACAATGTAATTAGAATTTTAATATTATTATCTTTCTTAAATTATTGAAGATATGTGTAATAAAAGATAGATTTTTTAAATTTTCTTTTACAAATTTGATATTATTAATGAGTTCTGAGTTGTTTTTACATAGACAAAATCCAAGCTCTCTAGTCCCATGTATAATTCTTGTACAATGTATTAAGTTCCTTTGCCATTGTCTTAAAGAAATGATATAAAAGTAATTTTATTATTAAAAGATTCATTTCCGTCCAACTCCCAAACAAGATTATTTTTCATTTCTTTGTTTTCTTTTATAAACTCCTAAAGGTGGCATAATATTCTACCTACTAAAGTAAATTTGTTTGAAAGGAAAATTAGCTCTACATACTCTTGTGAATTGTGTGAAGAAGAACCTGAGACATGCATTCATGTATTATGGACTTGTTCGGAAGTGCAATTAGTTTGGAGAATGATACCAGACGTAACAAGCTTGTTGAAACATCAATATTTAACATGGAAAATTTTGATTTTTTGGGTGTTAAAACAGAAGCAATTGTCTCTGGAACTAATATTCATTATCTCTTGGCTTCTATGGAATGATAGAAATGCAAGATAGGTGGGGGAAAAAGTTATGAACCATTTAACCCTGATATAGCGTGAAATAGACCTTTATTAGCAGATTTCTCAAGGAGGGGAGGTCTTTAGAGCATTTATGCAGTTCTGTGCAAGTGAGCTCTATACTTGAGAAAAGAGGGCAAAACCTTTAAATTCTTTGGGGTTTTATGTGGGGTTTTGTTGTTATTGCCATTATTATGTTTATTTTGGGCTGAATCTACATTTTATGTTGCTTAGTCCATTTTCTTGGTCTTTTTTTTTTCTTGTGGTTACCTCTTCTAGTTGGCACCTACTTTTTGCTGGATATATTTTTTGTACATAATTCATTCTAATAATTTTATTCTGCCGTTTTTACATTAAAAAAAGAGAAAAAAGAAAAAAGAAAAAAAAAAAGTGGCATAAGTCTTGGTTCATAAAACGCTAAGAAATAATTTATAAACGGCCTTAGCCAAGCCCATACGAAAAGACAATCGGCCGTAGGAAAACCCGGACCAGGACGTATGTCTTGTGCGATTGTCCTAATGGTTTCGAAACATAGACTCGCTTGAAAGCTAACCCGTCCAATCGGGCTGCGGCCCAACCAAAGCTCTAACGGCCCACATTGGTCTTATTAGAAACTGGATTTACGTAGAAGTCATAATCAGAGTGGAAAAGCAAACTGTACGTATAAAACTAATCTTGTTTGTAGGTCTCATTCTCGCAAAGTGAAGAAGCTTCCTCTCTTTCTCCAACTCACTCTCGTTCTTTTTTTTTTTGGGGTAATTACCAACTCAAACTCTCTGTGAAACACAACAAGCAACCTCTTATGTAATGCACTAACAATCAGCACTAAAACCATTACCATTAGCATTAGCATTAGCAAGCCTTCATCAATCCCAAAGTATAAATTACGTAAGGTAAAGGTACAATTATCCTACGTGGCACGTTCTCAAGTACACTAGCGTATAGCAAATCTGCGATTTACCCAAACCAAACCCAATTATATTAGAAAAGAAAATTGCAGAGGGAGACTGGTTGGTAGCAATAGTTGTATTGTATTACGCACCCTCGCTCGCACGCGCGCTGGGTCGTCGTGTTGTTTTTTTCTCTTCAGGTTCGATCCTCTGTCTCAATCCCGTTTCATAAGTAACAACGTTCCACCTTATCCAATTCAATGATTTCAATCCCACCCTTTAAGCAATCCTAATTTTCTTAATTAAATTATCAAATTCCAATTTTTATTTTTCATTTCGATTATTCATTCTCTTATATTCTCTAAATTCTAGGGTTTAGAAAAATGGAGGTTTGCTTGATGGATCGGCAATAGTGAATTTTGAGGTTTGTGTTTATGAAATGGCGAGTGGCGGTGAAGAAGAATCCGATGCGGTGCTCAGTGACGTGGAGGGAGACGAGCCGGCACCGATCGCGATGAAGAATCCTAGTCAGGAAGATGTGTCGGTGGAGAAATTTAGGGAGCTTCTCGTAGAGCTCGATCGGGAGCGTCAGGCACGAGAGGCGGCGGAGAATTCGAAATCGGAGTTGCAGGTCTCGTTTGGAAGGTTGAAGGCGCTGGCTCACGAGGCGATTAAGAAGCGCGATGAGTGGGGGAGGCAAAGGGATGAGGCTGTGCGTGAGAAGGAGGAGGCGATGAGATTAAGCGAGAAGGTTTCGGCGGAATTGGCCGAGTCGAATAGGGTTAGAGATGAGGTGTCGAAGGAAAGAGATGAGATTGCTAAGCAATTCGATGAGGCGGTGAAGGAGAGGGACGGGTTGAAATCGGAGGTTGGGAATTCTAGCCATATGCTTGTGACTGGGATTGAGAAGATATCGGGGAAAGTCAGTAGCTTCAAGAATTTCGCGGCAGTCGGGTTGCCAAGGTCGCAGAAGTACTCGGGGTTGCCGGCTGTGGCGTATGGAGTGATCAAGCGGACGAATGAGATTGTGGAAGAGCTCGTTAGGCAGATTGAAGCCACGGCTAAGTCTAGGAATGAAACAAGAGAACAGATGGAGCAGAGGAATTATGAGATTGCCATTGAGGTTTCTCAGCTCGAAGCCACGATAAGTGGGTTAAGGGAAGAGGTTGCGAAGAAAACTTCTGTTGTTGAGGATTTGGAGAAGAGTATAGCCGAAAAGGACGGAAAGGTATCAGAGATTGAAGGAGAGATGAAGGAGCAATTGAATAAGCTGGAGGATGAAGCTTCGGAGCTGAGAGAGTTAGTCAATGAGTATGATGATAAGGTAAGGAGTTTAGAATCGAAGATGGAATCACAGAGGCCTTTACTGATTGATCAGTTGAATCTTGTGTCGAGAATTCATGAGCGGATATATGATGTGATTAAGATAGTTGATGTTAACAATTTGGACCATTCAGAATTCTCGGAGTCCTTGTTTCTCCCACAAGAAATGGACACGGAGGAGAATGTACGTGCTGCTTTAGCTGGAATGGAATCCATATATGAATTAACCAAAATTGTTGTTGAAAAGACAAGGGATTTAGTAGAGGAAAAGAGTCGTGAAATAAAGAGTTTAGATGAAACAGTGGGTCGATTGGTTAAGGAGAAAGAGCATATTGGATCCTTACTTAGGAGTGCTCTGTCAAATAGGATGACGTTGGACCCATCTTCGAAAACAAATGAGTTATTTCAAGTTGCAGAAAATGGTTTGAGAGAGGCCGGGATAGATTTCAAATTCAGTAAACTTCTCGGGGATGGAAAGTCTCGTAATGACAGTGTGGATGTGGTGGGGACAGAAGAGGATGAAATATACACTTTGGTAAAGTATTTCTTAGTGTTAATTTGTGTTTTAAGATTTTGGTATGTGTTTAAAACTCTAATTTTCCCTTGCTGAGATATATATGTGCTTTACACAGGCTGGTGCTTTGGAGAAGATTGTTAAGGCATCTCAGCTTGAGATCATTGAACTGCAGCATTCTGTGGGCGAACTAAGGTACTTACTATCATTCTCATTCTTATATAGCTGCACAGAGACTGTAAAATTTGCATGTTCACCTTATTTTGTAAAGTTGGGTCTAAGGAACTGTTCAATGATAGTCAGAATTATAAGCATTTGCATTTGTCCTGACCTGGTATCATTCTATTTTTCATACTGCTTCACTCTATGAAGGGCAGAGTTGAGTTTACTTAAAGAGCATGTAGAGGTTCAAGCCAAGGAGCTCAACCATAGAATGCGTCAAATAGAGGAACTTGAAGAAAAGGAGAGAGTGGCAAATGAAAGTGTAAGTTATTTATGTTTTGTTGACAGTTAGCTCAATAATCTATTGTTACTTTCTCTTCTTCAATTTGGCCCTGTTTGATATTTGGTGAATTATGAAATTTTTCAAAATAATTTGTAGCTCTTTAATTCGTTGTTGCTTGAAAGTTAGAACTTTCTTGTGCATTTTTTATTTGGGGGTATTTGATATCAACTTGGCCTATATATGTATGTTGTAGATTGAAGGGCTCATGATGGACATTGCTGCTGCTGAAGAAGAAATTACAAGATGGAAAGTAGCAGCAGAGCAAGAAGCTGCTGCAGGCAGAGCTGTTGAACAAGAGTTTTTGGTGCAGGTATTCTTGCTTATTTGGCCAGACGAATTTATTTGTGTTAACATTGATATGTAGTTTGTCATTAAGCAGTAATTTCTTTTTGTCCAAACTACACTTTTAGTCCTCCAACAATAAGGGTAATTTCAGTTTCATATCTGTTAATATGATTGTGTCAATTTTGTCTCTCAACTTCCAAAATCAATTCAATTTTATTATTGATCAAGTCAACTTCTAAGGATAAAATTGACTTGATTTTGAAAGTTGAGTAATGAAATTGGCACAATTAATGGTTGGGGGACCTTGATTTTGAAAGTCAAAGGACGAAATTGGCACAATTGAATGTATAGGGACGAAATTGAAACTGTGGCAAATGTATAGGAACCGAAATTGTAGTTTGGCCATTCTTGTTCATTCACATATTCTTGTGCTATTTATTAAATCTGTTAATCAAATATTCAAATGCCTACAACAGGTGGTTTCTTGAAACAACTTCAAGGGATAATGGCTTAAAATGGTTGTTAGAATAAATTCATGAACAAGTAATGAAATTTGCTGTTGTTCTCTCTCTGTAATTTAAGGAATAATTTGGAGAAAGTCAAAGAATAGACTCAAATCAAGAAAGGAAATGTATCTTGAGGGAAGAGAGAATTATATGTCTTGGGAGGTTCTGTAAAACGTAAGCATACACATTAAGCTGGAAATTCACTCGATGTAGTATCATTAATTAGTACTTATTAATACAGACATCTAAGTTAGCCTGATCATTTGAAATTATAACATCGTGCTCATGATTAACATGTTTATTTTGTAACTGTGGTTGCTATATATTTTACAGCAACATATACAAATTTCAACTTGTTTACCACATTCCATATTTTTTCCCCTTATATGGCATTAAAAAAAAAAAAAAAAAAAAAAAAAAAAAAAAAAAAATCAGATGCAAATCAGTCCCTTTCTTAGAAGAAGATACATCACCTACCACATGTGTTATCCTGGGAGTACTTTATCTTGCATTCATGCTCCTATATTGGGTTACACCCCCTTCCTCACAAGCCAGAAGGAAAAAGAAAAGAAAAGAAACAAAATGTTATGAGTATTCCTATTATATTTGGATTGAATCTTATGCTCTTAGTGGTAATGGCTTTGGTTGAATCATGGATGAGTGCAGTTGTCAGCACTTAAGCAGGAGCTTGAAGAGGCTAAACAAGCCATGTTGGAGTCCGAGAAGAAGCTCAAATTCAAAGAAGAGACAGCCACTGCTGCCATGGCAGCAAGAGATGCAGCTGAGAAATCATTGAGGTTGGCTGACTCAAGGGCATCTAGGCTGAGGGATAGATTAGAGGAGCTTACCCACCAGCTTGAAGAATTTGAAAACCGGGAAGACTCAAGGAGGGGCCAACATAGGCCAAGATATGTATGCTGGCCATGGCAGTGGCTTGGAATTGACTTTGTTGGTATCCGGCAGTCTGAGACAGAACAACAGGGTTCAAATGAAATGGAGCTTTCTGAACCTCTTCTATGATTATACTTTTTTCTCCCCTTCTCTGTATTTATTGTGATATTTCAAATCAAAATAGTGAAGAAATAGTAGCTTGTAGCAACTTCATTCTTTCAGGCTCTCATACTTACCTAATTGTGATACTTTCTTCTTTAACAACTTGTCACCCTAGCATATTGTGAAAAAAATGTTGTGTCCCAGTATTGCTCCCGACGTGCTACATCAAAGTGAATGTTTTCATTGGATGCTGAGAGGGTTTTCTGCTTTTCAAATGGAAGAGTTCAACTCAAGAGGAGGGTGAGGCGTAATATAGGCAAATTCTTTGGAAGCAAGCAGAAATCAAGGTATTTATTACTACCACTATTGGAGAGCCATCCTTGCGAATAGATTAAACGGAAGATAGGTTCAAGTGCTGTAAGATCAAATAAGGCATTAAATAATATAAACCGAATTAAAAATTGGACAGATCTTTTTCTTTTTTCATGCTTAAAGATGATTGATAAGTTCGAGATAAGTTTAGATATGTAAGCTAAATCAGACAGAAATCTAATTTCTTGGATGTTCAAAGATGGTTGATAAGGTAAAGTTGATTTCTTACTAGCCACTGTTCAATTATACCAAAAAAGAGATTGAATGAAATAATTATGCCAAGCCTTCATAATACTAGCTTTCTATTTTTATTTTTTGCTAATCACTAACTTCATACAAACCAATAACAGGCTAAAACAGTACTATAGCCCTCAAAAGAGCAAAACAGAGCATCTGGAAACAGAGTTATAGCTATCCACATCTACACTCTGCTCTCGCAACAAACTTCACATAAGAGGAAGGATGACTACATATACTACTATTCCAAACTTACCATAAAAGTTAAAACAATTTGATTGGCACAAGGCTGAGAGGTGTTTTTTTATTGGTAGTGAGGCAAAGACCAACTAACTCTTCCATGTTGATGTCTTCCTCTTTCATCCCATAGGGTAATTTCCAATCGAAAAAGTATAAAAGATTTGCAAGTGCAAGCTCCATTGTTGTTGTTGCCATATATATCCCAGGACAACCTCTTCTACCGGCTCCAAATGACAATAACTGAAAATGTTGACCTTTATAATCAATGGGGCTATCGATGAACCGTTCTGGGATAAATTCTTCTGGATTCTTCCAATATTTGGGGTCTCGTCCTATTGCCCAAACATTAACTTGGAGTAGCATCTTTGGGTAGATGTCATAACCATTGATCTTAAAGCGTGACATGGTTTCTCTTGGAATAAGTAGGGGTACTGGAGGGTGCAATCTAAGAGTTTCTTTGATTATCATCTTGAGGTAAAGAAGGTGGTTAGTATCACTTTCAGTGACTTTCCCTTTGTTTCCAACGAACTTTCTAACTTCATTTTGTGCTTTCTTCATCAATCTTGGATTCTTAGCAAGCTCTGTCATTGCCCATATCATGGTAATTGCAGCAGTGTCGACTCCACCTAAAAATATATTCTAATAAATAAATAAAACAAGTAAGTAGATGAGAATCTTAGTGCACATTTAGAACATAGAGAGACGGGAAGAGAGTCCAAACATAGGATAAATTTCATATGTTAAAAGGAAATAGCAAAGATCATTGCACACCATACACTACCTATGTGTGGACATTGTGTTAACGAATTGTGGATATATGTCTACACATTTTGAATGGTATGAAAAAGGTGGTGTGAGACTATTTTTATTAAGAAAGGCTAAAGGAAATTAAGTATTGAACATATTCTCAGCACTAATTAAACAAAAACAAATGGGATTAATAACTATGTGGCAAAAGATTGGTAGCTTAATTACCATGAGGATTGCCTTAATGTTATCTTTTGTAAACTGAGCAGCGCCAAACTTGGTTTGCTCCCTTTCTATTTTCAGTAACACATCGATAATGTCTTCATGCTCTTTTTTTGTCTGAGGATTAAGATGAAGATCAATGACATGTTTGAAAAAATTATCCAACTCATGGAAAATCCTTTCAAGCCTTTGAAATCTGCTAGAGAACTTGTCTATAATCCATCCCACGGTAGGAAAGTATTCAGATGCATTGAAGCTTCCCAACATGGCCTCAGCCTCGTGAACCACTTCCTGAAACCTTTCATTGTCTAAATCACTCCCTCGGAAACTCTTACCAAAAGCAATCCTAAAAGTTACACTTGCAGTTAAGGCAAACAGCTTCTCAGAAAGATCAACAGGGGTTGCAGAAGATGAAGAGTGAGATATGGAATTGACCAGAAAAGCGAACTTCTTCTTCCCTAATGAACTGATAGGATTGTATCCTCTTCACGCTAAAAAGCTCAAGAACACATATTTTCCTTACCTCTCTCCAATAATCACCATAAGGTGCAAAACCCATGTCTCGATAATTGTACAAAAGTCTTCTAGAGCTAGCCAAGGGAGGTCTACTGCAACAGGCAAGATCATGAACTTTTAAGGCTTCTCTTGCAGCCTCAGCAGAAGATAATACGACAGTTGGTATGCCACCGAGGTGAAGGAGCATGACGGGGCCATATTTTTTGGAGAGTTGCAGCAGAGATTGGTGAGGTAATTGACCAAGTTGGAGCAAGTTACCTATAATGGGAAGCTTAGGAGGGCTTGGTGGAAGTCCCTTCTTTTGAGTAGTCCGATCATTCATCTTCTTTTTCATAAGGAACAGAAGAGGGAGAACTAAGAGAAGAGAAAGAAGAAGCCACATGGGTATGGAATTAAGAGCCATTGAAGCTAGCTTTATCTTTTATGTCAACTGAGCTTCGTCTAAATCATCTATACATAAGAAAACCTGAGGTACGAGCTAATGAGGAAAAATATCATATTTTGTCCGTACTTGGCTGTATGATATACGTAATAGATACGTTAAGTCTATATCTGTAACTTGAACCATTAGTTGTTGGGGAATGGGGATGATATTGCCAGGTATCAGGTTTTCATGCTTGTGGCTATTGTTAGTACTCAAAGTCTTCAATCAAGATTCATTGTCTTCTTGTAACTAGTAAGAAAATAACAGATGCTTGTTTTGTGTCCCGCTGAGGTGTTGATACTTGGTAGAGTATTACATATGAAGACAATGGACCCCATAAGTTACGCCCACATCGCTTGGAAGACTCCTACGTTTTTTTACGAGTAAGAGCATCGGATCGGCCTAAGGTAATTTGAGCCAAATTATAACTAAAACCCTTATTTTTCTAATTTAACTATCATACTATTCAACTACAATTGCATGAGTTTTTATTTTATTTTATTATTTATTTATCTGTACACATTTTAATATTCTTTTTATATTCTAACAAAAAAATAAAAAGCTTCAGTGTGTAAAAAAAGAAGCAAAGAACATAAAGAAGATTAAGTTCAACCACAAAAAAATAAAAGAGATTAACGAGTTCAGTATACTAAAAAAGTATTGCATGGGCATGCAATACATATTTTGTGGTTGAAATTGAAAGTTACAAAAGTAACTTTCAACCTCAACTACTCAATTTAAAAACCAATAAATATTAAATGTTAACCCATTCAATTTCAACCACAAAATATGTATTGCATGCCTATGCAATACTTTTTAAGTATTGCATGGGATCTCAATCCATCAAGTTCAACCATAAAAAAATGCATCAACCTAAAGAAATCATGTTCAACCACAAAAAAAAAAAAAAAAAAAAAAAAAAAAAAAAAAAAATAGAGGCATCAGCATGAAAATATGTCAAATGACTTTGTCTTCTCCCCCACCCCTATCTGATTCTTCCCTCTTTGCCAGCAGCCCAACACCCCCATTGAACAACTGTTATAACCAATCTCCACAGAAAATGACCCAAACCCTATGGAGTGATTATGTAATTTGGCCAAAAAAGAACATGCCTTTTATTTCACCTTGTTACTATGATTGAGACTTACATTTTTTTTTTTTGTTTTGTTTTCTTCCTTTAGTGTGTGGATGGATTACAGTTGTATAAAGGTACAAAAAATACTTACTAAAAAACAAGAAACCTACTATAAGTGGAGCTTATTCTATTTTTGCTCACATGATATGTCACATAGGTCCTCGCAGGTGGATTGAGATTCTATTGTAATACTTTTTAAGGGCTGAGTAAACTTTTAATCTCAGCATGTTTAATTTTTTAATTGTTTTTAAATGAAAGGGTAAAATGGTAAAAGATCAAAAAGTTAAAAAAAAAAAAAAAATTGTGTTTAAGTTAAAGGTATTGCAGCCCATGCATACCTTTTCTCGATCCCTCACAATTTATAGCCTACAATTTCTTTTTCTTTTTTTATTTACCCAAAATTTTTTTTCTTTTTAAATTATCATATAGATTTATATTATAATCGCTAAATATTGGATCCAACAAATTAATTAAAGGTGAGGTACCAAAAATTTGAGTTTGCAAATATTGCCTTAAAAAAACGAAGGTATTGACAAGCTATATTCCCAAAAGAGAAAAATTGCTCATGTCATGTGTCCTATCCAAAAAAGAAAAATAGTTATCAAAATTGAAATATGTATAGCAACAACTTAGTCCCAAAAGTTTTGGAGTCAGTTATGGATCCTTAATAGACTATAGTTAGGGTCAGCCACATATATATTTTTTCATCATTCTATTAAATCTAAAGCCATACTCTTACTTATATTCTTAATTGACATGTCTTTTCAATACCTTTATTAATATTATTTTTTGGTCTTCCTCTAGCTAGCTTGAAAAATGTTATTTACACATTTCTTGTACACACATTTCATTTATAGTATTGATTTTGAATTTTGTGTTAATTAATGGCAATGCTCAATGATGTAGATAATTGAGATGCATGTGAGAGATAATAATGGGGTTGGCGGTAGGTGAAGGATAAGACAAGACAAAGCACAAGAACCCATTTTAAAGTTAAATTTAAAACTACCGAGAGAGAGAGAGAGAGAGAGAGAGAGAGAGAGAGAGAGAGAGAGAGAGAGAGAGAGAGAGAGAGAGAGAAGAAAACAAAGAAGAACTAAGAATGAGACTGTAAGCTTCAAAATTACAAACAAATAAATGTAAGAAGAAGAACTGAAGAAGACGATAGAAGAATGAGGCACAAAGCTTCAAAATTACAAGCAAAAAAATATACCGGTCTGAAACTCATTTTCCGCCTAAAACACCGAAATCCGGCCAGTACAGCTGGTACAGTACACCTCGAAATATTACATGTATGTTTTAGTGGTATTTCTTGTATCGGGTGGAGTAGCGGAATGAAATATTTCAGGTGTTTTGGCCGAAACAGTATGAAATTGACCACTTTGCGCCATCCTTGATCCTCTAGGACACGTTTGTCTATCATGTTTTCACAAGAAAACAACTTCTCTTTTTACATTCTCCGGAATGAGAGCAATTGATACTTTCTACTCCAAGAAATTATTTATTCCTCCAGTTGTAATGTAATTATGATATATAAACTAAATCTGACAAAAATCTAATTTTTTATGCGCCATCCTTTTTCTTTTTCATGCGTAAAGATGATTGATCAGTTCAAGATAAGTTAAGATATGTGAACTAAATCAGACAGAAATCTAATTTCATGGATGTTCAAAGATGGTTGATAAGGTAAAGTTGATGTCTTACTAGCCCCTGTTCAATGATTCCAAAATAGTGATTGAATGCAATAATTATGCCTAGCCTTCATAATACTAGCTTTTCATTTTTATTTGTTGCTAATCAATAACTTTATTCAAACCAATAACAGAGGCTAAAACAGTACTATAGCCCTCAAAAGAGCAAAACAGAGCATCTGGAAGCAGAGTAATAGCTATCCACATCTACACTCTGCTCTCGCAACAACACAAGAGAGGTAGGATGACTGACATATACTACTATATATTCCAAACTTTGCATAAAAGTTAGAAAAATTTGACTGGCACAAGGCTAAGAGGTGTTTTTTTATGGGTAGTGAGGCAAAGACCAACTAACTCTTCCATGTTAATATCTTCCTCTTTCATCCCATAGGGTAATTTCCAATCGAAGGAGTATAAAAGATTTGCAAGTGTAAGCTCAATTGTTGTTGCTGCCATATATATCCCAGGACAACCTCTTCGACCAGCTCCAAATGGTAATAACTCAAAAAGTTGACCTTTATAATCAACGGAGTTATCAATAAACCGTTCTGGCATAAATTCTTCTGGGTTCTTCCAGTATTTAGGGTCTCGTCCTATTGCCCAAGCATTAACTTGGAGTAGCATTTTTGGGTAGATGTCATAGCCATTGATCTTAAAGTGTGACATGGTTTCTCTTGGAAGAAGCAAGGGTACGGGAGGGTGCAATCTAAGAGTTTCTTTAACTATCATCTTGAGGTAAAGAAGGTGGCCAGTGTCACTTTCAGTGACTTGCCCTTTGTTTCCAACAAACTTTCTGATTTCATCTTGTGCTTTCTTCATCAATCTTGGGTTCTTAGCAAGCTCTGCCATCGCCCATATCAAGGTAATCGCACCAGTGTCGACTCCAGCTAAAAATATATTCTAATAAATAAATAAAACAAGTTAGCAGATGAGAATCTTAAGGTAGAACATAGAAATATGGGGAGAGAGCCCGAACATAGGATTAATTTCAAATTTTTAAAGGAAATACCGAAATAGTAAAGATCGTCTCACACCACACACCACTTATGAGTGAACATATGTCAACAATTTGTGGACATTAGTGACCATAGATTGTGGATATTGTGTCAACGAATTGTGAATATATGTCTACATTTTTTTAATGGTACAAAAAAGTGGTATGAGACAATTATTACTAGGAAATGATAAAGGAAATTAAGTATTGGTTCATATTCTCAACACTAATTAAAAAAATAAAATAAATGGGATTAATAACTATGGGGCAAAAGATTGATAGCTTAATTACCATGAGGATTGCCTTAATGTTATCTTTCGTGAACGGCGCAGCACCAAACTCGGTTTGCTCCCTTTCTATTCTCAGTAGCACATCGATAATGTCTTCATGCTCTTGTTTTGTCTTGTGAGGATTAAGATGAAGATCAATGACATGTTTGAAAAAATTATCCAACTCATGGAAAATCCTTTCAAGCCTTTGAAATCTACCGGAGAATTTGTCTATAATCCATCCCCAGAAAGGAAAGTATTCAGATGCATTAAAGCTTCCTAACATGGTCTCAGCCTCATGAACCACCTCTTGAAATCTTTCATTGTCTAAATCACTACCTCGGAAACTCTTTCCAAAAGCAATCCTGGAAGTTACACTTGCAGTTAAGGCAAACAGCTTTTCAGAAAGATCAATAGGGGTTGCACAAGATGAAGAGAGAGATATGGAATTGACAAGCAAAGCGACTTCTTCTTCCCTAATGTACTGATAGGACTGTACCCTCTTCACGCAAAAAAGCTCAAGAACACATATTTTTTTTACCTGTCTCCAATAATCACCATAAGGTGCAAAAGCTATGTCTCGATTATTGTACGAAAGCCTTCTAGAGCTAGCCAAGGGAGGTCTACTGCAACAGGCAAGGTCATGAACTTTTAAGGCTTCTCTTGCAGCCTCAGCAGAAGATAATATGACAGTTGGTATGCCACCGAGTTGAAGGAGCATGACGGGACCATATTTTTTGGAGAGTTGCCAGAGAGATTGGTGAGGCAATTCACCATGTTGGTGCAAGTTACCTATGATAGGAAGCTTAGGAGGGCTTGGTGGAAGTCCCTTCTTTTGAGTACTCCTATCAATATTTATCTTCTTTTTCATGAGCAGCAGTAAAGAGAGAATTAAGAGAAGAGGAAGCCACATGGGTATGACATCAAGAGCCATTGAATTAGCTAGCTTTATTTTTTATGTGACCTGAGCTTCCTCCAAAGTTGTTAAATCATCTATAAATAAGACAACCAGAGGTACGAGGTAATGAAAGAAAAATATCGTATTTGTCCGTACTTGGCTGTATGATATACGTGAATAATTAGTTGTTGGGGTCCGGCTTACCTCCAGTGTGAAATTCACTGGAGCTATCCTGTTAAAGAAAGGAGATGCTGCCACGTCATTTTTATTACAATTAAAGGTGTAGATTAAGCCACGTATGTTTGTTTTTTGTTCTCTTGTTTTTTTCTTTTACCCTTCCCAGTCTCTTTCTTTCTCCTCTGTCTCCTTCCTCCTTCTTTATTTATTTATTTTTTTTCTTTTTCCATTTCTGGAAGCGTCGCCCTTTCATTTATCTTAAAGAAAATAACTTTCAAAGCCAGAAAAAATTTGACCAACAATACACAACTTATACCAATAACGACCATTGTCATGCCACCGATAAAGAGGAGATATGGAAATTTCAGAGGAAGTGTTTCAAGCTGGGGATAAATGCTCCATTACAAGCTTTAATGTGTCCTGATTCTCCTCTCTCTCTGGCACTTCCTCAGTGTAACCAACCTCAACCACTCGACAGTTTTCCATTTCCATCCAAATCCATGCCTCCAAATCAGGTCTCTAGGCCAAGTACAATCCGTCCTTGCACCAGCATGAACAATTATACTGAGCCAAATGTCATAAGCCAAGGTAGGAGCCAACAGCCAGCATCTATTTTGCCAAAAAACAGAGTCCATCCACACTTGATTTCGCAGCAGTTGTTTGGTGTACATCAAAGGGACCAAGCTATGTATTGTTGTGTATTGTTGGTCAAATTTTTTCTGGCTTTGAAAGTTATTTTCTTTAAGATAAATGAAAGGGAGACGCTTCCAGAAATGGAAAAAGAAAAAAAAAATAAAGAAGAAGGAGGAAGGAGACAGAGGAGAAAGAAAGAGACTGGGAAGGGGAAAAGAAAAAAACAAGAGAACAAAAAACAAACAGACGTGGCTTAATCTACACCCTTAATTGCAATAAAAATGACGTGGCAGCATCTCCTTTTCTTTAACAGGATAGCTCCAGTGAATTTGACGTAACATTTGACGTAACATTCCACCATCCTGATCAGTTGCATAAATAGAACTTTCACTCATTTGACGTAACATTCCACCATGTTCATGTCCATGTCCATGTTCATCATTATGTCCTTCATTTGTAGCTGCTTTTGCTGTTGTCTTTGTTTTTGAAGCTTCACAGTGTTCCTCACCCTCATTGTTTTTCTCATCATGACCCATGCTTTTGGAACTTAAAGAAACAACTCCAATGGCCAAAGACATCAACAGCCCATTAAACAAAAAATGCACCAAATGGCACAGATAATAGACTCACCAAAAAAAAACAAAAAAGCTTACAAAGCTAGCTAAAGAACAACACAAAGAGAAGACAAAAAATTTAAAATCCCACTAAGAAGAATCTCTCAAATGAAAAAACAACAAAAAATGAGGGAACCCCAAAAGAAAATAATATTAATTTGAATGGTTTGAAAGGATGAGTTGGGTCAAAGAATTTTAGAAAAGTAAATGGCAAACAAAATCAGGAAAACCCACAAAGGATAGCCCTTGTAGCAAGAAAAGAAAGGAAAGAGATAGAGAGATGGGTTGGTTTGGTTTGGGAAAGTTTAAACAAAGAAGGAAATGGTCATGTGGTGATCCGAAATTCTGAACCTCTATCAGTGCAAAATATGAGAGAGAGAGGTGGCAAGATCGTGAGGGTCACTCCTGCACAAGCTTCCACGAAGACCAAGGGCCTGTTTGGTACGTGTTTTCGTTTTCTGTTTTGGTTTCATGACTTTTTACTTTATTGAAGTTGGAACTTTAATCCTGATTTGAATTCAAGATTTAAAAAAAATCAATTACAACTGAAATCACAATAAACTCCAACACACACACACACACAACAACAACAACAACAAAGACAAACACAGACATACATGAGATGAGACAGGCTAGCCTAGGATTGGGGATTGGGGTAGTGGACTAAAGATGCGCCTTTGACCCTCTCTCATGGGCATAGCTCATTGGGATTTTTTTGTTTGTCTTCTATGAAGTGGCCGTATGGCCGAGAGGAGAGAGAGAGAGGCAGAGAAGCAGTGGAGGAGAGAGAGAGAAAATATTAGCAACGGTAAAAACTGGGATCAACTTATGATTGTAATTGGCAACTTTGTTATTGGGACCCGTAATTTTTTGGATTTGAATCCAAAAGCAGTTGCTGCAAACACGCACCAAGATTGGGAGTTTTCAATTAGTAATCCAACACACACACACACACAACAACAACAAAGACAAACACAAACACAGACATCATGAGATGAGACAGGCTATTTGGGGATTGGGGTAGTGGACTAAAGATGCGCCTTATTGAAGCTCATTGAGAAATCATCAACTTATGATTGTAATTGGCAACTTTGTTATTTCCAAAAGTTGTGATTTTTTTTCTTTTAAAGGAGAAAGCTGGTTATGATATATGAATGGTGGTCCAACTCCTTATAGAGTAACAAATCGTAAATATTTGAATTTGAAGTTTGAAATCTCCTTAGTTACATGGGAATATAATATATAGTTATATACTATACCAATATATTTAAACGTTAAATTATGATGAAACTTTTCCGGGTTTCGTTGCAAATAAAATTTAGGCATGATTTGTGTGTTTGTACTTTGTATCATGGAATGAGAGGGTTCCATTATGATCAAGTTTCATTTCCATTGTCAATTGTGAGAAATAATTTTGTATAACCCATGTATTATATAATTTTTTTCACATAAGCGTGAGTCTTGTATTCAGAAATCACAGGTAAAATCTACTCTTATGACTTATGATGAGAGAAGAGAAGGTAATAGTGTAATACATTGCATTGGATACGCTAAATAATTCACATCAATTATGAGCAATTGTTGGATAAGAGCCTATAACACTTTTGACTTTTAGTTAAAGATTAGGTATTGAATATTGATTGAAATGATGAACCATTTCCATTCATAATCGTGGTATACATCTTGAGAGTGGGATCCGCAAAATGATTAAGTTTGGTACTAATGAATTTGCTCACTAATTTTAATTCATGAACCAATAATGTTTGCCACAGGTCAGTCATGCATTTACATATCTATAAAATATTGAGCATTGTGCAGTATTTTCTCCAATTTTCTTTGGTGGGGAAGCACTAGATGTTTCTGAGAGTCATGAGAATCTTAGAGATTACTATTTCTCATATAAATTAATCATTATATCTGACTTAGCAAAAAAATAATAATAATTATATCTGGTAAGGATTGTTTTGAAAGTAATTACATGAAAATCAGGTCATGGATAATGACACAAAGGAGATAAATTGTCATAAACAGCACCTTTCCACAATCATCATAATTCATGCAATGATCTATGATATGACATGTGTATAAACAAATACCCACCTTGATGGTGCTCCTTGATTACCGCTGTACTGAATATCATGTTACTGTTTTTCTTCTATAATGAGAGGATCAAGCTAAGGTGGCTTTATTGTTGCATCCCCATGTATATAGGAGGTGAATTCATTGGACCCAATTAAGGCATAATCTTATGACTTAGGAGATTGTATTAAAGGCTCGATACGAATTTCTTTGCCCATCAGTTCGTAACTTGGTTAGGGAAATTCATGCTATCTCTATAGTCCTTGTTTTGCATTCGGATTCAGATTAGATTCATTGTCGCATATAGAGTTTTTCTTTATTGAAAGTTACTCCACTCCAATCCACTAAGTCATAACTTAAATAAATATTCATGTGTACTTTTTAATCACATTATCTATTTAAAATCATGTGATTTGTTTAGATGATTTTTTGTCATCTAAATAAAGTATATGTTGATGGTCATTTGAGTATTATTTAGCCAAAAAAAAAGTTTGATGAGTATTACGTACATATAAAGACAATGATGGCCCCAATCCCCATAAGTTACACCCACATCGCTTGGACAACTCCTATCTTTTTATAGGTAAGTGAAGTGAAGAAGACAAATGAATTGACAAAGCTTTTAAGCGGCGGCGTGTCATAATCCTACTCCAAATTAAATTATACTTTATCAAGAATTCGACATCAGGTTTTCTTGAATTGTGTAATTTAAAACCATAGACATCCTCTCTTCTTAAGATGTCTTTTGAGAGTGAATTAGGTCTATTAAACTTTAATATGGTATCCTAAATCAGGGATAGCTCTGAACATGTGCAAGGCATTTGTAACTATTCCAAGCCTTGTCCCAAGAAAAATAAATATGAGAGAGAGAGAGAGAGAGAGAGAGAGAGAGAGAGAGAGAGAGAGAGAGAGAGAGAGAGAGAGAGAGAGAGAGAGAGAGAGAGAGAGGGGTAAAGAAGAGTTTTTTACTCGTAGACAAATTTTTTTTTTTTTTTTTTTGGTAAGTGTTTGATTATTTAATGTGGTTTTATAAACATTCAATATTAGTCTCTCATATTCCTCTTTTTTATTTTATTTTAATGATAAAATTATCTATCTTCGTTGGTGTATTTACAAGTATACTAATTTTACATATCATATTCTATATAAATTTTTTTTTAAAAATGTGGTTGTGACAAGTAGAGGTGTGTAATAAAAGAGTCCTCACACTATAAATATGTTAAAACAATTAATCTAATCTATTCTAAATGAAATTATTTTACCGAAATTTCAATAAGATTAAATTACTAATTCAATTAAAAAAATATTAATGCTTGAATTTTTTTCAAAAGAAATTAAATTTCTTTATTAATTTAAATCATTTTATTTAGCTACCATAATTTTTGAAAAGAAAATTGATCTACGAGATAGGCATGCATCACACAAGCATATTGCTAGTGTGTGTAAATATATGTGTTCAAAAGAATACGTTAATATGGATCAATATTGAAATATTCTATTTCATTAGACAAATCAAAATGACGGTGTGAGAACGAAATTTAAAACACTAAGTCATATGGGTTATTTAATTTGTTCTCAAGCCTCTTCTAAAGTCAAAAAGAAAAAAGAAAGGATAATAATTAGCTAATCAAAAATGTATATTTGAGTTGGCACTTGTGGATCATACACACCACTTTTGCATCAATTTCAACTTCCAGAATCCAATCCAGACTTCCTAGGCTAAAATTCACTGCTAGGCTGTTATCCTTTGCTCCAATGCAACACTTGAGAAAGTATCCAACTTTATTCATACACAAAAAAGTATCCAAACTCGGAGTATTCATGTGGAGGCCGTTTTTCCTTCATAAAAATATACAATTAAAATGTCTCTGTCATTTGTTCATATAGGGATTCAATATGAAATAAATGTTAAAGGAAAGGGATGGAGCTAGAGAACACGCTTCCACGTTACCTATGCCTAACTTTTGGATTTTCTGAATATGCGTAGAAAGCTAGCTGGGTTGGACAGGCCAGTTTAAGGTCCATATAAAATGGGCCACCTCACTTTGTTTTTTTGATGATGCCGTTTCAGCTAAGGGACGAGAAACACTTGCCGATTGAGAAAATAAAAACAAGAAACCCATGTTAAAAGCTGCCATGTGTGTGTCATATTGGAGCTATTTCATTTTCTGCTCACATCATAATGCGTGCCCACTTGGAAAATTTCATTTGCATTATTGCATATCTCAGTAGACATGCATTCGTTCGAACCGTTAATTTGAAAAGAATAATTAACTATGCATATAATCGAAATGTATGTGTAAATAACACCATCTCATAGACTCATACATTGCACTCACATAAGAAGAACATGCATTTTCTTTCACGTTCTATGGAGGCCTCTTAAATATTAATTATAACCTTTCTTGGTCTCATTTCATCTCTTGGAATTGTTTTTGATCATTTGATTAAGGGTTTTATCTATTAAAATAATATTGATAAGAACCTTTTATATAGGATCATTTGCTTTTGTTTTGTTCTTCTTTCTAAATATGTAAGAAGCTAGCTAGATTGCACGGGTTATTGTAGGTCCATATGATCGAGACTTACATTTTGTTTGCTTTCCTTTAGTGTGTGGATGCGGTTTCAAATGGTAAAAAACCAAAAATAAAAAATTTTGCTTTTAAGTTAAAGGTATTGCAGCCCTGCAATACCTTATCTCAATCCCTCACAAGTAATAGCCTCCAATTTATTTATTTAGCCAATTTCTGTTTTCTTTTTAAATTTTAATATATATTTATATTATAATTGCTAAATATTGGACCCAACAAATTAATTAGAGATGAGGTACCAAAAATTTGAGTTGGCAAATATTGCCTTAAAAAAAGAAGAAGGTATTGACAAGCTATCCCATTGATCCCCATAAAATTGCTCATGTCACGTGTCCCTTCCAAAAAAGAAAAATAGTTATCAAAATTGAAATATTTATAGCAACAAAAACTACAACTAAGTCTTAGTTCCAAAATTTTTGGGGTCAGTTATGGATCCGTAACATATTATAGGTAGGGTCAACGTACCAAATATATATTTTTCCGTCATTCTATTAAAATTAAAGTCATATTCTATGTTATATTCTTAATTGACATGTCTTTATCATTACATTTATTAATATTATTTATTGGTCTTCCTTTACCTAGCTTGAAAAATGTTATTCACACATTTCATCTATAGTATTAATTTTGAATTAAAGTTAATCAATGACAATGCTCAATGATGTAGATAATTGAGATGCATGTGAAAGATATACAAATAATAGTTTTTCGTACATTGCACGCAACGGAGAAGAATATGTATAAATTTCATCTAATTCTTGAAATTATTTTGATCATTTGATATCAGGGTCTTAGAGTACTAATTAATTTTTGTTTGTTTGTTTGTTCTTTTAGCTTAAAAGTGTGCTACATCAGGCCCTTCGGTCAACAAAATCTATAATTGTTACAGCAGCTCTCCCCATCTAATTAGGATGTACTGTAGCTCACCAAAGAATTTTTAATTTATTTAATTTATAATTTTTCTCTCTCACTCACTCACTGTTTGTGTATTTCCTCTCTCTCCCTCTCTCTCTCCAATATACCGATCCACACAGATTGGCGAAGATGAAGAAAAATGGTGGTTATTTTTCTTTGGAATTTCAAGGTGGCTAAGTCGCAATTTGTTTTGAACTTAATTTTAATTTATGCGTCAATTTGATCGCACACTACTTCGATCAATCTCGATACATCTCGATTCCATAATTTGACTTCGTTTTGGTTCTTGCCTCAACGAATAAGAATATATTATTTATCCATATATATATTGATACTAAGATAATGCAATAACTACACGTTAAAGTACATCATGACTATGTTAACTACCCTGAATCGATTGCAATGGCAATATAACGCAATAATTACGTCGATGCTAGCTAAACCATGGTAATAGATTGAATATGTAAAGTACAGTATAGGTGATCTTCTAAAACTAATATTTAACCATATTTAGACAAAAATTTGCTATGAATCACACTAAAGTAAATACGTATCAAGATAATAGTTAGTAATTACTTATCACTACCATCGATGCATTTCAACACCATATATATAAAGTAAGTATAATTTATGAAATAAAACTACTTACTTGCATCAACGCCTTTATAATATTACAAAGTGATCAAAACTAAAAATAACTAAGTGAGATAACAAGAGTACTCAATTTGAGAAGTGTCATTGGCTTGGAACGTAAGCCTCTATTTATATTTAACGCTTGTCCATCATGTTTTCACCTGACGATAACTTCTCTTTTTTACAATCACCGGAATTAGAGCAATTGATACTCTCCATTCCTAGTTCTTTCAATGATGGATTACTGCCTTATTAATCACGTGTTAAACATGCTATTTTCTAAACTTTTCATCATCCATGACTTGTCACACGCTTCTAATGCCACTGGTAATTTTATTATAATACTATCAATTGTGTTTTTTTTTTTGATAATGATAATACTATCAATTGTTGTAATGGCATAAGCACGCAATTTGTATTCAATTTCAGCCATTTATATGAAGGATAAATGATCAACGATTGTCGCAAACAAAGTCATACATTCTAATTAGCCATTATTTTTTTCAAAGTGTTTAGCAACATACATATTACATAAAAGTAAGTATTCCCAGGAAGATATTCGGGAATACTATGAGGCTCATATCATCTTATTATCACTGACACTTACCATCAACAGAAAAATAGCTAATAACATTGTGTCAGTCAAATTATTTTATGGAGTGATTGAAATGATACCTTTCTCAGCCTCATACCTAAGATTAGGTTTAATATATGTTCGTATCTTTTGAGGTATTTTTGGAATGGAGGGAAAAGGGGTAGGTGACTGACATATACTAATATTCCAAACATATCTTAAAACAATTTGACTGGCACAAGGTAAAGAGCTGTTTTTTTACTGGTAGTAACGGCAAGATCAGCTATTTCTTCCATGTTGATATCTTCCTCTTTCATCCCATAGGCTAATTTCCAATCAAAACAATATAAAAGATTTGCAAGTGCAAGTTCAATTGTTGTTGTTGCCATATATATTCCAGGACAACCTCTTCGACCAGCACCAAATGGCAATAACTCAAAATGTTGACCTTTATAATCAATAGAGTTATTGAGGAACCTTTCTGGGATGAATTCTTCTGGGTTCTTCCAATATTTAGGATCTCGTCCTATTGCCCAAGCATTAATTTGGACTAACATTTGCGGGTAAATGTCATAACCATTGATCTTAAAGTGTGACATGGTTTCTCTTGCAAGAAGCATGGTGGCTGGAGGGTGCAATCTAAGAGTTTCTTTGACAACCATCTTGAGGTAAAAAAGGTAGCCAATGTCGCTTTCACTGACTCTCCCTTTGTTTCCAATGTAATTTCTAATTTCGTCTTGTGCTTTCTTCATCACTTTGGGGTTCTTTGCAAGCTCTGCCATTGCCCATATCATGGTAATTGTACCAGTTTCGACTCCACCTAAAAATAAATCCTGATAAACAAATATAACAAGGTGATGTGAACTTGAGTGCAAGGATGGAATCAAAATTTTATATTGGGGGTCAAAAATTCAAGAATAAAATGTATATTAAAATTCAAAACTATACTACTACATGAAAAATAAGTATTAATAATATGTAAATAAAAGAAAATTCACAAAATATCTTAAAATTTAAATTCAATCATTCATAATCTATCAAAATGGAATTTAACTTTATTTAAAATCCCTAAAATCATCTATGATTATTTTTATGCTAAATTTCATAGTAGTTTCCCTTTTACTATACAAGATCAAAGATTGCGTTAAAAACTCATCATCTATTTTATTGAAAAATCCAGTTTTGATAATATTTATAGTTAAATGCTTGTTTCATAGTTGAAATAAAATTCAAATAGTAATTTGAATAAATTATACTACCTTCCCTTGAAGTATTGCGGAACGACAATAAACCCCAAATTTGAACCGAAATGACTATCTCACACTTCAGGTTTGACATGGGTCCTTCCGTTACTAATATTATCAAAATATTCTATTTTTAAAGGATTTCATTCTTTTAAAAGACCCTCTCTCTCTCCACTAGTTAGAGGTTTGGTAAAAGAAATCTAAAAAAAAAAAACGAAATATTCCGTTAAAATACAAGTACAATCATTCTCTGAATAAGTTGGTAAGTAATTGATTTATTGGTTCTAATTACCTCCTATAGACATAATTAAAAAATATTTAACAATTTTTGAAGTTTGGATATGTCAAAATATATTTAGGAGGGAGCCACGACAACAAATTTGGGCAAGGTAACCATTTTAATTTTTAGGTTATTTAGGCCTACTTTCAATTTAAGACCTATTTTTAATTTTAGAAAATATGTCTAATTTTTATTCCCAACTTTTAAATCTTTATTTTTTTAACTTTCAATTTCGGGAGATATATATTTAATTTTAGAGACTAGATATAATTTTTTCCCCCCAACCTTTAAATCTCATATATTAATATTTGTAATAGTGAGAGATGGAGAGAGGGAGATGCGGAGAAAAAAGAAGAGGGTCGTCGTGAAAGCCGATCAGAAACCCTAAATCATATAATCTAGTTCGTTTTCTCGTTTTCTCTTCGTCCAAACATGGGATTATTTTGATAAGATAAGCAAAGTATATGATCCATTTTCAGCACTATAATTAAACACAAAAACAAAACATGGGATTAATAATCATGGGGCAAAAAGATTGGCAACTTACCAAGAGGACTGCCTTAATGTTATCTTTTGTGAACCGAGCAGCACCCGACAAAGTTTGTTCCCTTTCTATTCTTAGTAGCACATCGATAATGTCTTCGTGCTTTTGTTTTGTCCTCAGAGGATTAAGATGAAGATCAATGACATGTTCGAAAAAATTATCTAACTCATGGAAAATCCTTTCAAGTCTTTGAAATCTACCAGAGAACCTGTCCATAACCCATCCCACAAAAGGAAAGTAGTTAGATGCGTTGAAACTTCCCAACATGGCTTCAGCCTCATGAACCATCCCGTGAAACCTCTCATTGTCTAAATCACTCCCGCGGAAACTCGTACCAAAAGCAATCCTAAAAGTTATACTTGCAGTGAGGGAAGCCAGCTTTTCAGAAAGATCAACAGGGGTTGCGGAAGATGAAGAATGAGATATGGAATTGACAAGCAAAGCAACTTCTTCTTCCCTAATGAACTGATAGGACTGTACCCTCTTCAAGCTAAAAAGCTCTAGAACACATATCTTCCTCATCTCTCTCCAATAATCACCATAAGGTGCAAAAGCCATGTCTTTATAATTGTAGGAAAGTCTTTTAGAGCTAGCTAAGAGAGGTCTGCTGCAAGAGGCAAGATCATGGACTTTTAAGGCTTCTCTTGCAGCCTCAGCAGAAGATAATATGACAGCTGGTTTGCCACCGAGTTGAAGGAGCATCACGGGGCCGTGTTTTTTGGAGAGTTTCCAGAGAGATTGGTGAGGCAATTGACCAAGTTGGTGCAAGTTACCTATAATGGGGAGCTTGGGAGGGCTTGGTGGGAGGCCCTTCTTTTGAGTATTCCGATCATCCATCCTCTTTTTCATGAGGAACAGAAGAGGGAGAACTAAGAGAAGAGAAAGGAGCCACATGGGTATGGAATTAAGAGCCATTGAAGCTAGCTTTATCTTTTATGTCAACTAAGCTTCCTCCAAATCATCTATAAATAAGATAACCAGAGGTACGAGCTAATGAAGAAAAATATTGTATTTTGTCGTACTTGGCTATATGCATGCTATACGTAATTATATATATATATATATACACGTTAAGTCTATTTTGTAACTTGAAACATCAGTTGTTGGTGGCTATTGTTACTACTCAAAGTCTTCAATCAAGATTCATTGTCTTATTGTAAGAAAATAACATATGCTTGTTTTGTGTCCCGCTGAGGTGTTGGTACTTGGTATTTGGTAGAGCATTACATATGTAGACAATAATGGTGGACCCCATAAGTTACACCCACATCGCTTGGACGACTCCTTCTTCCTTTTTACAGGTCAGTGAAATGTGAAGAAAACAAATGAATTATAGAAGCTTTTAAGCGGTCGCGTGTCAATAACCTACTTCAAATTAATTTATACTTCTCAACGACTATTGCAGGTGATGATGCAAAGAATCTCAGTAGGCAAATCGTCAAAACAAGAACATTGGGAGACCTGTAAAGACCCTTAATAGGAGGAGCACTGATGTGATACTTCTCCCATACGTTTGTCTAGTGTTTATATAGAGCTACAGCATTTACGGCCTACTATTTTAATTAAAAATATATAATGTTTGATTTTTTTAAAAGAAATTAAATATCTTTATTCATTTTAAATCATTTTATTTATCTACCATAATTTTTTATTTTTAAATGGATCTTACATGCATGATAGGCATCACACAATTTAAAACATTGATTCATATGGGTTATTTAATTTGTTCTTGAACCTTTTCTAAAAGAAAAAGGTGTTAAAGTTCAATGCGTACAACACCCAATCTCACATGTACAACAAGTCAACAATAAACTGGGAGGAGAACTGTCCAACACCCAATGAATGTCGTCTTTGATATTATGTTAAAGTCTAATAAGACTAACTCGATCTCAAAAAATGCTTAAGAGATAAGGATTACCCATAGTTTATAAAGCACACAACCCAAAAAATTTTGGTCAATATGAGACTCTCTCAATAAAAAGAAAAATAAAAAGAAGAGATAATTATTAGCTACTCAAAAATGTAAAATTGAGTTCGCACTGTGGAGCATACACACCACTTTTTACTTCTAGTGTTTTATCCTTGGCTGCAATGCAACACCTGAGAAAGTATCCAAATTCGAAAGCATTCTTGTGGGGACCTTTTTTTCTTTATAGAAATAGTCATTTGTTCATATTGGGATTCAATGTAAAATAAATGTCAAAGGAAGGGATGGAAATCAATCGATATTACAGAGAATAAGCTTCCACATTGCCTATGCATGCAGACGGCCTAACTTTTGGATTTTCTGAATACATGTAGAAAGCTAGCTAGGTTGGACAGGCCATTTAAGGTCCATATATATAATGGACCACCTCTCTTTTTTATTTTTTTCTTTTTTTGTGTAGCTTGAGGATGCCGTTTCAGTTAAGGGACCAGAAACACCTACCGATTGAAAAAATAAAAACAAGAAACCCATCATAAAAGCTGCCGTGTGTGTGTGATATTGGAGCTATTTTATTTTCGGGTCACATCATAATACGTGCCCACCTGGAAAAAGTCATTTGCATATCTCATCAGACATGCATTCGTTCGAACCGTTAATTTGAAAAAAAATAATTAACTATGCATATAATCGAAATGTACATAAAAGATGTGTAAGTATAGCACCATCTCATGCATTGCACTCACATAAAAAGAACATGCATTTTCTTTCACGTTCTTACTATAATGGACTAATATGGAGGCCTCTTAAATCTTAATTAATTAATTATAACCTATCTTGGTCTCATTTCATCTCTTGGAATTGTTTTTGATCATTCGATTAAGGTTTTCTCTATTAAAATAATATTGATAAGAACCTTTTATATAGGATCATTTGCTTTTGTTTTGTTCTTCATTCTAAATATGTAAGAAGCTAGATAGATTGCACGGGTTATTGTAGGTCCATATGATTGAGACTTACATTTTGTTTTGTTTTGTTTGCTTCCTTTAGTTTGTGGCTGCGGTTTCAGTGCAGTAAGGAACAAGAAACACTTACTAAAAAACAAGAAACCTACTATTATAAGTGGAGCTTATTCTTCTTCAACTCACATGATATGTCACATACGTCCTCACAAGTTATAGCTCCAATTTCTTTTTCTTTCTGTAAGAAAATAAATAAATTATAATACAGATTTATATTATAATTGCTAATTATTGGAAAAAAACAAATTAATTAGAGGTGAGGTACCAAAAATTTGAGTTGGCAAATATTGCCTTAAAAAAGAAGGTATTGACAAACTAGCCCATTGATCCCCATAAAATTGATCATGCCATGTGTCCCTTCCCAAAAAGAAAAATAGTTATTAAAATTGAAATATTTTTAGCAATAACAACAACAACTAAGCCTTAATCCCAAAATTTAGGAATTAGTTATAAATTCTCAACATACTAATTAAGGTCGGTCACATGTATTTTTTTTAATCATTCTATTGTATCTGAAGTTATGCTCTTTGTTATGGATCAAGAGCATAATTTGATGACGTGGCATAATCTGAACCATTTATTATAAAAAGAAAGGTTAGGATTTAGAGAACTCTATGTGGTAGAGTACCCTTAGAGGATCTTGATCTTTATTTCTTAATATTCTTTTTTATTTCCTTTATTGTTTTTTTTGATCTTCCTCCTACCTAGCTTGAAAAATGTTGTTTACACATCTCTTGTACACACATTTCATCTTTAGTATTGATTTTGAATTAAAGTTAATTAATGGCACTGCTCAATGATGTAGATATATAATTGAGACGCATGTGAAATATATGCAAATAATAGTTTTTCGTTCATTGTACGCAATGGAGAAGAATATGTATTAATTTCATCCAATTCTTGAAATTGTTTTGATCATTTGATATAAGAGTCTTGGAGTACTAATTATTATTTTTATTTTTATTTTTTTAGCTTAAAAGTGTGCTACATCAGGCCCTATGGTCAACAAAATATATAATTAGTAATTACAGCAGCTCTTCAACAAAATCTATGATTGTTTTTTTGAGCTAGTATATCAAGAGAATAATTAGTAATTACAGATCACTACCATCGATGCATTTCAACATCATATATAAAGTAACTATAATTTATGAAATAAAACTACTTACTTGCATCAAGGCCTTTATAATACTACAAAGTGATCAAAACTAAAAATATAATTAAGTGAGATAACAAGAGTGATCAGCTTGAGAAGTGTCATTTGCTTGGAATGTAAGCTTCTATTTATATTTGAGGCTTCCATGGGTTACCGATGGTTATTCTTGTAATGTGATGTGCCATCCATGATCCTATAGGACACGCTTGTCCATCATGTTTTCATTAGACGACAACTTCTCTTTTTACAATACCTGGAATTAGAACAATTGATACTCTCCACTCCAAGTTCTTTCTATAATGGATTGCCGCCTCATCAATCACGCGTAAATCATTCTATTTTCTAGCCTTTTCAGTCATCCATAACTTGTCACACACTTCTCATCCCTCTAATGCCACTGGTAATTTAATTATAATACTATCAATGGCTGTAATGCCAAACGCATGCAATTTATATTCAATTCCACCAATTTATAAGAAGGTAAATGATCAATGATTGCCGCAAACAAAGTCATACATGCTAATTAGCCACTTTTTTTTTCTTTTTTTTTCGAAGTGTTTAGCAACATACATATTACATAAAAGTAAGTATTCCCAGGAAGATATTCAAGAATACCCTAAGGCTCATATCATCTGACTATCACTGACACTTACCATCAACAGAAAAATAACTAATAACATTGTGTCGGTTAAATTGTTTTAGGGTGTGATTGAAATGATACCTTTCTTAGCCTCATAGCTAAGATCAGGTTTAGTATATGTTCGTATCATTTGAGGGCATTTTTGGAATGGAAAAAAAGGGGAAGGGTGACTGACATAAACTAATATTCCAAACATATCTTAAAACAATTTGACTGGCACAAGGTGAAGAGCTATTTTTTTACCGGTAGAAAGGCCAAGACCAGCTAATTCTTCCATGTTGATATCTTTCTCTTTCATCCCATAGGGTAATTTCCAATCGAAACAAAATAAAAGATTTGCAAGTGCAAGTTCAATTGTTGTTGTTGCCATATATATTCCTGGACAACCTCTTCGACCAGTACCAAATGGCAATAACTCAAAATGTTGACATTTATAATCAATGAGGTTATCGATGAACCTTTATGGGATGAATTCTTTTGGGTTCTTCCAATATTTTGGATCTCGTCCTATTGCCCAAGCATTAACCTGGACTAGTATTTGTGGGTAAATGTCATAACCATTGATCTTAAAGTGTGACATGGTTTCTCTAGGAAGAAGCAGGGTGCCTGGAGGGTGCAATCTAAGAGTTTCTTTAACTATCATTTTTAAGTAAAAAAAAGTGGACCGTGTCGCTTTTAGTGATTTTCCCTTTGTTTCCAATATAATTTCTAACTTCATCTTGTGTTTTCTTCATCACTCTAGGGTTCTTTACAAGCTCTATATCATGGTAATTGCACCAGTTTCGACTCCACCTAAAAATAAATCCTGATAAACAAATACAGCAAGTTGATGAGAACTTGAGTGCAAGGATGGAATCAAAATTTTATATTGGGGATCAAAATATTAAAAAAATATATATATATATATCATTCCAGAATAAAATGTATATTAAAATTCAAAATTAAACAACTAAACCTATAATGGGAAGCTTAGGAGGGCTTGGTGGAAGGCCCTTCTTTCGGGTATCCTGATCATCAATCTTCTTTTTCATGAGGAACAAAAGAGTGAGAACTAAGAGAAGAGATCAAAGAAGCAGCCACATGGATATGGAATCAAAAGCCATTATCCTTTCAACCCTACGCTGCCTTCCAAGGCCGGCCCACCCTATAAGCAAGTTAAGCATTTGCTTGAGGCCTCCAAAAAATTTTAAAAACTCACTACAAAAAACTGCCCCAAATTTAAGAAAAAAAAAAATATATACCCACATGCCCCAATTTAAAGGAATTTTGGAATAAAGAGAAAAGAAAAATCGTTGAAGTCAAGTGGCTTCAGTTTTCTTCTTGATCGGCCCATTTTTCTCCATTTTTTTTCTTTCTTCTCAGCTCCTCACGACTACACTTGCAGTGGTTCTCCAATTCTTCTTCTTTTCTCTCTCTCTCTCTCTCTCTCTCTCTCTCTCTCTCTCTCTCTCTCTCTCTCTTTTAATTTTTTTTGTTCTTTTTTGGTGCTCATGTGAGTTGCTACTGACCAAATTTAACTTTAGTGAGATATTTTCAATTCTCACCTACCAAGCCACCCACGTGGCCAATTATTGTTTTTATGTTTTTTCTTTTTCTTTTTTCTTTTTTTAATGACATTTTTTCCCCCTTAACTCTATTATTATTATTGGACTAATTTATTGGGTCAATGAGTGATTAAGATATAATGTTATAATATAATTTTTCTCTCAAAGCCATATAATTTTTTTTTCTTCTTTCTAAATCTCACTTTTTTAAAAAAATATATATCTATTACATTTTTTTTATCCTTAGATTTACAAATTCTTTAGGTGCCAAAATGCAAGTGCGATCAATAATTAGCAAAAATAAAATTCTAATAAAAAATAATTTGATATAATATAAAATAGGTTAAAAGCCCCAAATAGGATTTGGCTTGAGGCTCCTAAAATGATTTGGACGGCCTTGCTGCCTTCAAAATTCCGTTCCTTTTTTTTTTTTTTTATATTTTTTCTTCAGGCAAGTGCAATGAGCAAAGAAGACGAGTGGACAAAGATTAGTGTTAGTGCTAAACCCACACCCAATTAAATTATATTCTAAACCCACATCAATTAAATTATTTTTCTCTTTTACTATTGCAGGCATGTTGCTAGTCCTATTTACCATGCCCCACTATTATTGTCGGTTTGAAATTTCTTCGTCCCCTTTTAAAAAAGTTTGCAAAGTCAAATAATTAATAGTAATTGCTATCATCAACGAGCACAAGTGAGATATTTTCTTGGTTGCTCTGTAGTGTAGCTTTGTGGGAGCATCTTGGTTGTGATCTTGTTTGGCCAGCTAAGTGCTGTTTCCTTTAGTCTTGGCCATTTGTATGTATTTAGTCGTTGTATATCGTTCTCTTATGAAATAAACTCTGCCGTTTTTATTTAAAAAAAAAAGTGGGATGTTGTAAAATAAAAGAGATAGCAAGAGAAATAAAGAAGAGAAACTCTTTTGAGAACTTTTTTATTAGGTGGTCATTCACACTAGAGAAGAATTTCTAGAATTCTCTATCTCACTGATTTCTCTACCTCTTCTCTATATCAAAATTGAAGCATTACACTTCTATATATATATATATATACACACTTAGAAGCATGATTATAATGATTCACACTTTAATCATGATTCATACTTTAGCCATGATTCTTGCTTAAGTCATGACTCACATATTAGTACATGGTTTACACATTAGTCATGATTCACACATTAGCATATTGTTTACACATTAGTCATGACTCACACATTAACACATTGGCAACATCATAATTCATAACATGGGACATTTTCTTGAAATGGAGGCCCAACGGCAATAATTTAAGGATTTTTTTTGGATTCATCCATTTCATTTTGAATACCATAAAGTAACTACAATTTATGAAATATTACTTCCATCAACCTCTTTACAATATTACAAAGTGTGCTAAACTAAAGTAATCAAGTGAGATAACATGAGTGATCAGTTTGAGATCAAGAGTCATTTGCTTGGAATGTGAGATTTTATTTATATATAGGGTATTGATATTTTTACACAATTATTTTATACTAGTATTTTACACTAGTTAAAATGTGGTTAATATTATTTACACTTAATGAGTATATTTAAATTTATGAACAATGATGTCCAAAATTTGCTAATAATATAATCCACTTTACATAGTATAAGATGTAAATAAGGTGGATAAATATTTTTTCTTATTTATATTTTAGGCTTTTGTGTAATGTAAGGAGATTGTTCCTCTAGGACACTTGTCCATCATATAATTACTAGGAGATAACTTCTCTTTTTAAATCCTGGAATTAGAGCAAAATTGACACTCTCCACTCCTAAGAGCATTTCCATTGTAAGAGTTAAACTCTCTATTATCAAAAATAGATAATACTATTCACAAAAACCACAAATTTACACGCCTCATCCTGTGAGGTAAAGTAGATCAAAGTTTTGCTCAAAATTACAGTAGTATTGATATCGAGTACTGTAGATGAGGTAAATTATTAAACAACATTTTTCATACAATTATTCTCTCTCCTCTCATTTTATTCAGAATATTTCACTCTCTCTCATACTCTCAGCCCCTCTCTCTCTTTCACTAAATCTCAGTTGTCTCTCATGGCCATAGTCGTCTACCCAAAACACCCACATCTCGCTGCGACAGATGCTTACATTCTAGTACATGGCGGCCTTCAATCCTCCTTGCCGTGGGTTTAGGATTTGCAGATCTGGGTTTGGGTTTTGATGATGCCGCCTCCTTGTCACAATTTTAGCTTGGGTTGTGATTGGATTGATGGGTTTTGGTTAACCCCTCTCCCTCTCATCAAAATTGATGGTGTTGTATGGGTTTATGTGGTGGGTTTAGTTGATGGGTTGCAGATGCCTAATTCGAGTTTGTAGACGTAAAGATTGTGTTAAGCTTTGTTCTTAAGTGTTATTCGCAATAGGGTTTGTTCGTGGAGGGTTAAAGATGCTTAGGAAATGAGAGTTCATGGTTATTGGTGAAATTTTGAACATGGGTTTGTACCAATGGTGTTCTGGGTTCTCCGGTGGTGTTCTGGGTTACTTTTCCCATCAAATACTATAGAGAGAAAAGTTTGTGTTAAAGAAATAAATAATAATAATAAAATATTATAAATAGAGTTATAAAAGAATAGAGAGTGAGACGTGAGATATATTGTGAAAGTAGTTAGGTAAAATAGAAAAATAGTATTTTGAAGAAGTAAAGTAGAGAATTTTTAGAAAATGGAATGGAAATGTTCTAACACTTTTAATAATGGATTGCCCCTCAACCATCAGGTGTTTAATCATGTTATTTTAGATTGAGATCCTGTCAATCTTGTTATTTTCTAGTCGTTTCAGTCATCCATGACTTGTCAGTTATTACACACATCTCATCCGTGTGATGCCACATATAATTATATTATGTTCTAACACTTTTAATAATGGATTGCCACCTCAACCATCAAGAGTTTAATCATGTTATTTTGGACCGAGATCCTGTCAATCTTGTTATTTTCTAGTCTTTTCAGTCATCCATTACTTGTCACTTATCACACACATCTCATCCGTGTGATGCCACATATAATTATACTATAATTATAGCACACATCAAGCTCTCTAGTTTCATTTATGCAATTATGCTATTTTGAAGGATTCGTCCCAATGCTCCACGGCTGATGGCCTTGTATAGGGGTGGGCAAAAAACCGTGGAACCCGACCCGCCTGACCAATCTGGCCGATCTGCTCGCCCGTCCGCCCGCCGGCTCATATATATACGGACGGATACGGCTACGGATATTTTAAATATCCAAATAATGGACGGATAACGATTTTTGGAATTTTGGTCGGGTGGATACCTGCCCGCCCGACAATATTTAATTAAATAATATATATATATATATATATATATATATATATATATATATATATATATATATATATATATATATATATATATATATAACTATATATACTACCCATAAAAACCATAACTAGCCCTTACCCACCCATGAAAACCATAACTAACCCAGCCCTTACCCACCCACTAATACCCGCCTACCCGATCAGTACCCAGCCAGCCCTGTACTTGTAGAAAATTTTTCTCCCCCATCTCCAATTTCAGTTTCTTATTTTTTTAAACCTAACTCAATCCCTATTTCTCTCTCATTTTTGCCTCTCCTTAGACCATCTCTAGCAATCGCCGCCACTCCAGATCCGGCCATCTCTAGTCGCCACCGCCACTCCAGATCTGACCATCTCTAGCCGCTGTCGCTGCGCGCTGCCGCCGCTGCCGCCACTCCAGATATGAACTTCTCTAGCCGCCGCACCACTCCAGATCCGAGCTTTTCTAGCCGCCGCACCATTCCAGATCTGAGCTTCTCTAGCCACTGCCATCACTCTAGATCCGAGCACCTATTCTCATCGCCACCACCACGAAGACTCTTTCACTGTTGCCACTGCCGTAACCAGATAAGATCTTGCTTTCTCTCCTCTCGAATCTCGTTATACCATATCTGAATCTCATGGATTTTGGATTGTTATCTGAGTTGGTAATGGTTTTGAAGTTCAAGTTTTGATTTTGATGAAATTTATGGACTAATTATTGGTGTGAGATTTTGGTTTGGTTTATAGGATTATTTGATTGTGCAAACCCGACCAACCCGATCACCCGAACCATCCGAGCCGATTGGCTCTTCGATGATTAACGGATATGACATCTCTAAACCCGACTTGGTCGGGTAGGGTGAAATATTACCCCCAAACTCGAACCGTCGACCTGAGCCCACCCCTAGCCTTGTATAGGTTCCTTACTATTAATAATATGTTCTTCTCATTAAAAAATAAAAATAAATAACATTCGTAGTAAAGCCAAACACAATTTGTGTTCAATATAAGGACAAATGATCAATGATTACCGCAAACAAAGACATCTATCCTAATTAGCCACCATTTATTTCATATTTTAGCAACATATACATATTAAATTAAATTAAATTAAAGAAGTATTCCCAGGAAGAGATAACCAAATATCAAATCTCACTCTCCCTTAATTATTGAATTATAACCTTCCTAAGAAAAAGATGTGTTTGAGACAATCCGTTTCCTAACCTCATAGCTAAGATTAAGTCTTTTCATCATATATAGGGTATTTTGGAATAGGGAGAGAAGAAGAGAGGGAAGGGGATTGGCCATTGGTGGCTGATAAGTCATGAAATATGACTTATTTACATGTATTTTGGAGAGATTTTATTGGGGTTGTGTTGCATTTCATGTCTAATTACACTTAAATGGATGTTTGTTGTTCAATTCATTGAATTACATGACTTATGCATTTAAGTGTATTAATTTAATCCCTTATATGTTAATTTGGGCTATGTTTGATTGTAGGCACAAGCTAGATCAAATTGGAGTTAAATATCACAAGCTGGAAGGAGCAAAAGAGAAGAAAAGAGGTGCAAATTAATGTTTGAAAAGAAAAAGAAAAACAAAGCCCACAAGCCCAAAAGGTCCACATGGCCACTAAAGCCCACAAGCTCACATTATTCATTGTACTCGCATCACACAAGATCACTACTCAAAGGAGCTTTAATGAAATTCACGTGGGAGCCTTGCTTTGGCTATGGATTGCACATCCTCAACACTTACCCGCATCACACTAGATTATTTTTCCAATGGAGCCCTAAATGAAAGAAGCGTGGATAGCAATTGGAGAGTAGTAGCCGCCAAGGAGCATTATTATTATTTTTTAGTTTTCTTTCTAGTTTTCTCTCTAGATATTATTTTCTCTAGTTTTCTTTTTTCTTAGCCATGATTGGCTAAGCCTCTTGCTAGGGCTAGGGGCTATGTTTTCTGCATAACGGTATGAATACTTGTAGTCCCTTTTATTTTTAATGCTAAATTACAGTTGATTGTTAATTTATTAATTCCTAATTGATGTATGTTTTATTCCATACTTTCTATAAGTTCAATCATGTTTTTCTTATGATTAAGGAGGAATATTACATGGTTTTAATTAGGTATTGTGATTTATAAATTGAAAGGTCTTTCTAATTATTACTCTAGCCACTTTATTTTCTCTGGTAATATAGTGTTCCTGAGTTTTATTAGTTCAACCATGTCAAGAGCTTTTTAAAAGGAAAATAATCAACTTGTAAACTGTTATTAAAACAAGATTTTTAACTGGGATTACAAGGAATCATACTGGTATAGAAAAACACTCCGAAACCTTAGTGCCTTTTTACATAAATTACTTACAAAATTTTCATAAACCAAATTTATCTTACCTTTCTTGCATATTAAATTACATTGTCATTTGAAAACACAAACTCCCTGAGAATCGACAACCCCTTACACGTACTACAAGGTACCGCTTATTATTGAGCGACATCAATTTTTGGCGCCGTTGCCGGGGAGTTTCGGCTTATTCAAGAGACAATTTTTTTTTGGTAATTTCGTTCCATTCTCTTTTCATTTTGTTTTTCTTTTAGTTATTTTCTTTTATTTGTTTATTTTGTTACTTTGACTTATTTTGTTTTACTGTGCATGAGCGTTTGGTTTAGGAACAGCAAAGGTAGATTGGAGACTTTTGAGACACTTTTTGGAAGTCTATTTGATACACCTACAAGCTCACCCACATCTTCTATCATGGCTGAAGAAAGAGTAATTCCACCTGAGGCACCTAGAATGACCATGTATCAGCTGCTGCACCCTACTCAGAGCTCCATTTCATCATGCATTATGTTTCCTCCAAATGCACCTCATGTGGAGATCAAACAAGGGCTAATGGCCATACTTCCAGATTTCAGGGGATTGGAGAATGAGAACCCCTATGTGCATGTGAGAGCATTTGAAGAAGTGATTGGCAGTTTCTATGCACAGAATGTGATTGAGACAGCCAAGTTGAGATTCTTTCCATTCTCACTCAAGGACAAAGCTAAGGGATGGCTGTACACAGTAAAGCCTAGGTCCATAGGAAGTTGGGGGGAGATGACCCAAGAGTTCTACAAGAAGTTTTTCCCTCCCCACAAGGTCCAACAAGTAAAGAGGAAGATTTCTAGTTTCGTCCAAGGACATGATGAGACTCTATTCATGGCATGGGAAAGATTCAAGGATACATACAACTTCTGCCCAACACATGGATATGACACCTGGAGGTTGGTAAGTTACTTCTATGAGGGACTCCAACCTAGAGATCGTCAGTTTGTTCAAATTGCATGTGGAGGTGAATTTCTACAAAAGGAGTCCTGAAGATGCTATGGACTACTTGGATGAAATAGCTGAGAATTCCAACACCTGGAATGGACCAAGTCCCTTAGACTCCACAGACCGGAACAGAAGTGGTGCTACTACATCTGGTGGTAGTATTTTCAAGTTAAGGGAAGAAGATAATCTGAGTGCCAAGATCAGTTTCTTGACAAAGGAGATAGAGGCACTTAAGCTGAAGGGAAGTAGAGGGAGTCAATGCTGTTTACAGAGAGGAACCTATGGAGGCATGCCGGATTTGCCAAGAGTTAGACCACACCACAAGTGACTGTAAGTCTCTACCTCAATTTCTAAATGTGCCGGAAGAATAGGTGTGTGCATTTAACCAATACCGGCCAAATAATGCCTCATATTCGAACAATTATAACCCAAATATGAGAAATCATCCATATTTGAGTTATAAAAGTGACAATGTGCTGAATCCTCCACCTCCAAGGAACAATTTTGTACCTTCATCATCATCATCTAGACCTCCCTTGGAAGATGTTCTTGGAACTTTCATGCAGAAGCAAAGTGAACAAAATCAGAGGTTCGAGACTATGTTCACTAGGATGGATGAAGAGGTTAGAGAGACCAAGAACCATTTGGCCAAACTCACCAATGCCTTGAGTGCAACTGAGAAAGGGAAACTCCCTTCACAAACTCAACCAAATCCGAATAATCAGAGTGTGAAGATAGTTTCCAAGGATAATCATGAAGAGTGCAAGACTGTTACCATTTTGAGAAGTGGTAAGGCAATTGGTGAAGAGGATGAGAGTGGGACACCTAAAGTCAAGGAAGCTGAACCGTGTCTAATTCCCACTCCTTTCCCACAAGCTTTGAGACTACCTAAGAATTTGGATGTGACAACTGAGATCTTGGAGCATCTACATCAAGTCAAGGTTAATTTGCCCTTATTGCACATCATAAAGCAGATGCCTGCCTATGCTAAGGTAATCAAGGACCTGTGCACTGTAAAGAGGAAGCATCACTTGAAGAAGACTGCATTTTTGACTGAACAAGTAAGTGCCATCATCCAACACAAGGTCCCACCCAAGTACAAAGATCCAGGTTGCCCCACAATATCTTGTACCATTGGTGAGTACTTGGTTGAGCGTGCTTTGCTCGACCTTGGAGCTAGCATTAACCTACTCCCATTCACTGTCTATCAACAAATGGGACTTGGTGATTTGAAGCCCACTTCAATGACATTGCAGCTAGCTGACCGTTCAGTAAGGACACCTAAAGGGATGGTTGAGGATGTGCTTATCAAGATAGAGAATTTCTACTACCCTGTGGATTTCATCATTCTAGACACTGAACCTACATTGCATCCTGATAACGGTATTCCTATCATTCTAGGTAGACCTTTCCTTGCCACAGCTAATGCTTTAATTAATTGCAGGAATGGAAGAATGAAGATCACATTTGGATCCATGACAGCTGAGCTCAACATATTCAATGTGATGCGACAACAACTGGAAGATGATGAGTGCCACTATGTGAACCTCATTGATACAGTGGTGCAAGAAGAGTTCAACCGAAATTGTTTTTCAGATCCCTTAGAAACTCTTCTTACTAATTCAGTTAATTCATATGATATTGAACATGATGCTAAATTAACTGAAATTTGTTCTTTATTGGATTCTTCACAGGTTTTGGAGGAGGAGCAAGTGATGGCAGTCAATGAACCATGGAGACCTCGCTTTGAGGAACTTCCAGAAACTGAGAAGAAGCCAATGCCTTCAAGTGAAGAGATCCCACAGCTAGAGCTCAAACCACTTCCAAATGGTTTTAAATATGCCTATTTAGGCCCAGGTGAGACCTTTCCTGTAGTAATTTCTGCTGCATTGAATGAAGAACAAGGAAGGTAAGTTGTTATGTGTTTTGAGAGACCACAAACTAGCCTTAGGTTGGACCATAGCTGACATCAAGGGCATAAGCCCATTGATTTGCACACACAAGATATACCTAGAGGATGATTGTAAGACTTCTAGAGAACCTCAACGTAGGCTTAACCCAACTATGAAAGATGTAGTGAAGAATGAGGTAATTAAGCTACTAGATGCGAGTATCATATACCCCATCTCTGATAGTAAGTGGGTTAGCCCAACTCAGGTTGTTCCTAAGAAGTCAGGCATTACTGTAGTCAAGAATGCAAATGATGAGTTGATTCCAACCCGTTTAGTTACAGGTTGGAGAATGTGCATAGACTATAGGAAGCTTAATTCTGCAACTAGGAAAGACCACTTCCCCCTACCCTTCATTGATCAAATATTGGAGAGGGTAGCTGGTCATGAGTACTATTGTTTCCTAGATGGGTACTCAGGCTATTACCAGATAGAGATTGCATTAGAAGACCAAGGAAAGACCACTTTTACTTGCCCATTTGGTACCTTTGCATTCCGAAGAATGCCATTTGGGTTGTGTAATGCACCTGCCACCTTCCAGAGATGTATGGTGAGTATCTTTAGTGATATGGTTGAAAAATTTATGGAAGGTGTTCATGGATGATTTATCTGTCTTTGGTGATTCTTTTGATGATTGTCTTAATAATTTGAAATTGGTTTTAGCCAGGTGTGTTGAAAAAGGCTTAGTGCTTAATTGGGAGAAGTGCCATTTCATGGTCACTTCTGGAATTGTGCTAGGACATGTAGTGTCCTCTAAAGGCATAGAGGTAGATAAAGCCAAAGTTGACTTAATCCTTAATCTACCTACCCCTAAGACAGTGAGAGATGTCAGATCCTTTTTAGGGGCATGCTGGTTTCTATAGGAGATTTATAAAGGACTTTAGTGCCATATCTAGACCCCTTTGTAATCTCCTACTCAAGGAGTCCACCTTTGAGTGGACAGAGTCATGTGAGGTAGCTTTCAAAAAGCTAGTTCAGTTGCTTACATCTGCCCCTATCATGCAAGCCCCAGATTGGTCTCTCCCATTTGAGATCATGTGTGATGCTAGTGATTATGCTGTAGGGGGCTGTCCTAGGTCAAAGAAAAGACAAAAAGCCTCATGTTATATACTATGCTAGTCGAACTCTTAATAGTGCTCAAATGAATTACACTACCACAGAGAAAGAGTTATTAGCTGTAGTATTTGCCTTGGATAAATTCCGTTCTTATTTGATGGGTACTTCTATTGTTGTTTTTACAGATCATGCTGCCCTTAGGTACCTTCTTTCCAAGAAGGATGCTAAGGCACGTTTAATACGTTGGATTTTGCTTTTTACAAGGAATTCAATCTTCAGATCAAAGACAAGAAAGGAGTGGAGAACGTGGTGGCAGATCATCTATCCAGGCTCACATTTGAAGAAGTAAAAGAAGAGATCCCCATTCGAGATTCTTTTCCAGATGAGCAACTTTTTGCTGTTACAAAGCTTCCATGGTATGCACACATAGTGAACTACCTTGTCAAGGGTTTCATTCCTGAGACTTGGACAACGCAGGATAGGCGCAAATTCTTTGTTGAGGTAAGAAATTTCTATTGGGATGATCCTTATTTGTTTAAATACTGCCCTGATCAAATCTTGAGAAAATGTATCCCAGATAATGAGACCTTTAGTGTCATAAAATTCTGCCATACAGAAGCTTGTGGTGGCCATTTTTCTGTTAAGAAAACCACTGCAAAAATTTTGCAGTGTGGATTTTATTGGCCTACTATGTTTAAGGACACTCACAGCTTCTGTAAAGGGTGTTTAGAATGTCAAAAATTGGGGAGAGTTACACGTAGGAACATGATGCCGATGTCCCCTATCCTTGAGATAGAAGTTTTTGATTGTTGGGGAATCGATTTCATGGGACCTTTTCCCCAATCTTTTGGCAATCTATATATCCTCTTGGCAGTAGATTATGTCTCTAAATGGGTTGAGGCCATTGCATGTAAGGTAAATGATCATAAGGTTGTGCTGAAATTCTTTGAGAGAACACATTTTCTCTCGTTTTGGGATGCCCAAGGCAGTCATTAGTGACAATGGGAAGCACTTTTGCAACCGACCTTTCGAGGTCCTTGTGAAAAAGTATGGAGTGGTACACCGGTTGTCCACCTCCTATCATCCCCAAACTTGTGGGCAAGTTGAACTTGCCAATAGGGAGATAAAACAAATTTTGGAAAAGACGGTTAGCCCTAACCGTAAAGATTGGTCTTTGAGACTAACAGATGCATTATGGGCTTACCGGACAGCTTATAAAGGACCTCTAGGAATGTCTCCCTATCGCCTTGTGTATGGGAAACCTTGTCATTTACCTGTAGAGATGGAACATAGAGCTTATTGGGCCATTAAGGCTTTTAATTTTGACCTCAAGGAGGCTAGTGAATTGAGGAAGTTCCAAATGAGTGAGCTTGAAGAACTGAGAAACGAGGCTTACATAAGCACTCGCCATTATAAAGAGAGGATGAAGCTCTTTCATGATAAGAAAATTGTGAGGAAAACTTTTGAACCAAACCAAACTGTCCTTCTTTATGATTCAAAACTCCACACATTTTCTGGGAAGTTAAGGACAAGATGGGATGGCCCCTACATTGTTAAAGAAGTGTTTGACTATGGGGCTGTAGTGATTGAGGATCCTAGGGATGGTAGAATTTTGAAAGTGAATGGCCAAAGACTGAGGCCATACCTAGGAGAAGTTGTTCCAGCAGAAGAGATCATGTCTCTTGAGCTCCCTACTTATGGGGATGCTAGTTAGATCCTCTTTGAAATTTCACATCTGTTGTATATATTGGTTTTCTTTTGTTTTGTTTTGGATATCTAACCATTTTGCAGGAAATAGCTTGAGGAGTTCATCATCATATCAGGTGCTTTCTTTTCTTTTCCCTTGTTCTTTCATTTCAAGACTTGTCTTTGATTCTCACATACATTTGTTTGAACATTGAGGACAATGTCAACTTTAAGTTGGGGGGAGTATTGATTGTTTATTTGATTGTGTGATGAACTTTGTGTTGCTTCTTGTTGAGTAGTTTAGAAACCATTTGTTAAAAAAAAAAAAAATTGTTTGGTTTGCAATGATGTCTTTGATTTATGCTATATTCACATGCATCTTTGTTATCTTTGAGAATCTTGTTGAACTTTGAACTTTGGTTTGAAGTCATTAGTGAGCTTAAGCATATGAACACATGATTATTTGATTGAGATATTTGAACATGGCCATCTATTGCTTGCTTTTAAGTATTAAGTGTTACACTTGTACACCTTAAACTAAGCACTAGCACACTAACATGTAATCTGTGGGAAATGAGATATGCATCCAATTGTTACTAAATTAAAAGTGGTTGACTTGTTAGTTGATTAGCCTTGGCATAAAGAAGAAAAAAAAAAAAAATTGAAATAGCTAACCATGAGAGCCTATGTCAAAAGAGGTAAACAATTCACATGGTTGAGATATGAGTGACTAGTCTAGCTTCGTAGCCTTTTTGACTCGAGTAAGTAAACTCTTAGGGGTGTCTCTACACCTAGTGCCCCTTGAGCCAACTGGTTCGGGAGTCATTCGTCTGACACTTGATACATGGGTTAATTAGAAAGCTTAATGACGTTAGACATTGCACAGTCCTCACATAACAAGAGGTAAACAATTCAAATGGTTGAGATTTGAGTGACTAGTCTAGCTTCGTAGCCTTTTTGACTCGAGTAAGTAAACTCTTAGGGGTGTCTCTACACCTAGTGCCCTTTGAACCAATTGGTTCGGGAGTCATTGGTCTAACACTTGATACATGAGTCAATTAGAAAGCTTAATGAAGTTAGACATTGCACAGTCCTCACAAAAAAAAAAAAAAAAAAAAAAGCTTCTATGCCTTGGTTGATTATTCTAATGAGAATTCCATTGTCCTTCATGATTATATTGGAAAGATATTGAAGTCCCATGATTCTAAGTTAGTTCACTTCACACATCAAGGAACTTGTGTAGCTTTTAATGCTTAATTTCAAGTGATTGTGGCCTAGTTAGAATTTCTCAAGATTTGAAATTGAGGTTGACTTGTTTAAGCTTGCTAATGATTGAAAACCATTGTTTGTGTGACACTTTATTCTCATTTGATAGCATGATGTTGTATGTGTTTACTGTGAATCAAGACTGAGCATTTGATAGCGTTTGTGGGTATCACTTCTGGTAAACCCTCACGAGACTATAACTCGTCCACTAGGGACACCTAGGGGTTTAAAGGCTTATTGCATATGCTAAATGCAATCGAGAGTGCCAGCGAAAGTGGCTTTGTTAGTTTGTTTTCATTTGTGTTTTGTTGTTTTCATTGTTTTTAGTTTGCTAGGGACTAGCAAAATTCAGGTTGGGGGGTGTGATAAGTCATGAAATATGACTTATTTACATGTATTTTGGAGAGATTTTATTGGAGGTTGTGTTGCATTTCATGTCTAATTACACTTAAATGGATGTTTGTTGTTCAATTCATTGAATTACATGACTTATGCATTTAAGTGTATTAATTTAATCCCTTATATGTTAATTTGGGCTATGTTTGATTGTAGGCACAAGCTAGATCAAATTGGAGTTAAATATCACAAGCTGGAAGGAGCAAAAGAGAAGAAAAGAGGTGCAAATTAATGTTTGAAAAGAAAAAGAAAAACAAAGCCCACAAGCCCAAAAGGCCCACATGGCCACTAAAGCCCACAAGCTCACATTATCCATTGTACTCGCATCACACAAGATCACTACTCAAAGGAGCTTTAATGAAATTCACGTGGGAGCCTTGCTTTGGCTATGGATTGCACATCCTCAACACTTACCCGCATCACACTAGATTATTTTTCCAATGGAGCCCTAAATGAAAGAAGCGTGGATAGCAATTGGAGAGTAGTAGCCGCCAAGGAGCATTATTATTATTTTTTAGTTTTCTTTCTTTTTTCTAGTTTTCTCTCTAGATATTATTTTCTCTAGTTTTCTTTTTTCTTAGCCATGATTGGCTAAGCCTCTTGCTAGGGCTAGGGGCTATGTTTTCTGCATAACGGTATGAATACTTGTAGTCCCTTTTATTTTTAATGCTAAATTACAGTTGATTGTTAATTTATTAATTCCTAATTGATGTATGTTTTATTCCATACTTTCTATAAGTTCAATCATGTTTTTCTTATGATTAAGGAGGAATATTGCATGGTTTTAATTAGGTATTGTGATTTATAAATTGAAAGGTCTTTCTAATTATTACTCTAGCCACTTTATTTTCTCCGGTAATATAGTGTTCCTGAGTTTTATTAGTTCAACCATGTCAAGAGCTTTTTAAAAGGAAAATAATCAACTTGTAAACTGTTATTAGAACAAGGTTTTTAACTGGGATTACAAGGAATCATACTGGTATAGAGAAGCACCCCGAAACCTTAGTGCCTTTTTACATAAATTACTTACAAAATTTCCATAAACCAAATTTATCTTACCTTTCTTACATATTAAATTACATTGTCATTTGAAAACACAAACTCCCTAAGGATCGACAACCCCTTACACGTACTATAAGGTACCGCTTATTATTGAGTGACATCAGTGGCTAACAAACTTATACTAATATTCTAAACATACCTTAAAATAATTTTATTGGCACAAGGTTAAGAGGTGTTTTTTTATCGGTAGTAAGGCTAAGGCCAACTATTTCTTCCATGTTGATATCTTCCTCATTCATCCCATATGGCAATTTCCAGTCGAAACAATATAAAAGATTGGCAAGTGCAAGCTCAATTGTTGTGGTTGCCATATATATGCCAGGACAACCTCTTCGACCAGCACCAAATGGCAGTAACTCAAAATGTTGACCTTTATAATCAATGGAGTTATCAATGAACCTTTCTGGAATGAATTCTTCTGGGTTCTTCCAGTATTTAGGATCTCGTCCTATTGCCCAAGCATTAACTTGGACTAGCATTTTCGGGTAAATGTCATAACCATTAATCTTAAAGTGGGACACGGTTTCTCTTGGAATAAGCAGGGTCGCTGGAGGGTGTAATCTAAAAGTTTCTTTGACTATCATCTTAAGGTAAAGAAGGTGGTCAATGTCGCTTTCAATGACTTTTCCTTTGTTTCCAACATAATTTCTAACTTCATCTTGTGCTTTCTTCATCACTCTACGGTTCTTGGTAAGCTCTGCCATCGCCCATATCATGGTAATTGCACCAGTGTCGACTCCACCTAAAAATAAATTCTAATAAACAAATATAACAAGTAAGTAGATGAGAACCTAATAGAAGGAATGTAATGGAACTAGGATTTTAAAAATGAAAAATAAAACTAGCCATATTTAGTATTAACAAAATGTAAATAAAATAAAAAGGCACAAAATTAATCTATCAAATTAGAATTTAATGTTATCTATAATCTCTAAAATCATATATGATTAATTTTGTATTAAATTTTGTAGCAATTCATTTTTTACTATACAAAATAAAATATTATGTTAGAAAATAGAAACTCATTGCAAAACATACTTTTGACAATATTTAGATTTAAATGCTCATTCATAGTTGCTACAAAAACTGAAATAGTAAGTACATGACGCAACAGAATAGTAAGGACAAGAATAGGGCGTTCTCCTTTTGGTGATAAAAATTCTAGAATCCACTAGGGGTCCTTGAATCCACAAGGAATAGTAAACAATTTTAGAGAAACTCCTTCTGAAATATTATTAATGAGAAAAATGATTTGTCTTGGAGTCGACAAGCATTGTAAATACTAAAGAAGTCCTAAAGCTAGAAGACTCTTAGGAAACACTAGAAAATAAGAAAAATTGTCAAAATTCATTTATAGACTTGGAGTCCAATTTTAAGGCTCTATAAAACCTGATTGACAAGTAAAATATTCTAAAAGAGATCTTAATTGATACCTTACAATAAAAGGGTACCATTAATAAATACCAAAAATTAAATTGTATATTTTGTCCTACATCAGCAGAAATAAAACCACCCTGTAAATATGTTTATGTTAGTAGGTTATTGATTTGGTATTCCTTAATAGCTATTGACATAATTCTGAAATATTTAACAATTTTAAGTTCGGATGTCAAATTATATTTGGGAGAAAGCTACTGACCAAAAATTTGGACTAGGTAACCATTTTAATTATTTGGTTCTTTGGGCATAGCTTCAAAGGGAGACCTATTTTTAATTTTAGAGACTAGGTGAAAAACATTTGCCCAAAACTTTTAAATCTTACTATTTATCAATATTTGTAGGAGAGATGAGAAGAGGAAGGGAGATGGGAAAGTCTGTCTAGAAACCCTAATCTTTTATTGTAGTTCGCTTTCTCAATTTCTTAATTTTTTTCTCTCTCCAACTTCTCCCATCCAAATATAGGGTTAACTTGATAAGATAATTAAGCAGAGTATAGGACCTATTGTCAGGGGAGTAATAATCATGGGGGAAAATATTGGAAACTAACCAAGAGAACTGCCTTAATGTTTTGTTTTGTGAACCGAGCAGCCCCCGACTCAATTTGCTCCCTTTCTACTTTCAGTAGCACATCAATAATGTCTCCGTGCTCTAGTTTTTTCCTCTCTGGATTAAGATGAAGATCAATGACATGTTGGAAAAAGTTATCCAACTCATGAAAAATCCTTTCAAGCCTCTGAAATCTACCAGAGAACTTGTCCATAATCCATCCCACAAAAGGAAAGTATTCAGATGCATTGAAGCTTCCCAACATGGCTTCAGCCTCATGAACCACTTCTTGAAACCTTTCATTGTCTAAATCACTCCCACGGAAACTCTTTCCAAAAGCAATCCTAAAAGTTACACTTGCAGTTAGTGTATACAACTTCTTAGAAAGATCAATAGGGGTTGAAGAAGATGAATAGTGAGATATAGATTCGACAAGCGAAGCGACTTCTTCTTCCCGAATGAACTTATAAGACTGCACCCTCTTTACGCTAAAGAGCTCAAGAACACATATCTTCCTTATCTCTCTCCAATAATCACTATAAGGTGAAAAAGCCATGTCTTTATAATTATAGGAAAGTCTTTTGAAGCTAGCTAAGGGAGGTCTACTGCAAGAGGCAAGATCATGAACTTTTAAGGCTTCTTTTGCAGCCTCAGCAGAAGATAATATAACAGTTGGTATGCCACCGAGGTGAAGGAGCATGACGGGGCCATATTTTTTGGAGAGTTGCAACAGAGATTGGTGAGGCAATTGACTAATTTGGTGCAAGTTACCTATTATGGGAAGCTTAGGAGGGCTTGGTGGAAGTCCCTTCTTTTTAGTACTCCGATCATCCATCTTCTTTTTCATGAGGAACAGAAGAGGGAGAACTAAGAGAAGGGGAAGAAGAAGCCACACGGGTATGGAATCAAGAGCCATTATTAATATTGAAGCTATATCTTTTATGTCAACTGAGCTTGTAATTCTTCATTTATAAATAAGCAGAGGAACCAGAATGCAGGGGCAAAAATATCTGTATTTTCTATTTTGTCCACATTACTAAGCTGTATGATATACGTACTCGTTAGTTTGCTCATATATATTAATATTAGTTTTTACACTATATAGTATATTACAAAATAAAGACAATATATAATGGACCCCACAAGTTACACCCATATTGCCATTCACCTACCTAGTCCTTGGCCATCCATCCTACGCCACCTTCAAAATTCCACCCCCTTTTATCTTTTTGTTTCAGTCAAGTAGAGTAATCAAAGAAAGACGAGTGGACGAAGATTTTTGTGTTAGTTCTAAACCGACTTGTATTCTAAACCCACATCAATTACATTATACTTCTCTGCTATGACAATCGCCGGCTTGTTGCTAGTCCATTTACCATGCCCCATTATTTTCGTCGTTTTCAAATTTGCTTTGTCCCCTCCTAAAAAAGTTTGCAAAGTCAAATAAGTAATAGCAATTGCTATAATCAACAAGCACAAGTGGGACATTTTCTTGAAATCAAGGTCCAATTGCAATAATTTAAGAATTTAAGTTCGCATCTGGTAATTAAGTTCCGATATTTTATATCAACGGTTGTGGATTAGGTTTTATCATGTTTTTATAAAAAATAAAAAATAAAAAATTTGGAATGTGACTAGGAACAAAGTAACGTAATTTATTCTTAAATTATATCTAGGTTTAATATTACGTGATTTTCCTCTTACATTCACGATGATGTAAATTATACATTTAAATCAATAAAGTGATAAAATCCAATTTCATTATTTCAGTTTTAGTAAAGCTAAGGATATAACATTTTTACAACATGGTTTAGGTGGCAAAAATCTGAATCTAGGGAGTATGATATCATTAATTGGGTCACCACATTGTGGCCTACTCTAACTCGGCCCGGATTGTGTTTCTCATCACATCCCACAGTTTCCAAAACAATTTTCAAAACCCCCACCACCATCACAAGGCATGATATAATTGACTAATTAAATCTCAAATTCTCAATGGTTAGTAGCGATTCCTTTTTATTATTTTTGCATAAATCCTTATTTTCCCAAACTCACTTCCCACATGCGCACAAAGTGTATTGTATACGAGGATCACACACGTACACTTTTATCACATAACAATCTTTCACCCACCCACATTTTCCAAAACAAATTTTCAAAACCACCACCACCATCACAAGGCATGATATAATTGACTAATCACCAATGTTGTTAATTCTGTTCCGTTTCAGTCGGAATGGCCGGAAAATCTCGTACCAGCATGCAAACTGGAAAGAAAAGCCCCTCTATTCCACCTCGGAAAAAATTATGGCCCATTCCGACGAATTTCGGCCATTCCAATCAATTTCGGCAAATTCCAGCCGAGAAGCTAATTTCGGCCGGTATGAATAAATAATTTTTTTTGGAGATTTCTTACACTCAAATGCTGCTTCATCTTCTTCTCTGCACCTTCTTCTTCTTTTCTGTTTTCGCCGCCTGGTTCCTTCTTCTTTACTTTTTTTTCTTCTTCTCTTTCTCCTTCTTTTCTGTTTTCACCACCCAAGTGCCCAACCTAGTAACCTTTCTTTACTTTTACTTTTTGGTCTTATCACTTATCTGCCCCTTCACGTGTGTTAGGTGACTTTTGAATTATTTTACTATTCATTCTATTTTATATCATTGAAGTGTGTTTCTGCTTTATTTAATTTATTATTATCTAAGTGCAAATTGTTTTGTTATATCTTCTGTGTTTTAGTTTTTATTATTTATTATTCAAATACTTCTATTATTATTAGTAGTAGTAGTATTAAGATTGACATTTTTTTTTATGAGAATTATTAAGATTGACATAAGTTTATAATTTTAAAGATTCCTAATAATTATATAGATTTTGAATAAAGATATAAATAAGTAAATTAATATATATATATATATATATATATATATATATATATATATATAATATATATTGCGGTAATGTCGAAACAGAACGCCGAAATACACCAGTTTTGAAATATTCTGTTCTAATGGACAAACCGAAATGGTCGCCAAAACGGAATTGACAACTTTGCTAATCACACCTCAAATTCTCAATGGTTGGTAGTGATTCCTTTTTATTTTCTTTTTTGCGTAAATCCTTATTTTACCAAACTCACTTCCCACATGCACACGAAGTGTATACAAGGATCAATGCGTACACTTTTATCACTTAAAAGTCTTTCCCCCACATCATAACATAGTTTATATACATTGGAGACCCTTATGATGTATTGGATAAAGAAATTACTAAATCTAAAAAAAATTACAAATGATGGGATTTTACATTCCATTATTTCAAATCTCATCATTCACAAATTTGACCATTTAAATGTATTGTAAATTCCCTCGGCTTCTTTTATTATTTTTTTTATGTTACTTGGTTAAACCATCACCACCTACCAAGAAGCAACTACATGCAAGGCACATAGAATTAATAGTCAAATCACCGCTTCTCTTTCTCTTTCTCCTTCTTTTTATCTCTCTCTTAATAGACACAAAATATATTATATTTTCCGATCATAAACTTCAAGCCAGCTGGCTATCTCTATCTCTGTCTTACTCTCTCAAGAGTGATTATTCAATAGTCCAGAATTACAAATAAATACGTAGGTCCCTCTCTCACATGAATGATGGGTCCCACCACATAAATGGTAGGTCCCACTAATTAAATTTATAATAGGACCCACCACTTTGTGAGAGGGAAGACTACGCATTTATTTGTAGTCCGGGACTACTGAATAATTTTCCCTCTCTCAAAGACAAACACTGAGACAAAATCTTTGTGGGCTTCACCTTATCTGGTGAGAAATACTAAAGCCCTAAAAACTTACAAGCAAGAAATATTATTAATAAAGGGCATTTTTAAAAGAGAGATAAGCAAAGAGATTGTTGGCCATGGGGAGGTGAGACTCGCAATACGAAAATCATTGGCATGTTCCAAGCGAGAAACACCTTTGAAGCAGCCATTGTCTTCGTCGAGCCCGACTGAGGTTCATCAGAAGGTAGTGTTCTCATGCTCCTTTGGCATATACTTTCCATGCTCCTCCACTTAGGTTCAGCTAGCCTCACCCACCTGACGTCATAGAGTTTCTTCATCTCGTCGAAGACCTACTCGAGCGAGTCACAGTTGAAAGCTGAACTCCTTGGCCTCAAACTTTTATAAGCGTCTCTATTGGGTTTGGAGTCTAGCAGTTGTATCGTGAAATTGATCAATTTCATTTGTTTTGAGGGAATTCAGAACCAAAATTCCACGTCAGTTTCACCATACGCAACATTTGTAAATTTAATCTCACCAAATCCTTATTTAACCCCATATCACAACTACATATGACACACCGAACACAGGGTTATTTAAATTTTTTTTTTTTTTTTGGGGGGGGGGGGGGGTAACTGTTATTGCTCACATTGACTATGGATATACACCTCACAATGGGTGCAACTCTAATTTTTACAGAAATCATATAAAAAATATCAATTATAAATTCACATGACTTTACAATCTTAAAAAAAAATACAAAGAATTCAAGATTATTACTTATTTACTTCCCAAATTACCGCACAGTTCGCTCCCAACATGCCCGTGCACCACCAAACATGAGCATCTGATATTGGGCATGAGAGATATTAGGCGCTTCAGCATCAACTTTTGGAAGTGCTGACTGCTTTGCTGTGAGATTAGGTAGTGGATATTGGGCGCTACTAACATCATTGTCACTTCATCACAGCACAAAAGTGTTTTGTTTGAAGGAAAGTGGTGACTGCTGTGTGAGATTAGGAGGGACAATTATTTTAATTTGTTAGTTTCAACTTGAATTGAAAGTATTTATCATACTTGTTTTCTCTAATGACAGTGTTCTATTTAAACAAATGAACATTCTATGTCAAATTCTATTTACGAGATTCTTGCATTGCTTTTTCCTTGGTTTCTCTCTGCTACTACTATATCTATACTGGATTCAACTTAAATTATAATAATATATTTGTTTGCTTTTTGCATTTAATCATTTTTCTGTTTGTCTCCCCAACTAGCCCTTAAAACATTTTTCTTATTGCAAATTCAGAAAATTCTGTCTTTTCCCACATCAAGTCTGTCTCCGGAGATAATTTTGATGATAGGATTGGTGATATTGCTATCAATTGAGTGGAAAATTCTTGCGTCCCGCCAACAGTACTGTCCCGCCAGAATAAAAAAATAATTAAAAAAAGTTGTGACCGGTTGAGTAGTTAACCGGTTTTACAATAAATGACATAAAGGTTACAAAATATGACAGAAATTTTACAAGAATAAACTAACAATTACTAATATTAACAAATATTATACTATAGACATAAAGTACCATATAGACATAAGTTTTATCACACTAAAAAGTATTAATCCAAAACGTGAAAAAAATTACAAACGTTGACAATCATTTAAACATTTTATGAGAAGTTTTGCAAATATTTACTCAATGATTACTAACAATCACAAAGGCCAGTATTTACAAAAATTAACTAAAATAATATATTATAATACACTAATTACAACACTAAAGAGTATTAAAACAAAACGTGAGAGAAATTACAAACTTTGACAATCTTTAAACATTTTATAAGAAGTTTTGTAAATATTTACTCAATGATTACTAACAATCACAAAGGCTTAGTATTTACAAAAACTAACTAAAATAATATATCATAACACACTAATTACAACACTAAAGAGTATTAATCCAAAACGTGAGAGAAATTACAAACTTTGACAATCTTTACATATTTTACGAAAAGTTTTGCAAATATTTACTCAATGATTACTAACAATCACAAAGGCCTAGTATTTACAAAAACTAACTAAAATAATATATCATAACACACTAATTACAACACTAAAGAGTATTAATCCAAAACGTAAGAGAAATTACAAACTTTGACAATCCTTAAATATTTTATGAGAAGTTTTGCAAATATTTACTCAATGATTACTCACAATCATAAAGGGCCTAGTATTTACAAAAACTAACTAAAATAATATATTATAACACACAAATTACAACACTAAAGAGTATTAATTCAAAACGTGAGAGAAATTACAAACTTTGACAATCTTTAAACATTTTATGAGAAGTTTTGCAAATATTCACTCAATGATTACTAACAAGCACAAATGCCTAGTATTTACAAAAACTAACTAAAATAATATATCATAACACACTAATTACAACACTAAAGAGTATTAATCCAAAACGTGAAAGAAATTACAAACCTTGACAATTTTAAACATTTTTTGAGAAGTTTTGCAAATTGTAGAAGTCAAAATTTTATGATGTGTTTACATTCGTCCGATTAATCATGATTAATTTTTATTGATCAAATCAATTGTCAAGTGATGACGTGTCAATAATGGACAAGTTAACAAATTGCATCCAATAGGACGGAGCCACGTGTCACAACTTTGAAAAAAAACCATGTGGCGACATCAGATGGAGAATCCTGCATATGGAATATTTTAATTAAATGGAAGACCAAATTCAAATTTAAATTCAAAATCAAATCAAATCAAATCCCATTAAATGCTGAAAGGAAATTCCAAATGAAGGAAGTCTTAAAGTGCCTATAAATAGAGACTCCTTAGAGAAGAAAAGGGGATCCAGAGTCAGAAGGAGAAAACCCTGCCAACACTCTGCCAAAAAGAAGAGTTCTCTCAAGGTTCAAGAAGAGCACTAAGAGCACTCTTGTCCATCCAAGAGCAAGGCGTACTTCGACTTCGTCAAATCCAAAGTGGGAGACGTCTCTCAAATCTTCATTCAACTTAGACCGAGATCAAGCCGACGGCCCTCAACTCCAAGTCCAAAAATTCCAACTACACACTCAACCCAGAAATATTCAGACACCATTCAAGATCAAGCTTCATAGCCCTTGGATCGTGGAGCGTCACGGAGAAGAATCAGAGGAATTTATTGCATTCTTTATTGTAAAGGATCATTTAGAGATTTGTACCCGCTTTCATACATATAAATACAAATTGATTATTTGTTACACTATTTCGTGACCGTGTGATTTATCTGTACGAAATTTGTGTCTACAAATTTCTGGCACGCCCAGTGGGACCTTCTCTACCTCTCATCTCTTTCTCCGTTTCAAGATCTTCGAGTCTTCAACACGCCGGATTCAATGGCTTCAGGAAAGGCTCACATCCCCAAGACCACCACCAAGAATGTTGGGGGTTCAACAAGTAGCAGCACTTCTACAGGCCCCATGACTCGAAACAGATCGAAGGCAATGGGACTTCCTACGGCACAAAGGACCGCCGGAGAAACTTCTACGAGAAATCTCACCAAAGCCCAGCCTCAACCTAAAACAGTCATCTCACTAGACACTTTAGGGGCAGGCAGACGTACATCCAAAAGTGTGGGAGACACGCCTCTCGTTTCAGAAGACTCGACAGCAAGGGGTAACTCATCCTATTCTGCACCAGATGCCGAGTCGAGCACCGATTCGCAGTCAGGTTCCTCCCCGGGATCTCCTCGAAGGGCTACAACATCTGCCTTCTCTGAAGACTCATCACGCACAATAGCCATGCCAGCTATGATGACTGAAACCGCTGTTGTGGATGAGAGGATTGTTGCAATGGAACGTGCTATCTCAAAACTTACTAAGACTGTGGAGGAAAAGGACCTCCAGATTGCTACCCTCATGAACAAGCTCGAAGTTCACAATCATGGGGAATCCAGCAACGGCCCCGTTCACCAGCGCACCCCCCAAGATGGTCATAAGAGAGTTGAGGACCAACATACGAACTCTACCTCCATCGCCTCCTTGTCAGTCCAGCAGTTGCACGACATGATAACGAACACTATTCGAGCTCAATACGGTGGTGCGCCTCAGAGTACTCTTATGTATTCAAAACCGTACACCAAGAGGATTGATAGTTTACGGATGCCTCCAGGCTATCAACCTCCAAAGTTTCAACAATTCGACGGGAAGGGGAACCCTAAGCAACATGTCGCCCACTTTGTCGAGACGTGCAATAATGCTGGCACGGATGGAGACTTGCTCACAAAGCAATTCGTTCGTTCTCTTCGAGGAAACGCTTTCGATTGGTACACTGATTTAGAGCCCGAATCCATTGATAATTGGGAGCACATGGAAAGGGAGTTCTTGAATCGCTTCTACAGCACTCGCCGTACTGTCAGCATGATGGAACTTACCAATACAAAGCAATGGAAGGATGAACCCGTCGTTGACTACATCAACCGATGGCGCTCGTTAAGCCTTGATTGCAAAGATCGACTTTCCGAAACTTCTGGAGTAGAAATGTGCATCCAAGGCATGCATTGGGGACTGCTCTACATTCTCCAAGGCATCAAGCCTCGTACCTTTGAAGAACTTGCGACCCGAGCGCATGATATGGAACTAAGCTTGGCTAGTAGGGGAGAGAAGAATCTACCTATTGCTGAACATCGTAAGGAGAGGAAGGATGTAAAGAAGGGTGATAAGTCCTCGAAACCCGTGATCAAAGAATCCATGGCCGTCGCTGCAGAACCCGTCAGAATCTCTGCAAAGGAGAAGAAAGAGGACAGAACGAGGGGTCCATCTCAAGAAAGGGAGAGACGCCGGTTGACGCTGAAAGAGATGGAAGAGAAGACATACCCATTTCCAGACTCTGATGTTCCAGGCATGCTTGAAGACCTATTAGAGAAGGAGATTATTAAACTGCCAGAATGCAAGCGGCCAGAGGAAATGGGGCGTACCAATGACCCAAAGTACTGCAAATACCATCGGGTTGTAAGTCATACAGTGGAGAAGTGTTTCGTTTTGAAGGATCTTATTTTGAGGCTCGCAAGAGAGGGTAAAATCCTCTTAGATCTGGATGAAGCCGTTGGGTCAAATCATGCTACGTTTACCTTCGGGTCGCCAAGTCCAACGAAGACGCAGTCTCCCCTAATGTTAACACAGGGGGCATCTTGCAAACGCATCCAATTCGGAACACTTGAACCCGTTTGCTTGCCATGTTTAGAACCACAAGAAGATGCTGACATAGAAGATAAGCCATCGAGTGAGGAAGAGGGTTGGACTCTTGTGACCCATAGGAAACCTCGAAAACAGCACAATCCAAAGCCTCGTGTCATTTATGCAAAAGGACGACGCCAAATGAGTCGTTCAATGACACCTCGCCAAGGAAGGGTGATGGATAACTTGAAGACACAACAGAAAGGAGTTCGAATAGAAGAGGTGCTCCAGAAGGATTCTCATTCACCGATCACATTGCGGGAGTTTTTCCCCGAAGGCTATTTTGCGGAGGACCTCGTAACAACCGCCTACATGACATCCTGCCATGAGGTTGATGAGGGAGACGGTTTTGTCCAAGGTGAGGAAGAAGTGCACCTCGGGGAGGCCAAGATGATAGAAAAAGAGGAGAATGAAATCTATGCTGCAGAAGAAGTCTTTGCTCAATGCGCTAATTGTCATGGCAAAATAACATTCACTGATGAAGATCTTTTATTGGGCTCCAAACCTCATAATCGACCGCTTTTTGTCTCCGGTTACATACGTGAGGAAAAGGTAAGTCGAATCCTTATAGATGATGGTTCCGCCGTGAACATAATGTCGAAAAGTGACAATGAAACGCCTTGGCATATCTACGGAAGAGCTTTCCAAGAGTCGACTAGTCATCCAAGGCTTTAATCAAGAAGGTCAGAGGGCGATCGGAATTATTCGGCTGGACGTAACCATGGAGGATTTGAAGACAAGGCCTCTCTTCCATGTGATTGATTCAAAGACTTCTTACAATTTGTTGTTAGGACGACCTTGGCTACACGAGAATGGTATTGTACCTTCTACACTTCATCAATGCTTTAAGTACTCCGATGGTAAGCAAGTAAAAAAGGTGATAGCAGACCTGCAACCATTCACAGAGGCAGAATCACACTTTGCAGACGCCAAGTTTTACTTGAATTGTGACATGGTGAATGATACACTACCAGAAGATAGCAAAAGAACGAAGGGAGAAGGGGAAAGGACACGATGAAATCCCGCGTGAAGACTCTCGACTTAGTGTTGCTGCAGCACCAAAGTCTCATATAGCATCCAAGGGGGCATCACCAATCTTACGATATGTCCCATTGTCCAAGCGGAAGGAAGGTCAAACTCCATTCGGGCTAGTAGTGGAGGCCAAGGTTAGACCTAACGAGCCTACTCAGGAGAAAGATATTGCCATCCTTAAAAGCAACTTAACTCTTCCGTTGCCAAAGCTAGATAAGGTGGCCTCGACCAAACCCCCACTAAAAGGTTTCGTTAGATCTGCATCAGACTCCATCAAGGAAGGGTCATTACCTGACAAGAGAACCAAGGAGGGTTTTGATCCTAAGGCGTATAGACTTTTGGCGAAGTCAGGGTACGATTTCAATAACCCTTCACAACTCGGGCAACTCTATTCGGATTGCGTAGAAGAGAAGTCACAAGGGCTTAACCAGACCCAAAGTAAGTTAAGGCAACAAGGCTATGCAATTGAAACTCCTAAGACGGGGTTAGGGTATTCATCGCAAGAGCCTATCCGCATTTCGGCCAAAGGAAAAAATGAAAGGAGGACTGCTCTACATATCTCCTTTGAGGTTGCAGAAGAGGAGAGTCAAGCGGAACCAGCACCCCGATCATCTGTGTTTGATCGCTTAACTAGCCCTACTCCTCGAGAGTCGGTATTCAACAGGTTGAGCGTTTCAATCCCAACGAAAGAAGGGACCTCCCATGTACGCAGGTCAGCATTTGATAGACTCGGGTCTCCGAGCACCTCAAAGGTTGCTTCGCAATCCAAGGTGGAAAAGGGTGATACACGGAAGAAAGACAAATCTGAGATATGCAGCCTCGTTCCTTCACGTATGAAGCGAGAACTAGCTGTGGAGGTTAGTGTGGGTAGTTCACTTAAGGCAAAACGACGAACTATCATACACACAAATAGGTTGGGAAAGCAAGTCGACCAAGAGGAAGAGGAAAATGAAACTATAATCCTTCCCGCTTACCATGTGAACGGTAGAAACTGATTCCGGATCTAGCTCATCAGATGATGAACCAGATAAAGCCCCGCATGCAATTGAAGATGGTGGACAAGCAACTGTGGATGAGTTGAAGGAATTGAACCTAGGAACTGTTGATGAACCCCGCCCGATCTTCATAAGCGCACTCCTAACTCCTGCGGAGGAGAAAGAATACCTTGAGCTTTTGACAGAGTACAAAGACGTCTTTGCATGGACGTATAAAGAAATGCCGGGTTTAGACCCAAGAATTGCAGTTCATCGACTGGCAATAAAGCAAGAAGCGCGCCCGGTTAAGCAAGCTCAACGTCGTTTTCGACCAGAACTCCTCCCCCAAATTGAGGCTGAAGTTAACAAACTTGAGCAAGCCGGATTCATTCGGGAAGTACAATTTCCAAAATGGATTGCGAATATTGTCCCAGTCAGAAAGAAGAATGGGCAGATTCGAGTTTGTGTCGATTTCAGGGATTTGAACAGGGCTTGCCCCAAGGATGATTTCCCATTGCCAAATACAGAGCTCATGGTAGACTCAACCATCGGTCACGAAGCATTGTCATTCATGGACGGTTCATCAGGATACAACCAAATTCGAATGGCGCCTGAGGATGAGGAGCTCACCGCCTTCCGAACCCCGAAAGGAATTTACTGTTACAAGGTGATGCCCTTCGGACTTAAGAATGCTGGAGCAACATATCAACGAGCAATGCAAAAAATCTTTGATGATATACTTCACAAGATTGTTCAGTGTTATGTCGATGACTTAGTGGTTAAAACAAGAAAAAGAGAGGAACATATACGAGATTTACGCATCGTATTCAACCGACTAAGGAAATACCAGCTCAAGATGAACCCCTTGAAATGTGCATTCGGTGTCACGTCCGGAAAATTCCTCGGCTTTATCATTCGGCATCGAGGCATCGAAGTGGATCAATCTAAGATAGATGCTATCCAAAGGATGCCCGAACCGAAAAATTTACGGGAGCTACGAAGCTTGCAAGGTCATCTTGCATACATTCGACGCTTCATATCAAACCTAGCAGGACGATGTCAGCCGTTCAGTCGGCTGAATGAAGAAGGATACCAATTTCGAGTGGGATGAAGCCTGCAAAAATGCGTTTGAGAGTATCAAAAAGTACTTGCTGAATCCGCCTGTCCTAGGAGTTCCCATACCAGGGAAACCTTTGATACTGTACATCGCAGCACAAGAACAATCACTTGGGGCTCTTTTGGCCCAGAAGAATGAAGTAGAAAAGGAGAAAGCATTGTATTATCTCAGTCGAAAGCTAACTGGAGCAGAATTGAGATATTCCCCCATAGAGAAAATGTGTCTTGCACTCTTCTTTTCCATTCACAAATTGAGGCATTACATGCAAGCACACACAATACATTTAGTTGCGAAGGTGGACCCAGTGAAGTACATCTTGTCTAGGCCAGTAATATCTGGGCGGTTGGCGAAATGGTCTGTGGCCTTTCAAGAATTTGAAATCGTGTATGTTCCGCAAAAGGCTATTAAAGGACAAGCACTAGCGAACTTTCTCGCTGATCATCCCATACCTGCTGACTGGGAGCTGTCGGATGACTTTCCAGATGAAGACGTGTTATACACGGAGATCCTTCCACCTTGGATGATGTTCTTTGATGGGGCTGCACGCCGTGAAGAGTCAGGAGCAGGCGTTGTTTTTGTGTCACCACAAAAACACATGTTACCATTCGCCTTCAGGCTTAACGAACCATGCTCAAATAATGTGGCCGAGTACCAAGCCCTTATCGCTGGCCTCCAAATGGCTCTTGACATGAAAATCTCATACTTAGAGGTTTACGGGGACTCTAAGTTGGTGATCAATCAACTCCTAACACATTATGAAGTCAGGAATGAAGGTTTGGTTCCTTACTTCCGATTGGCCACACGATTAATTGAGGAGTTCGACGGGATCTCTTTAGAACACATTCCTAGAAGTGAGAATAAGATAGCAGATGCTCTTGCCAACTTGGCCACTACGTTGGCATTGTCAGCAAGAAGAAAGGGTGAATGTGCCAGTTTGCAATCGTTGGGCACTCACTTTCACGGAGGAATATACAAGTGAGACAAATGCCATATCAGTATCTGTTGTGGAGGACGAGGATTGGCGCCAACCTTTGATTGACTACTTAGAACATGGTAAGCTACCTGATGACTCTCGCCATAAGACCGAGGTACGACGAAGGGCACCTCGCTTCATCTACTATAAAGATACCTTGTATCGACGATCCTTTGATGGATTATTTTTGCGATGCCTTGGAAAGGGAGAAACTGATCAAGCCATGGAGGAGGCCCACTCCGGAGTATGCGGCGCCCACCAATCTGGTCCTAAACTTTATCATCGGATAAAGCGAATGGGGTATTATTGGCCAACAATAGTGAAGGATTGCATGGACTATGCAAAAAGATGTGAAGCATGTCAACTCCATGCAAACTACATTCATCAGCCACCAGAACCACTGCATCCTACGGTTGCCTCTTGGCCCTTTGATGCATGGGGACTCGATGTCGTAGGACCATTGCCCAAGTCTTCAGCTGGCCATTTATACATCTTGGCTGCGACCGATTACTTCTCTAAATGGGCCGAAGTTATATCTCTAAAGGAAGTAAAGAAAGAAAATGTCGTGAATTTCATCCGAACCCACCTGATCTATCGATATGGTGTTCCTCGTTACATCATGACGGACAATGGTAAGCCTTTCTACAATAGTTTGATGGACCAACTATGCGAGAAGTTCGGGTTCAAGCAGTATAAATCTTCCATGTATAATGCGCCAGCCAACGGTCTTGCTGAAGCTTTCAATAAGACCCTTTGTAACTTGTTGAAAAAAGGTAGTGGAACGCTCAAAAAGAGATTGGCACGAGAGAATCGGAGAAGCGTTATGGGCGTACCGGACGACATACAGAACACCCACGCAAGCTACTCCATATTCGTTGGTGTACGGCGTCGAAGCAGTCCTTCCTTTGGAGCGACAAATTCCCTCTCTCCGAATTGCTATACAAGAAGGGCTTACAAATGAGGAGAATGCCCGACTGAGACTGGAGGAGCTTGAGGCACTTGATGAAAAGAGGTTAGAAGCTCAACAACACCTTGAATGCTACCAAGCGCGACTATCTCGAGCTTTTAACAAGAAGGTCAAGCCTCGATCATTCCAACAAGGAGATTTGGTACTCGCAGTCCGAAGGCCAATCAACACTTTGCATAAGATTGGAAACAAGTTCACGTCAAAATGGGATGGCCCATATGTCGTTCAGGAAGTTTACACAAATGGCGCTTACAAGATAGTTGACAAAGATGGGATAAGGGTAGGTCCTATCAACGCAAGATTCCTGAAGCGGTACTATGCATGAAGTTCCAAAGTCCCTCCTCGGCAGGAGCCTAAACTGCCCACCTTAACACTTCATTGGTACTTGATGTTTTCCCATTACCTTTGAATGTGCTGCCAAAAAAAAAAAAAATGCTCGCTAGGTTGAAAACCTTGAAAGAGGCGGCCTAGGCAAAAGTTAGAGCCACTCGCTAGGTTGAAAACCTTGAAAGAGGCGGCCTAGGCAAAAGTTAGAGCCAAAAAAAAAAAAAAAAAATCCTTTGAACTACGTTATGACTTGATCCCTTTTGGGTACGTAGGCAACTTGGTATTCTTTACTAAGTACAGTCACATATGAAAAAAAAAAAATTCCTTTGAACTACGTTATGACTTGATCCCTTTTGGGTACGTAGGCAACTTGGTATTCTTTACTAAGTACAGTCACATATGAAAAAAAAAAAAAAAAAAAAAAAGAAGGAAGAGAAAATGGAACTTTTATTAATAAAAAAATGAATGTCATTACATCATAGATATTACATAAATGACGATCGACCTATCCAATCTAAGTTCTTCAACTCCTCTCGACTGGTCTCTAGCAGCTCTCGTAGCTCTTGAAGTTTGGCATGGTCTGAAGTCTCTAAGGTTGGAGTAGCCTCAATCTCTGAAATTTCTTCCTTAATTCTAGAAACCGCGGCCTGCAATTGCGGTAACTTTTCTTCGTGAAGGGAGATAGAATTCTCAAGTTTTCCCCTCTGAGTCGCCAAAAGCTCGAGCTCCTTCCTCAACTCAGTCTCCTTTGACAAAACTTTAGATAGTTCAGCCTCAGCTCTACTACTATCCCTAGCCTCAATAGCTTCTGATTCGAGTGCAAGAGTATAGCGACGTTCAGCATCTGCGCGTCTCTGATTCTTGACTTCAAGTGAAATCCTTTGCGTAAAAGCAGAACGTATTGAAGAATATTGAGATGCATTCTCCATAAACTTCCAAACTCGATCCTGTAAGGGCATTACATCCACAATTGTTGTTTGTCTGATAGCATGGATAATCTTCCTCACCTCTTCCTTAAGAGAAGCAACAGAATCAAAAGGGGTTTTGATGATCTTTTCTATTAAGCCTTCCCCCAACATGAATGCATAATGGCGACTAGCCTTTGAGATGACGTCCTCTGCATTAAGTGTCGAGACTGTAGAGGCAGTCGGGATACCCGAACTACGCACCTTGCTAACCATATCCTTCGTAGGGTTACAGATAGGACCTGAAGGGGGAATAGAAGCATTAGATTTCTCAAGACGCGGCTTCTCAATCACCTTAGTGGCAAGATCAAAAGTCTCCAGACCTTGGACAGAAAACTCACTCATAGAAGGGACTACCATCAACTGGTGACTGCCTTTTGTCTACCTCTTTCAAAGAATCAACACCAACCTGCGACAAAGAAATGTCAAGATTTTCATCCTCAACAAGTTCTTGGATGGCAGAAACAACCATGGGATCATTAAAAAGACAACAAAGGGCTCTAACAGATTCCGTGTTAGCAGAATCAAAAAGGGAAGAAAGACTCACTTGTTCATCACCGCCAGAAAATGGAGATGGCGTGTCCACATCAATAAAAGGCTCAGTCGTCTTCATAACAATCTCGTGGTTTGCACCATCAATGACGTTGTCCTTATATTTCCTACGTCGCCAATGACGATCCGAGTCATTTCGACTTACCTCATTTCCATGATCAGAACATGAGATCCCATCCTCTTCATTCAACTTCTTGGCATGAGACGCCATAGCTCTATCAGCCCCTCTAAAGGTAGAAACAATGCCGGATGTCTCGTCAGTGCTTTCCGAAATCCCTAAAGATAACTTGTTATCCTCTTGATGCTCTGAAGGCTTCATCACTTTCATGGCGCCGCTTCAACTTGACTATCAGCTTACTTGGCCCAATGTTCCCATTCGGTTGACTGGGGTCGCTAGAGAAGAAACCATCAGATCTTTTGGCCCACCAATCCATATAATCTTTCGTACAAGGGGCCGCATCACTTGGAGGAACGAGAGGGGACCAAAAATTGCGACTTTGTGTTGATACGAAGGCATCGATGCCAGAGATGCATGACTCTTTCTAAGGGGGCAGCCCGTAGATCTTCCTTTATCTCCCCAGGGATGTCTTGAGTGAACCCAAATTGACGACCAAAGCGGTGAGGACTATAAGGCTCGAGCACGCTCAAGTCGCCGCGACGTGAATGATAAATAGCTGGGGCGTTGACTAATAAAGTAGTCAACATAGGAGTCGGATAGCTGATCATTATCCTCCAAAATCTCTTGATGTCCCTTGAAGAGCGCAAGACGATGAAACTTGAACTTAGTAATGGAACAGAAGAGCTTTCGTGCCTCAGCTTCCTCAAAATACTTCGCTGCACCCTCTCCAGAAAATCTAACCATACATGGATCAAGTGAGCTAGCCTCAGGCAAGTCGAAATGAGTGGCAAAGTATTCGGCCAACCATGCGTTCAAGTAGTGTGCGGGAAATGTAGTGTCACACTTACTAGGGACTGAGGAAGACGCAATATCGTTCAAGCCTTTGTAGATAGTTGCCAAGACCGGGACTGCGAGACAGTACTTCTTACCACGAGCCATTGAGCTTGCGACCTTGAAAGTGCCAGGCCTAATCAAATTAGCCTCTTTACCAGGAAATACAAATTCCCCCAACCAACATGACAAGAGAGCGGCTAGCCAGGTCTCCTCTTTCGCCTTCTCCGACACTTTTAATATTCTGAAAGGGGCTTCCTCATCTTCGGTACGGCATTGATTACGATGAGTCGTGATGATCCCGCGCGGATTGTGGGAAAGCTTTCCCCTCACCGATCTCCTCAAAGACCGTCTATTAGGAGGTTTTGGATACCTAACGGAGCCACGAAACCAAAACCCTACCCACTCAGTAGAAGTGACCGAATCAGGGCCGCCAAGCTTGAGGCTCAGGTGATGGAATGCAGCGAATAAGTACTCACAACTCGAAGGGAGGGATGACATCTCTTTTGCGCTCGGAACAACTTCATCATAAAAAGATCCAAACAAAGGGAGCCCTCCAATTCGACATAGATCCCATAGAGTAATAGAAATCTCTCCTACGGATGTATGCAATGTATTTGTGGCCGGACACCAATACTCGAAGAAAGCTTGCATGGCATGGACATTTCGGTCATAAGTGAATAGAGAGGCACGGACCGCGCCATAAATCTTGGCATCAGTGAGGGTTTTCTTATTCCGGCTGAGTATGTCTTCTAACCACTCCCAATACTTAGGGATGTAAGAAAACTCCCCTGTATATTGGAGCGGAGGAGCTCTTGAGGAAGTCGCCCAATGTGCCTCACCAACGTTTATACGACGCGCAAGTAGGGGGAATAGACCCGTATAATTAACACCTGAATGGAGGGAAGAACGCAATGTAAAAATCTTCGACTGGACAGGATGCGAATCCCTCTTGGATGGGTCGTAGAGCTCGCGGGAAGATTCAGACCACCACTGAGATAAGTGGGGAGTTCGACTGACATCTAATGGGGGACGAAGAATAAATGAAACTGGCAGAAGGAAGAACTGCTAAAGTTATCCCCTCCTCTATGGGTTCGTCCGCATGACTCAGTATGGTGATGAACTGATTCTTGGGAGTCTTCGAAGAGTCGACAAAAACAACCATTATGAGCGAAGAGACGAAGAACCACGATGAAGAGGAAGACTGGGTGCACACCTGAAAAGTGAACAACAAAAAGAAAAAAATGAGTAAAAAAAAAAAAGTGAACTTTCATGAAAAAAGAGCAAAGCAAAGGGGGCAAGACCAAAGTCAGTGACGGTCACAAAGTAGAACTGCGACAGATGGATAAGTGAGCCAAGCAGTTGTAGACAAATAAGAGTTGCAAGGTGAAGAAGCAACACAGTGTCGAAGCGAAGAGGCGACGAAGTGTTGAAGCGAAGAGGCGACGAAGTGTCGAAGTGAAGAAGCCACGCAATCACGAAAAAGCAACGCAGTGTTGAAGCAAAGAAGCAATGTGGTGTTGTAGTGAAGAAGCAACGTAGTGTTGTAGTGAAAAAGCCACGCAATCACGAAGAAGCAACGTGGTGTTGTAGTGAAGAAGCAACGTAGTGTTGTAGAGAAGAAGCCACGCAATCACGAAGAGGCAACACAATGTTGAAGCGAAGAAGCAACGTGGTGTTGTAGTGAAGAAGCAACGCAGTGTCGAAGTTGTCGAAGCGAAGAGGCGACGACGTGTCGAAGCAAAGAAGAACGAAACAAAGACAACAAGGTTAACCCAACCGCAGTGTGTGGGTTAATTATTGAAGCCTGAAACTGAATTCCTGCAAAAAAAAAAAAAATTCTTGTAAAAAGTTCTATTGTTATCAATAATGTTGTTAAAAAAAAAAAAAAAAAAAACGTGGAATAGCACATGCCTACGTTGGCATGGGACAACCAATTTCATGACAAAAAAAAAAGGGAAGTTGCGGCCATTAAAAAAAAATAAAAAAAAAAAAAAAAAAGAAAGAAGGGACAAAGGGCCCACGCTTGGCTTGACTATGTTGCAAATGGTGGCCAAGACATGCGGCTGTAAGGGAAAGAAAAAGAAAAATATATTGGCTTCAAAGGGGTGGTCAAGACTTGCGGCCAAGGAAAAAAAAAAAAAAAAAGAATATTATATACTGGCTCCAAAGTTGACGGCATGGGACTGCAGCTAAAAAAAAAAATCAGTGACTCTAAAGTTGACGGCATTCAAGAAAATAAATTTCTTTTTTGAAATAGTAAAGGATGGGGAACCCACGTAAAAGCTTTACTATATTGCAAACTAGGACAGCACCTGTGACAACCAAGACCTGCGGCAGTAAGGAACATTGAAGAAGAAAAAAAAAAAAATTTTGCTTCACGCTGTGCGGCAGAAAATTAAAAGAACAGTGAAGAACTTGCTCCACACTGCAGCAAAAAAAATTGAAAGAAACAGTGAAAAACTTGCCTTACACTACGGCAGAAAATTAAAAGGAAGACTTTGCTTCACACTGCGGCAGAAAATTGAAAGAAAACAGGAAGACTTTGCTTCACACTCTTCCTTCACACTGCGGCAGAAAATTGAAAGAAAACAGTGAAGACTTTGCTTCACACTGCGGCAGAAAATCACAGAAATTTTGAAAAGAAACAGTGAAGACACTGTGCGGCAGAAAATTGAGGGGGTGTGAGGATGCCTTTTTATAGGTAATTGTAACCCTAAACCTAGTAAGAAGAGAAGAAAAAAAAATAAAAATAAAAAATATGAAGAAAGAGGCGCCGCCTCTTGAAGAAAAATCTGGAACCAGCAAAGTATCAACACAATATTAGTGTTGTTTGCCTCTCACGTGGGCCACAAGGGTGAGCTTGGATTTAAGTGCTCAACTCACACCCAAACTTGGTGTGAGTGGCCTTAATAAACAAATATCCCCTATATATAAAATAAAATAAAAAAATTTCTTTGCCTTCCACGTGAACTGCCAAAAGAAATTGTGATTTCAAAAAAAAAAAAAAAAAAAAAAAAAAAAAGGTCCCTAGACAAAAGCATCAAACTGAAATTTCGAGACTCGCTCGCTCACCACACCAAAAAAAAAAAAAAAAGTATTAACTTATTTTTTTTTTTTTTTTTGTGTACGCAACCAAGTCTCAAGGGGGCATTTGTAGAAGTCAAAATTTTATGATGTGTTTACATTCGTCCGATTAATCATGATTAATTTTTATTGATCAAATCAATTGTCAAGTGATGACGTGTCAATAATGGACAAGTCAACAAATTGCATCCAATAGGACAGAGCCACGTGTCACAACTTTGAAAAAAACCATGTGGCGACATCAGATGGAGAATCCTGCATATGGAATATTTTAATTAAATGGAAGACCAAATTCAAATTTAAATTCAAAATCAAATCAAATCAAATCCCATTAAATGCTGAAAGGAAATTCCAAATGAAGGAGTCTTAAAGTGCCTATAAATAGAGACTCCTTAGGGAAGAAAAAGGGGATCCAGAGTCAGAAGGAGAAAACCCTGCCAACACTCTGCCAAAAAGAAGAGTTCTCTCAAGGTTCAACTAGAGCACTCTTGTCCATCCAAGAGCAAGGCGTACTTCGACTTCGTCAAATCCAAAGTGGGAGACGTCTCTCAAATCTTCATTCAACTTAGACCGAGATCAAGCCGACGGCCCTCAACTCCAAGTCCAAAAATTCCAACTACACACCCAACCCAGAAATATTCAAACACCATTCAAGATCAAGCTTCATAGCCCTTGGATCGTGGAGCGTCACGGAGAAGAATCAGAGGAATTTATTGCATTCTTTATTGTAAAGGATCATTTAGAGATTTGTACCCGCTTTCATACATATAAATACAAATTGATTATTTGTTACACTATTTCGTGACCGTGTGATTTATCTGTACGAAATTTGTGTCTACACAAATATTTACTCAATGATTACTAACAATCACAAATGCCTAGTGATAAGTCATGAAATATGACTTATTTACATGTATTTTGAAGAGATTTTATTGGGGTTGTGTTGCATTTCATGTCTAATTACACTTAAATGGATGTTTGTTGTTCAATTCATTGAATTACATGATTTATGCATTTAAGTGTATTAATTTAATCCTTTATATGTTAATTTGGGCTATGTTCGATTGTAGGCACAAGCTAGTTCAGATTGAAGTTAAATATCACAAGTTGAAAGGAGCAAAAGAGAAGAAAAAAGGTGCAAATTAATGTTTGAAAAGAAAAAGAAAAACAAAGCCCACAAGCCCAAAAGGCCCACATGGCCACTAAAGCCCACAAGCTCACATTATCCATTGTACTCGCATCACACTAGATTATTTTCCAATGGAGCCCTAAATGAAAGAAGCGTGGATAGCAATTGGAGAGTGGTAGCCGCCAAGGAGCATTATTATTATTTTTTAGTTTTCTTTCTAGTTCTCTCTCTAGTTTTCTCTCTTGATTTTATTTTCTCTAGTTTTCTTTTTCCTTAGCCATGATTGGCTAAGCCTCTTGCTAGGGCTAGGGGCTATGTTTTCTGTATAAAGGTATGAATACTTGTAGTCCCTTTTATTTTTAATGCTAAATTACAGTTGATTGTTAATTTATAAATTCCTAATTGATGTATGTTTTATTCCATACTTTCTATAAGTTCAATCATGTTTTTCTTATGATTAAGGAGGAATATTACATGGTTTTAATTAGGTATTGTGATTTATAAATTGAAAGGTCTTTCTAATTATTACTCTAGCCACTTTATTTTCTCCGGTAATATAGTGTTCCTGAGTTTTATTAGTTCAACCATGTCAAGAGCTTTTTAAAAGGAAAATAATCAACTTGTAAACTGTTATTAGAACAAGGTTTTTTAACCGGGATTACAAGGAATCATACTGATATACAGAAACACCCTGAAACCTTAGTACCTTTTTACATATATTCTTTACAAAATTACCATAAACCAAATTTATTTTACTCTTCTTGCATATTGAATTACATTGTCTATTGAAAACACAAACTCCCTGAGGATCGACAACCCCTTACACATACTACAAAGTACCGCTTATTATTGAGCGACATCAATTTTTGGCGCTGTTGCCGGGGAGTTTCGGCTTATTCAAGAGACAATTTTTTTTTTTTTGGTAATTTCGTTCTATTCTTTATTCATTTTGTTTTTCTTTTAGTTATTTTTTTTATTATTTGTTTATTTTGTTGCTTTGACCTGTTTTGTTTTACTGTGCATGAGCGTTTGGGTTAGAAACAGCAAAGGTAGATTGGAGACTTTTGAGACACTTTTTGGAAGTCTATTTGATACACCTACAAGCTCACCCACATCTTCCATCATGGCTGAAGAAAGAGTAATTCCACCTGAGGCACCTAGGATGACCATGTATCAGCTGCTGCACCCTACTCAAAGCTCCATTCCGTCTTGCATCATGTTTCCTCCAAATGCACCTCATGTGGAGATCAAACAAGGGCTAATGGCCATACTTCCAGATTTCAGGGGATTGGAGAATGAGAACCCCTATGTGCATGTGAGAGCATTTGAAGAAGTGATTGGTAGCTTCTATGCACAAAATGTGATTGAGACTGCCAAGTTGAGGTTCTTTCCATTCTCACTCAAAGACAAGGCCAAGGGTTGGTTGTACACACTGAAGCCTAGGTCCATAGGAAGTTGGGGGGAGATGACCCAAGAGTTCTACAAGAAATTTTTCCCTCCTCACAAAGTCCAACAAGTAAAAAGGAAGATCTCTAATTTCGCCCAAGGAAACGATGAGACACTATTCATGGCATGGGAAAGATTCAAGGATACTTACAATTTCTGCCCAACACATGGATATGACACTTGGAGGTTGGTAAGTTACTTCTATGAGGGACTCCAACCTAGAGACCGCCAATTTGTTCAAGTTGCATGTGGAGGTGGATTCTTACAGAAGGAGCCTGAAGATGCTATGGACTACTTGGATGAGATAGCTGAGAATTCCAACACATGGAATGGACCAAGTCCCTTAGATTCCACAGACCGGAACAGAAGTAGTACTACCACATCTGGTGGTAGTGTTTTCAGACTAAGGGAAGAGGACAACATGAATGCCAAGATCAGTTTGTTGACTAAAGAGATAGAGACACTCAAGCTGAAGGGAAGTAGAGGTGTAAATGCTGTCTACAGAGAGGATCCTATGGAGGCATGCCGGATTTGCCAAGAGATAGATCATACCACAAGTGCCTGTAAGTCTCTATCTCAGTTCCTAAATGTGCCAGAAGAACAGGTGTGTGCATTCAATCAGTATAGGCCAAATAATTCTTCATATTCGAACAATTATAATCCAAATATGAGAAATCATCCATATTTGAGTTATAAGAGTGAGAATGTGTTGAATCCCACTGGTCCAAGGAACTTTGACACCTCACATACTACTTCATCATCATCTAGACTGCCTTTGGAGGATGTGCTTTACACATTCATACAGAAACAAGGTGAGCAAAATCAAAAGTTTGATACCATGTTTACAAGAATTGATGAAGAGATGAGAGAGACCAAGAGCCAATTAGCTAGACTCACAGAGGCATTGAGTAGGACTGAAAGAGGGAAGCTTCCTTCCCAAACTCAACCTAATCCCAATAATCAGACTACAAAGGTTGTCAACACAGACAAATTTGAGGAAGTCAAGTCTATTACCATTTTGAGAAGTGGTAAGGAAATTGGAAAGGATGCTCCTAAAGCTAATGAGAAATCCAAGGAGACCCCAGCTAAAAATGATGAGAGTGGGATAGCTAAATCCAATGATATTGAGAAATGCCCATTCCCTACACCATTCCCACAAGCCCTGAAATTACCCAAGAATTTGGATGTCACAAGTGAGATTTTGGAGCATTTGCATCAAGTTAAGGTTAACTTGCCTCTATTGCATCTCATCAAGCAAATGACCCTTTATGCCAAGGTAATTAAGGACTTATGCACTGTCAAGAGAAAGCATCATGTGAAGAAGACTGCATTCTTGACAGAACAGGTAAGTGCCATCATCCAACACAAGTTCCCACCAAAGTACAAGGATCCGAGCTGCCCTACTATCTCTTGTACTATTGGAGATTACAATATTGAGCGTGCATTGCTAGACCTTGGGGCCAGTGTAAATTTACTTCCTTTTTCTGTCTATCTACAACTCAGGGTTAGGTGAGTTAAAACCTACCTCTGTTACCTTACAGTTAGCAGACCGCTCTGTAAGGAAGCCGAGGGGGGTGGTTGAGGATGTACTGGTAAAGGTTGAAAATTTCTATTATCCTGTTGATTTTATCATTTTGGATATTGAACCTACTTTACATCCTAGTGCTAATATTCCTATCATCTTAGGTAGACCTTTCCTTGCCACAGCTAATGCTTTGATTAATTGCAGGAATGGAAGAATGAAGATCACTTTTGGTTCTATGACTGCTGAGCTCAACATTTTCAATGTGAACCCACAACAATTGGTGGATGAAGAGTGTGAATATGTGAACTTCATTGAGGCAACACCTCAAGAAGAGTTTAATAAAAATTGTCTCTCTAACTCTTTTGAAACTCTTCCTGTTAATTCTATTGTTTTTAATGAATTAAAACCTGCTGCTAAACTATTTGATTCTTCTTTATTGGATTCTTTGCAGATTTTGGAAGAAGAACAAGTAATTGAAGCTAAGAATCCTCCAAGAAGTAAGAAGAAATCCTTACTTACATATTTAGATGCACCAAAGCTAAGGTTAAAGAAAACACCAAAAGGTTTACCACTTGCATCCATTGAACCACATGCCACTACTACTGTGGAAGTTTATTCAAAGGAGAGTGTAGATCAGGAAGTTGAGAAGGCAGGTGAGAAAACCAAGTTCTTTGAGAGGCATAAAACGAAGAGGAAAGTATTTCAAGATACAAGACTGTCAAAGAAATTGCTGAATAGTTCCAAAGGAGTGGCTTTGCATGTTGCCAGGATGAAGAGTGTCAGAGGAAGCAACTATTCCTTTGGAGGATCACGTTCAGGGGGATGAATTTTCTGTTTCTACCTTGTAATTGTACATTAGTTAGTTTATTTTATTTTGTTTTTTATTTTTATTTTTATTTGTTTTGTTTTGGGTTTCTAACCATTTTGCAGGAAATAGCTTGAGGAGTTCATCATCATATCAGGTGCTTTCTTTCCTTTTCCCTTGTTCTTTCATTTCAAGACTTGTCTTTGATTCTCACATACATCTGTTTGAACATTGAGGACAATGTCAACTTTAAGTTGGGGGGAGTATTGATTGTTTGTTTGATTGTGTGATGAACTTTGTGTTGCTTCTTGTTGATTAGTTTAGAAACCATTTTGTAATTAAAAAAAAAAAAACAGAAAATTGAGAAAAAGAAAAAAAAAATTTTGTTTGGTTTGCAATGATGTCTTTGATTTATGCTATATTCACATGCATCTTTGTTATCTTTGAGAATCTTGTTGAACTTTGAACTTTGGTTTGAAGTCATTAGTGAGCTTAAGCATATGATCACATGATTATTTGATTGAGATATTTGAACATGGCCATCTATTGCTTGCTTTTAAGTATTAAGTGTTACACTTGTACACCTTAAACTAAGCACTAGCACACTAATATGTAATCTGTGGGAAATGAGATATGCATCCAATTGTTACTAAATTAAAAGTGGTTGACTTGTTAGTTGATTAGCCTTGGCATAAAGAAGAAAAAAAAAATTGAAATAGCCAACCATGAGAGCCTATGTCAAAAGAGGTAAACAATTCACATGGTTGAGATATGAGTGACTAGTTTAACTTCGTAGCCTTTTTGACTCGAGTAAGTAAACTCTTAGGGGTGTCTCTACACCTAGTGCCCCTTGAGCCAACTGGTTTGGGAGTCATTGGTCTAACACTTGATACATGGGTCAATTAGAAAGCTTAATGAAGTTAGACATTGTAAAAAATTGACATGGTTGAAATATGAGTGACTAGTCTAGCTTCGTAGCCTTTTTGACTCGAGTAAGTAAACTCTTAGGGGTGTCTCTACACCTAGTGCCCCTTGAGCCAACTGGTTCGGGAGTCATTGGTCTAACACTTGATACATGGGTCAATTAGAAAGCTTAATGAAGTTGGACATTGCACAGTCCTCACATAAAAAATAAAAAATAAAAAAATAAAAAGAAAAAGCTTCTATGCCTTGGTTGATTATTCTAATGAGAATTCCATTGTCCTTCATGATTATATTGGAAAGATATTGAAGTCCCATGATTCTAAATTAGTTCACTTCACACATCAAGGAACTTGTGTAGCTTTTAATGCTTAATTTCAAGTGATTGTGGCCTAGTTAGAATTCTAAAGATTTGAAATTGAGGTTGACTTGTTTAAGCTTGCTAATGATTGAAAACCATTGTTTGTGTGACACTTTATTCTCATTTGATAGCATGATGTTGTATGTGTTTATTGTGAATCAAGACTGAGCATTTGATAGCGTTTGTGGGTATCACTTCTGGTAAACCCTCACGAGACTATAACTCGTCCACTAGGGACACCTAGGGGTTTAAAGGCTTATTGCATATGCTAAATGCAATCGAGAGTGTCAGCGAAAGTGGCTTTGTTAGTTTGTTTTCATTTGTGTTTTGTTGTTTTCATTGTTTTTAGTTTGCTAGGGACTAGCAAAATTCAGGTTGGGGGGTGTGATAAGTCATGAAATATGACTTATTTACATGTATTTTGAAGAGATTTTATTGGGGTTGTGTTGCATTTCATGTCTAATTACACTTAAATGGATGTTTGTTGTTCAATTCATTGAATTACATGATTTATGCATTTAAGTGTATTAATTTAATCCTTTATATGTTAATTTGGGCTATGTTCGATTGTAGGCACAAGCTAGTTCAGATTGAAGTTAAATATCACAAGTTGAAAGGAGCAAAAGAGAAGAAAAAATGTGCAAATTAATGTTTGAAAAGAAAAAGAAAAACAAAGCCCACAAGCCCAAAAGGCCCACATGGCCACTAAAGCCCACAAGCTCACATTATCCATTGTACTCGCATCACACTAGATTATTTTCCAATGGAGCCCTAAATGAAAGAAGCGTGGATAGCAATTGGAGAGTGGTAGCCGCCAAGGAGCATTATTATTATTTTTTAGTTTTCTTTCTAGTTCTCTCTCTAGTTTTCTCTCTTGATTTTATTTTCTCTAGTTTTCTTTTTCCTTAGCCATGATTGGCTAAGCCTCTTGCTAGGGCTAGGGGCTATGTTTTCTGTATAAAGGTATGAATACTTGTAGTCCCTTTTATTTTTAATGCTAAATTACAGTTGATTGTTAATTTATAAATTCCTAATTGATGTATGTTTTATTCCATACTTTCTATAAGTTCAATCATGTTTTTCTTATGATTAAGGAGGAATATTACATGGTTTTAATTAGGTATTGTGATTTATAAATTGAAAGGTCTTTCTAATTATTACTCTAGCCACTTTATTTTCTCCGGTAATATAGTGTTCCTGAGTTTTATTAGTTCAACCATGTCAAGAGCTTTTTAAAAGGAAAATAATCAACTTGTAAACTGTTATTAGAACAAGGTTTTTTAACCGGGATTACAAGGAATCATACTGATATACAGAAACACCCTGAAACCTTAGTGCCTTTTTACATATATTCTTTACAAAATTACCATAAACCAAATTTATTTTACTCTTCTTGCATATTGAATTATATTGTCTATTGAAAACACAAACTCCCTGAGGATCGACAACCCCTTACACGTACTACAAAGTACCGCTTATTATTGAGCGACATCACCTAGTATTTATAAATTTTGACAAAAATTACACATTTTGACAAACTCTAAACAACATTAGACAGAACTTATATCACTCATGAGATAAAATATCATATTTGACAAACATTAACAATTTATTACTAAACCTTTATTAATAAACACTAAAATCCATATAGCCACCTAACCAAATTTCAATATTATAATACTTGTTACCCATTACATGTTTCGATACAAGCCTTACAATCTCAAATAAAGTTTTTATCAAGACAGAGAGCTTTTACAATACTTAGGACATATTTACATCTAATATTAAAATTATTACATTTTCTAACTCAAACTATACTAAGTCTCACTGAAATCCTAAAATATGTGAAATTTTTTTAAATTTACAAATTTTGACAAAGATTACACATTTTGACAAACTCTAAACAACATTAGACACAACTTGTATCACTCATGAGATAAAATATCATATTTGACAAACATGAACAATTTATTACTAAACCTTTATTAATAAACACTAAAATCCATATAGCCACCTAACCAAATTTCAATATTACAATACTTGTCACTTATTACATATTTCGACACAAACCTTACAATCTCAAATAAAGTTTTTACCAAGACAAAGAGCTTTTACAATACTTAGGACATATTTACATCTAATATCAAAATCATTACATTCTCTGATTCAAAATATACTAAGTCTCACTAAGCCCAAAAATATGTGAAATTTTTTTAAATTTACAAATTTTGACAAAGATTACACATTTTGACAAACTCTAAACAACATTAAACAGAACTTATATCACTCATGAGATAAAATATCATATTTGACAAACATTAAAAATTTATTACTAAACCTTTATTAATAAACACTAAAATCCATATAGCCACCTAATCAAATTTCAATATTACAATAATTGTCACCCATTACATGTTTCGACACAAACTTTACAATCTTGAATAAAGCTTTTACCAAGACAGAGAGCTTTTACAATACTTAGGACATATTTACATTCAATATCAAAATCATTACATTCTCTAACTCAAACTATACTAAGTCTCACTGAAACCCTAAAATATGTGAAATTTTTTTTTAAATTTACAAATTTTGACAAAGATTACACATTTTGACAAACTCTAAACAACATTAGACACAACTTATATCACTCATGAGATAAAATATCATATTTGACAAACATTGACAATTTATTACTAAACCTTTATTAATAAACACTAAAATCCATATAGCCACCTAACCAAATTTCAATATTACAATAATTGTCACCATTTACATGTTTTGACACAAACCTTACAATCTTGAATAAAAATTTTACCAAGATAGAGAGCTTTTGCAATACTTATGACATATTTACATCCAACATCAAAATTATTACATTCTCTAACTCAAACTATACTAAGTCTCACTAAAGCCCTAAAATATGTGAATTTTTTTTAAATTTACAAATTTTGATAAAGATTACACATTTTGACAAACTCTAAACAACATTTGACATAACTTATATCACTCATGAGATAAAATATCATATTTGACAAACATTAACAATTTATTACTAAACCTTTATTAATAAACACTAAAATCCATATAGCCACCTAACCAAATTTCAATATTACAATAATTGTCACCCATTACATGTTTCGACACAAACCTTACAATCTTGAATAAAGTTTTTACCAAAATAGAGAGCTTTTACAATACTTAGGACATATTTACATCCAATATCAAAATCATTACATTATCTAACTCAAACTATACTAAGTCTCATTGAAGCCCTAAAATATGTGAAATTTATTACTAAACCTTTACTAAGAAACACTCAAAGCCATTTAACTCCTAGACTATGTCTCAATACTTCACAACAATTTCATGTTTAATCAAATATCTTACAAAATATCAAAGAATTATGTCAAATTATTTATGGGTTTTATGAAAATAAATATGGTCTTTGCATTTTGAAAAATAAATCAAAAGGAATTTGCTACCCTAATGTTTTTAAGTGGAATGCCAGGGAATTTTGGGAAATTATTATGGATATGTTAAATTTTGCAATTGATTAAAGTGATATCTTTGATTGAGTATTAATTCTGCAAAGGCACTTTGATACATTTAGTTGATCCAGTTGATTACATATGTCCATTAAGATGTTTTATTGCATAACATGTTTTATTGCATAACATGTTTGGTTTTCTTCACTGTAAATTTTAATTGCACAAGGAGCAAGTGCAGTCAGGAGGACCATCTCGCTTTGAGGAGCCAAGGGCACGAGAGGATCGGAGTGCAGACCGGTAAGATTTGTCCAAATGGTTACATTTCGTTGTTTTTATTTGAGCCTTACCTGGTTATGTATGTGCTCAGCAATAGATTAAAGTTTCATTTTTGTAAATTTGTCCAAATTGTTTTACATTTCGTTGTTTACACATTGGGTGTAATCCATCCAGAAGTTTCATGTTTAAGCACTATTTTTAACTTGTCTATATAAATGATGGTCCTGCTAGAAGCTTTTAGTTTCTGCAAAATTGTTGTTGTTCCACAGCTTCATCACTGCACTTATTCTTATGGATTTTGAATGCATTGATTTCAGGGATAGGGAAAAATCACGTGAAAGGGGAAGGGACAAAAAGAGGGAACTGGAGAAATCGTGTGAACGCTCCCATGACAGACATAGGGGATCGTGATCATAGGGAGGATAGGCACCACAGAGATCGTGACAGGGACAAGGAAAGAGAAAGACATTGGGGTCGGGATCGCGACCGAGTACGTGATCGTGATAGAGACTGAGGTCGGGATCGTGGTCGTGACTATGAGCGTGATTGTGATCGCATTCGAGAGAGGGAGAGTGAAAGAGACTATGATGTTGAAGACCATGACCATGATCGTGGGTGGTCTAGTGATAGGGAATCTAATTATGATCGGGTTGAATCGAAACATGAGAGGGATCGACATGGTTAGAGGGAGAAGGACCATGATCACACTGAATCAGAGGATGATCGTGGGTGGTATGAACAGCCTGAGCAAGGGCATAAGCATTCAGACCAAGACCAAGACCTTGAGCCTTATGAGCGTCATTGAAGTCGGGGCCAATATGATCATCTGGATGTCCAAGATGACCATGACCGTTATGACCAATATCATGACCGTGGTCATGACCAATATGATCGAATGGAGGATGATGATTACCAATATGAGCATGCAACATCGGAGTCACGTGAAAGGGAGAGAGAACAAGAGATGTGGAGCATGAGAATCGAGGATCGGAGAGGTCACTTTCTCGGGAGTACGAGTACTAAGGCTGTTGGTACTTCTTAACTTGTGCTTTTGCTGGTAAGGTTTATACAGTTTCTATTTTCAGGTGTTTGATTTGGAACTGGCTACCCTGGTTTACCCAATGCTCTTTTTATGACTTTAGGGTATCATTTAATCAAATCTTAAGAGTGTTATTTAGGGCAACTTCCTTCCGAAAGGATGTTAAATTCTCCTTATCAGTGTTGAATAAACTCTATGTCATCAGATTTTATAACTGGGCTGCTTAAGGATCCGTTCTTGTATTGGTGATTTTTTTTTTTTTTTGAGATGGAATGAGACTTTATATTGATATTATTTGCAGTTAATTTTCTCTATTTTCTTTCTTGTTGTAAACCTTAGACTCTTTTAAGTATTAGTGGACTATATTACATTCATTCACATGTGTCACATTTTCAATACATGTGCCTCCTTTACATTCCAGCCTGTGTGCTGTGTCACCTGGGTTGCATAACAAGGAGTTATTTTAATTCTTAAAATCTTTCATGGTAGGATCCTATAAAGAGCCTTTTTGATATAGTAGACTCTGCTGATATCTGTTTCAAAATTATGTAGTTGCATGTTTTGAACAAATACCCTTAAGTGGACCGATTGCTCAATTCCTTTGTAAATTTAACCCGATCTAACACAAGTTTCCAGACAATAGTATTTGAGTGAAAGCCTGGACCGATCGACAATTCCTTTGAAAATTGGATTCTATCTAATATAAATTTCCCACCAGTAAAGTGAAAATAAGGACCGCTCGTAAAAATCCTTTGAAAATTGTAACCGATTGATCGCATATTCTCCATAAATTGTACAGAGAATAATGGGATCGATCGGCTATTTCCTTTGCAAATCGAAACGATTGATCGTGAAATTCCCAAAAGTGAAACTCTTGATCGATCGATCGCTAATTCCTTTGATAATTTTGGATTGTAGGTTCCCCAGAAATTGTACAGAGAATAATACGATCGATTGTCTATTTCCTTTGCAAATTGAAACGATTAATCACAAAATTCCCAAAAGTGACACTCTTGATCGATCGATCGCTAATTCCTTTGATAATTTGATCGATCGATCGTAGGTTCCCCAGAAATTGTACAGAGAATAATACGATCGATCGGCTATTTCCTTTGCAAATTGAAGTGATCAATCGCAAATTTCTGGGCAGTTAAAATTCTATATTGACTGCGATCGATCGGTTTTTTTTTCATTAGGTTTGCAATCGATCAGTTTTTCTTTACTTTTCTGATTCCTGTAGAACAATCCATTAAGTGTTTAATTTCTCCTGCTAAACTTGGTACTTCAACATTGTCAAATATTTATTCAATTAAGTCTAAAATCAAACGTAATATTGTAACACTATTATTAATGATACGGTAATTAATTCAACAACGATAATTACAAACATTTTATTTACAATGTTCTATTACATTTTATTTACAATACTATGCACATTTTTGCCTAAAACTTCCAAACTAAGTTGCACAATGATGTCGGGACTTGCATTTTGTTGCCATCTTCGATTCAGTTGCTCCTGCCAATGCACTTCAACATAATGCTTTTATTTGTATCATACCATCACAACAAAAGTAGAATGTAATAAAGACTGTAATAGCATTATCTTATGAGTTAGTGGTTTTCAATTCATCAGCTTTTGCAATGACCTCATTCTTCAGTTGGTTGGAGTCATCCAACACTAACTCTAAGACAATGTTCATTCGGTCTGCATTTGTTGCCGTCCACATAAACCAACAATGATTGCAGCAGTCAAAACAATTACAAAGTTTTAAAATTCATGAAGAGTACAATGGATGTGCCTTTATATTACCACTGATTGATAGTTGGGAAAAGGAATTGGTAATCGCATAAATTGCATTACGTAAATGCCACAACCCGACCTGAAATCATTAGATGTACATTAGAACATTAATAGTCTTCAATTGAGATTGAACATATTGCCTCCAAATACTAGAAGTTAGTAAATATGAAAGTAAAAATTTTGGTAAGCGTATTGTTTTATGATATACTTACCCGTCCGGCTAAATTGAGACTGTTGGAGGAATGACAAGTGTCCAAATTGTCATATTTAAATCTTCTCAATTTGCTGTTCGTGTCACTTTAGGATGCAAAATGAAATCCTGTAATGCTTGAAGCTACATAAAAAAATGAAATTATTAACTCTAACCAGTTGCCCTCAACTAAACCCATCATGGAAAGTATGAATTGGCATTCCGAAGGACTCATCACGTCAGCAATTTGTTTTTTTCTATCAACAAATCTTAGACTAGAGCTCATGGTGTCAAGATATTGGATTTGTTTTGCCTTTATGTCAACCACGACCAAATACCAATGGGTATTTGAGTCATTCATAGGGATGTAAATCTGTGTGCCACATATGAACACCGTTAAATAAATCAAGTCATCCCTTTGAACAGATGATGGTAAACTTTTATGAGTATGTATGCATCATATATGGCACCGTACCTTATTACATTTTGATCCATCCCCTACATAGCGTTTCCTGACATTGAAATTTTTTAAAAGCTCAACCACTCCCTTTGTACGCCTAGTAATTACTAATTGTTGCACAACACAGATACTTATGGTTAGAGGGTAATATTTTGTTCTTTTCCTATATTCAACTACATCACCTCAACGGTTGTAGTCAAATGTCAGTTGAAGAATTGTTTATATGAATAATGCATTGCTCGATTTTGTTGTATCACATGAACATATGAATTATGAACAACTTAGACGTACCGCAAAAGTCGTGGGCAGGTACCAAGTCGTTATTTCCCCACTAAATCATGCCTTCTCTCGTGTAGCCAATTGGCTTGCGACATAGTCGATCACCTACCATATAAACTTATATAAGTATGTGAAAATAACCTAATAAAAAAAATATGTGAAAATAGTAAATATATCTTCTTTAAATAAAAATACTGATCTTAATACTTACATAAGACACGACCCAGCTGTTGGGTAACAGGGTTTGTACGCTCCCCCGTGTTATAAAAGTGTTATCGTCCTGAGCCAGTAGGTCCTTATATAAATTGTTAGAATAATGATAGTTAATAAAAATGAAAATACAAGAAGTGAGCAGCGTGAATGGACACATGTCCCTTGTTTCTTCTGTTCGAACTGTCCGATAATTAAGTGGCCATACCTTACCAATCACCCTTATTCATTACATGTTTATGAAAGAGGTAGGAATGATACATTCGTTACAAATAATTTTTGCAAACACTCCTATCAAATTAGTAAGATGTCTGTCACTACTACTAATATGTGTGTGCATTCTGATAATATGCATCCCCATTAAGTTGCAAAAATTTGTGTCAGTTTCACTAAGATGTGTGACAATTACAATAATATGCATGTTCTTCAAGTTGCTAACATGTGTGTAAGTTTGACTAATATGCGTGTGAATTGCCATAATATGCATGTTCTTTAATGTTGCTAACATATGTGTAAGTTTGACTAAGATGTGCGACAATCGCGATAATATGAATGTTCTTTAAGTTGCTAACATGTGTGTAAGTTTGACTAAGATGTGTGTGATTTTGTGTTGATGCATGTCATCAAAGTTTACATTCAACATGGGCCTAGGCCTCGTAAAAATAAAAAATAAAACATGGATCTTTTTTAGTAACCCAAATCACATTAAAAGCATTTGAGGGGACAACACTAGGATGGGACCAAGCACTATCTAATATTCAACATAGTATATGTATAATAATGTAAATTGAATATAGAGGAAATGAAATCTTACTCGCTATCTAGAGAGGAGTCCATACAATACTCTAAAATTGAGAGGTGCCATGAAGTGTATCGGGTTCCATACTCTGGATGTTGCATTAAAATTGCCGACACCTACGCATGTGTTTCAAGTTATACAATGATAGTATAACGAATTTGTTGTTCTATTGCGTAGATGGATAAATAAAAATTAACGTTTTTTTTTTAATTTGCGATACTTATGAAGGTGGAAAAACTTACCTTTACAACCTCTTTTAGAGAGTTGTTCACCACCCTTTTAATTTTTTTCCTTCCAACTTAGGTTCACTTTTAAAGATGGCTCTGGGTTGGTGTATGGTGTACTGAGATACCTGCTAGGAACCCTTTCATTTATATCTCTTGTTCGTAGCTTCCAACCAACCTCTGACATATTGGTACTAGCCTCCCTCGACAAGAGAGACTTCAACTTGTGTGGTGGTTGGTTTGCTTCCAGGTTTACTGCCTAAAAAATTATTGACAACAATACATAGTTGTCAATTTTGTATAAGCCATATCGTTCAGAATTAGCTACGTAACCGTGTATATCCAAATATTATAAATTTATTTATGTAATGTAGGGGTGTCAAATGGGTGGGTTTGGGTGGATAATAAATGGGTTGGATCCTTAAAAACCCAATTGCCCATTTAGGCCCATTTAACAAAATATGTTTGGCCCATACACAACCCAACCCATTAAAACCCAACCCACTCATTTACCCAATTATTTTATGTATGTAAATGGTGAAAATATCTTACAACTTCTAAAATGATAAAAATGCCCCAAAAAATGACAAAAATACCCCCAAATGATCAATAAATGGGTTTGGATAAATTTGTTAGATGCCCAATAAGCAACCCAATTAAAACCCAATTAAACTCAACTTAATTGGGTCTAATTGGGCTAACACCCATTTGCTCATTTATGAAAAAAGTGGGTATGGTTTGGCAATTATTTTAAATGGGTTTGTTTGGATGGACTAATGGGTTTGAGTTTTTTTTGCCACCTCTAATGCAATGATTACCTAACTCTTCATTAAGAGAAAGGACATAAATAACTTTCTCAAACCGTCATTACAATACATTGGAGAAATATTAAAAATTTCTCAAATCAATTGAAAACAATATTCCTGATACAGACTCCGTCTTAGACATGAATATCCAAATGTTTACAATATGTAACTCTATATAGCCATCAATTAGTAAATATACCAATTGAAAGTATAGGCTACATATACCATGAAGAAAATATAAATGAATGCATAATAAAAATTAAATAATGTCTTAAAGTTGAGAGGAAACATCATCGACGGACCTTCCTCTGAGGTTGTCTATGTACTGCTTCTTCAGCCCCCTTCTTCCGTCGTCTTTTAACAAGTTTCTGATTTAGGGAAGCAACCACCTGAACAACACTTATTGGTTTATTCGGGGATGTCATGGGGGTATCATTGGCTAAAACATTACCTACTTTGCCGAATGTGGCATCTAGATATTTAAGTTTTTCATCCTCCGAGTCCCTATCGAAACTGCTCTTTGGGGCCGACTTCTAGACCGACTCTACTGTACCCTTAGCTATCCCTTCCAATATCTCTGATTTCATTCTTTTCACCCCCTCGGAAATGATGTTTCCAATTGCTTTAGTGAGAGATTGGTATTCCCCCCTTATGGTTGTCACATCCTCCGAGAGGGTACTCAAGGCAACCTTCATGGACTTCACATCCTCTCTCAACTCTTTCAATATGATGCCGTTTTCATTATTATGTGTGCCCTTATTTGCATCATTTTCAACGGATGACCGGTGTTCTTTGTTAGAACCTGCATTTAATCAATGACAATGAAAAATACTAGTTTTATGCAGATGACAAAAACTTGGACTTTGTTATTATGACGTACATAAAAGAGACAATGCATGCAATTGTTCAATGATCACATACCATGGTCGATGACATTAGTCTCCTTCCCTTCCTTTTCCACTCTTTGCACCACATCTCGGTGTTCAACCTTGCCGACTATGAGCTACACGGGTGATAAGATGTAGCCGAATTGGTTCGTTAAATTTTTTGAAAAGAAACTCAAATATATAAAATGACCTATGTATGTGCAACATACTCAGTTCACATACCCATGAAGCCCATGAAACAAAGCAAATTATATTTACCTCTGCCGAACTGTAGCCACCGAGATTCTTTAGAAGAAGGTTTAACTTGTCAACTCTTTTATTCATCCACACATTAAGCCTAATGGCAGGACGCATCGAGAACGGTATAACACGCATCCCAGCAACCATTTGCTCATAGAATAGTATCTGTTAAAAACAATTACGACTATATGCTTAGAATTAACACCCAATACTATACTATAATAAAACTACTTTCATCAAATGAGACTGATGTTTATACCTGCAAAAAATATACACATCCACAAATATAAGTTTTACTTGGATATAACTTAAATGCTAACACGGCATCTCTTAACTTGTTGAACACAAACAAAGCCCAATTATACTCGAACACACGGTCAATTTTTTTACCACATGTAGATATGTCCTCGGAATTTTCAAACTTGTAGTTGGGTAGAAGACACTGGCAAGTAAGAACAAAACAAATTTCTCCTTAAATCCGCCGTCAACCACTGCATTCGATGCAACTAGTGCGGCCTCTATAGTACCCAATGTGACCAATTCCGTCCCTATGAACCCATGTCAGTTACATAAAGGCTCAATGTCTTCGAATACACCAGAATCCGAAACTGGTGGGCCAAAATTACGTAGGCCTAAGATGAATCCAACTTGTTCTAGCGTGATCACTACGGAGCGACCATTTAATTCGAAAACAAAGCTTGGCACCGTAATGTTGTTGAGCATAAAGCGACAGAGCGCGTGATCCAACTTCCCACCCCCAATATCCAACCAAGATCCGAATCCTAATGATCAGACGGCGGCCTTCTTGGCCTCATTGAATTTGCGGAACAATTTCCTCACACGATCGGGTGTACATTGACTGCGTAGAGCTCTAACCTGTGAAGAAAGACACGATATACATGTTAGTCAATCCATATGAAACAACTAAGCTATAATATACCATTAATTAACCAAAACTGAAATACTACACATAAACACAATTAGGACTATACCACATCTATTTCCTCCACGGGCACTTCGCTTCTCTGTTGTGCTTTATACACTTTAGCAAGTTTTTTTGCTTGGTCTATGAATGGAGCTTGTGCCTCTGATGGCATCGTCTTCCATTTTGCTTTTATGTCCGCCATAATCTCCAAGAGTTAAATAAACTTCCGACTGTAGAATTATATTTATCCCCCTATATTGTACATTGAATACTTAACTGCAATGGAAAAACTTTTACCTTTGCCTTTGCATTTGATTTTTCAATTTCATCCTTTCTTGCCTTAATTTCTTGTTTGCTGCCATGGGACCAAGATTCAGATAAAAGCACTAGTATATATTATCAAAATAGACAATACATTCACTTTTTTATAACCTCAGAATAAACAATAAATCAAGGTGTCGAAGCTTACTTATATAGTATGTAGCCATTAACTGGCCGCTTGTTCCCAACTAACTTTTCAGACACTTTGGGAACATTCTTCTTCTTCTTCTTCTTACGGCTCTTCATTGCATTATCCTTAGTACTCCCAGGGTGTCCACGCTTCATGTGAGGATGCGTGGACGCATCATCTGCATGGCCAGGGCTAGCCTGCATATAACGACAAATCAGGTTGGGGGTAAGCAAACAGAAACATAACTTTATCGTTCTGCACTTCATTACCTGGGTAGATAGGGCAGCATCAGTGTCCATAGCCTAGCTACCTACATTTTCCTGTTTTTGTCTAGGGTTATCCTCAATGATTGCCATTCCTGTTAAAGCAAAAAGTATGTTACCATAAATTCTGTGACAATATAAAGCACAACGCCAAAATAGAATGAACGTAAAAAACATGGCGTATAGTATGGGGTCTACTTTGACCATTCACATATAAAACACGTATCCATTTAAACAATTCAACATAATGACGTAGAATGAGGGCTATTATGACAATTCATATAGATAAATCCAACCAATGTCTAACTGTGCTCGACCAACATCTTCTAATAATAACATGATTTGTCTGATGTGCATAAGCAGACAAACCAATAAGGGAATATAACTTCTTTTCACGTGAGTCACCAATTGTTGTCTTTATTCATATATTATTACATAGATCTATACTTCCATTGAACGAGACAAGACAAATCACTGCCAAAGAATCCATGTAAGTACACATCAGTTACCGAAAAGCAACCCAAAGAATATCCACCACATCAGAAAAGCAGCCCATTCACGGGACCAACCAACCACTCACATGACATTATTTACACACTTCCTCCTCCAATCAGTCACTCACATATCAAAAAAATAGACAATACTGAACACAGGCACTAGCAATGTTTGGATTTTAAATTTTTACATCACTTATCTTCACCGATCAGAGTGGGTGGGAGTTTTCTTCACCGATCTGAGATTCGTGGTGCACGGAGTGCTGGTTGTTGACGGAGTGGGTCTGCGTGGTGGTCAACGGAGTGGGGTGGAGGCTTGGACTAAACGCCTATCGTGGAGGCTTGCTTGAAGAAACCATGTGCTGTTTTATATGTGTAGAGCAACTGAAGTGGTGTGTGTGTGTGAACGGGTAAGAATGAAGATATGTTAGTAAGTAAGTTAGTAATTTTAACAAAAAAGTTAATAAAAAGTTAGTAATTGATAATGGGTTTATGGTTTTTTGTGGTTTTTATATTTTTCATAAATTTATTTACTATTTTTTAAATTTTTATGTGCACTGAAAAAAAAAGGGTGTACCGTTTGTAATAAAAAAAAATTCTAAATCTTAAAAGTATAATTATGGAAAATGGAGTAAACGATCAATCGTAAACTGTAAACGATAAAATACGATCAATTGAAAATATTAAAACCTAGGGCAAAGGTGGATCGATCGCAACATTCTCTATAAAATTTATCGACCAATCGCATTTCCCTTTGTGCAAACCACGATCGATCGCATTTCCCTCTGTGAAAAATACGATCGATCGCATTTCCCTCAGGGAATCAAACCTCCCTCTGAAGAAACTTCGATCAATCGCATTTCCCTCTGTGCAAACTACGATCGATCGTATTTCCCTCTGTACAAACCTCGATCGAACGCATTTCCCTTTGTGAAAATTTGCAATCGATCGCATTTTCCTCTGTGCAAACTGCGATGGATTGCATTTCCCTCTGTGCAATCTGCGACCTCACATATGTTTACAAAGGAAATGTGGGATTGGTCGTAGTTCCAATTTGTTGTAAAGATTACTACACATCAAACTCTAAAGATTACTTCTCTAGATTATGTAAAAATGTATACATTTGCCTAGATTTATCCATTACTAAACTGTTTGTTGGGTTTTTTTTTTTAACCATGTTACTATGTGTTAATTATCAGGTTGATGCTATCATACAATCTCAACTGAAACCCGAAGTACCACACATTACAAGGTAAGCATCAAGAGTTACATATTATCACAGTATTTAGATGTCGGAATATAGGATCGGTCATAATCCTGGCCTCTTTTTTTTTAGGTTATTAACTTTTGTTAGACTACGAGCACCTGTTTTCTCAAAATATACCATGAATTGCATCTTTGATTTACCTATGAAATGGTAGCTATATTTTGTGAAAAGCCCTTGGTGAATGCATTCATTTAAATTCCAAAAGGGTATCATACAACGAAACATGTCATAATAACTATGCCATTATGTCACATTTGTAAATATTATAGTACAAAAGCCACAAATATGATATAAACATCAACGCCCTAACAAAAACTACCATTTGTAAATATTATAGTACAAAAGCCACAAATGTCATATGAACATCAACGCACTACACAAAAGCTACCATTCCTCTGGTGTCCTTACATAAAACCCAAAAAGTTGCAGTAATCAGAAAATCTAATCATCGATCGGTGGAATATTCGGCTTACTTTGGAATGCCATCCTCATCATCAATATCATCATTTTTGTCATACTGGTCACCTTCAACAGTAGCATCTGGTTCAGTACCATCTGTTGAACTTACAGAAGGTGTAAATGCTGCCCCACTAGAAGAATCCATGGCCCATTGCTCAAGACAACGCATACGAGTATTCAATTTGCCTAACACAATTTCTTGCCTATTCAATCGAGAACTAATATGGTCCAAGTAACTTACAACATTTTTGAGCTCAGTTGTGACATCCACGAGAGAACAAGGACCAACTCCATCATCTTCCCTATCATTGTCAACTTCTCAAGTGCGCTTTTTCTGCTTCTGCTGCTGCATATGAGCTGCTATCCAGGTGACAGAATGACCATTAATTGGTTGCACTGATTGATGAACCAATGGAATGGCTGCGGGGAAGTCATGTTTAGATGGGTAAGAATACGAGTAATGGCACATGGACGGATTAGAGAAAGTGTGGCATCTTTAGACTGATGCATGGTAATGAAAGAGTTACATATGACAGATAGGAGATCAATGGAAACGCCGGTCATAAAGGCATATAAAAACTGAGCTCGGCGAAGGCTGAGTGTGTTCCTATGAGAAACAAGCAACAGATTGTGGGACATAACCAAATTAAAGAGACGAGCCTCACATGCGAACTCAGTGGTGGCATTTTTTTTTTTTTTTCCCCATGCAATAGTCTTACCACAAAAGAGTTCCATCATGGTGTTTGGAAGAGGAACCAACTTGCCAATATAAGGATATCCAGGCTGAGCAACCCTAGGAATTTTTAACGCACTAGTAACCACATCGGGAGAGATGTGATACATTTTTTTTCTTAGGAACACATCAAACTCTAAACTCGTTGTTTTGATATTTAGAAAGTTGGAGTAAAACTCTAGAATAAGATCGTTAGGAGTAGCAGTTGGCCAATCTTGACACATTGACTCCCAACTGCGTTCCTGAATTTGGGTATCCAAACTATAGGCTAACAACTGATTTAACTTAACCTCTCTCTCCAAATGGATATGATAGTTTGAGTGGTACTTTTCATAAATAAAAAAAGACCCATAGTTTGGGAACCTTACTTTGTTAAATGTTTTGGATTTATTAGCTGGTGGGGGAATTTTAGTATGTGTAGGAGGGGTAGAGGAAGAGGGATGATGGGTATCAAACACAATAACCTTGGCAGCTTTAGTCTTTGTACGTGCCATCTGAAATGGAAACAACAAACACAATTGCATTTTATGAAAACAACTCTAATGGAAACAACAAAGACATCAAGTATTATGACAACAACTGAAATGGAAACAACAAACACAGCAAATATGATGACAACAACTAAGAAAACATCAATGCAATTTCCTCACACATTCTACAACAAGCACATTGCATGCACATTTAAAATTTTCAAACAAGCTTACTTTACACAATTACCACTTAACGAATCATACTGACATCCATTAAACCGTAAAACCGACTCTAAAATATACAACATGCACGAGTTTCGTAAAACTCTAAGAACATCTTACACCTACCTAACATAAAGAATGGGAAAAACCCACGAACACAAGAATAATCAGAGAAAACTCTCTCTCATGTTATATAAATCATAAACTAAAGCCACAATTAGCATAATCAGGGAAAACCCTATCTCAAACCAAGGAAAATCTTGTACATACGAAAAAAAAAAAAAAAAAAAAAACATTAAAGGAAACCCTAGGTTTTGTGGATGCAATAGAAATATTTGGAGAGCAATTAGGAAGGATTTTGAGAGCAATTGGGAAGGATTTACAATTAACATGGATTGAGATTGTTAGTGAATGGCATGAGATCGTTACTGAATGGCGTGCGAACGTAGAACCAAAGGAATAGGAGGAGTTGCGCGAAAACAATGTTTCAAAACCTAGAAAATGACGTCTGAACCGTTTTGGGTATTTTATACAGCGGACAAAGTTTAGCTTCAACCCGGGTTGGAGGAAATTCCTCCAACCCATTAGGTGGCACCACTAATTATTATACATGTGTCCAGTCATGTGCAATGCACATGATACCACTTAACCCTTGGTTAACCTCGTTAACCATATCAATTCTCTCTCTGCCTCTCCTGTAACTCACTCTCTCAATAGTGACAGCAATCTGAGCCTAAAAAGCATCTCAGATCCAACAAAAACTTTAGATCCAAACCCATCTCAGATCAAAACACATCTCAAACCCATCTCATATCAAGCTTGCTTACCGTTGGAAACCCCATCGAATTTCTCTTTCTCTCTTGCTGATTTTGCTTTGGTGGACCTAGCGGCGGAAATGGCGAAGCCATGAATCTCTCTCTCTCTTTCCGGTTTTGCTATGGCGAACCCAACAGCGAAAATTGTGAAGCCAGTTGTGGTTGAGTCTTGGCAATGACACCAAGGGCAAGCTTCAAGCGGATCTGTAGATCACAGGATCTACGGTGCAACGAAGTAGTCTGATTGTAGGTGGGACCGACGGCTCAAAAGAGAGGAGGACGGCTAAGAGGAGAGAGAGAGAGAGAGAGAGAAAGAGAGAGAGAGAGAGAGAGAGAAAGTTGAGAGAGTGAGTTACAGGAGAGGCAGAGAGAGAATTGATATGGTTAACGGGGTTAACCAAGGGTTAAGTGGTATCATGTGCATTGCACATGACTGGACACATGTCTAATAATTAGTAGTGCCACCTAATGGGTTGGAGGAATTTCCTCCAACTCAGGTTGAAGCTAAACTTTGTCCTTATACAGCAGGCAAAGTGATTGATCGGAAATTTAATATGCTAAAACAACGATCGATCATCCACTCTAGATTTTATAATTAAAAAGGGGAGTGATATCAATTCCCAAATTAATAATATAAATATTAATACATTTTTTATAAAAAGTAATTTTATATTTTTATTCAAAGATGGACATGTGTGTTTGGGGAGACAGATTTACCTTCAACTTGGTTTGGAAGAATTCTCGTTCAACCGACTACGTGTCAATTACATAAACTATCCACATGTATTATCTACAAAAGTGAACTGACTCATTAAAAAAGGTAGGCGATTAAAAATACACATGACTTGTCTATTTAATAGCCGCGTAGTGGATTGGAGTATAACTCCTTCAAACTGGATTGGGGGTCAACTATTTCCTATTTCTGGAGTGAACGTTTTAAATATTTCAATTTACATTTGCGTATTTTGTTAAGAAAACTCAGTTTGATACCAATTAGTAATTTTAATTCGAGAAGCAGTCTATTTTAATATTTATTTTGTATGTTGTTTGTAAAGAATGATTCTCAACATTGAAAAACAAAAATATAACATAATTAATAACAAGACTAGTAAATATAACAATAATAATGACTAGCCTCTTCACATACCCTCCGCACGTGTTCAGAGGCTCTTTTTATTTTTTGGGAAATTGTCTAGTCCTTTATACTAACCATTGAAATAAGTGATTAAAGATAGCGAACCATCAATTTTTTTTAAAAAAATAAATCTATTTAATTTTCTATTAGAATCTGGTTCAATGAACGTGTACTTGTGATTATTTTAACTTTTGAATTTGAGGAGATCAGTACATTACTCTTTTAACCTTTAATATCTATATAATATATAATAGCAGAATATATGAGCGTTAAAACCAAGAGTGTTTGACTTTCTTAAAAAATTAACGATTAAATACCAAAAAAAAAATCTAATACGGAAATTCTTTGAAAAAATAACAAATAAAAAAAATCAATAATTGTTTTTTTTAAAGTAGCAAACATAAAAAATCTATCAACAACAATTTTTTTAATAAAAATAAAAAATAAAAAGAATCAAACGGTAAACACCTCATTTTTTTTTTATCTATTTAACAAGAGCATTACTAATATGATTTAAATCTGCCAAGTCACATCATCCTTCAAAAAAATAACTAATATGATTTCAGTTAACACGAGGACTCACAAATTCAACGAAACACAATTCACATGTTTTGTTTTCTTCGTAACAACAATCCCAACCAAGGTTTCTCTCTCTCTCTCTCTCTCTCTCTCTCTCTCTCTCTCTCTCTCTCTCTCTCTCTCTCTCTCTCTCTTCCTTTTTGATATTATGTGTTTTAGATTCAAGCACCATGCGGTTTTTATATTTTTATTAAAACCATACAATCTTAACGCACTAGATAAATCATCAACTACTATAATTTTCATAGTGTTTCATCTTAAAAAATTCTATTTCAATAAAATTTTATTACTTTCTTGAGAGACCCAACTTTTAGAGATACAATTTGAGATTAGTGAATTGAAAAACTACACCTAGTGCGGGTTAAATTCTAGTTTATTTTAAATGCAAATCAATGTCATTTTAAAATACGGGGTTATTTTTGTCCGTGCTCTAAAGTGGACATTTTCATATATAGTGATGAAAATAATAGTAATAATTATTTAACAACACCCAATATGATTCTAATTAATACTAATAGATGATAATAATATGATACAAATTAATAGATGATAGTAATTAATAGTAATAGATGATAATAATAATAGTAATTATTTAACAACACCCAATATGATTCTAATAATAACCAAAATGATAATTAAATACAAATAAAATCAACAACAACAATACTAACAACAGTAATATAAATATTAATTTTGATAAAATGTCTATGTTTTTGGAAATAGTTTTTGTGACAAACGACACCTCTGTTCAAAAAACCTTTTTTCTTTTCTTTTTCATAATGTCAATTACATAAGCTTGAATTTTATTAGCTCATTCAAGTTAACTAAGTTATATAATATCCCATTTATAATAATAATAATTTTTTTGTTAGATTTATCTTTTCTTGACTTTGCTCTCTTTGGATTGTTTTTGTTTTGATTTGATGCAACTAGAATCAATATTAAAGTGTAATTTTGAAATTGAAATTCTAATTTAATAATGGCAGTGAAATTAAATTTATTTTTTTCTTTTTTGTTTTTTATCCGCCATCAAATTAACCTACAATTTGCCCAAAAAATAAAATAGAGTCTCTAAGGAGGCTAGTAATGAATATACAACACTAGTTCGACCTATCTCAGACAAACCTTTAGAAAATTATAAATAAAAAATTGATACACATCGAAAGAACTATGACAACTAAAAAAACAATTAATAAAAAATTATCACTTTTACATAAATGCCAATTAGTATTCGCATATTATTCACTGTACAATTTCTGGGGAATTTTGCGATCGATCATTTCAATTTTCAAAGGAAATAAAGGATCGATCATATTATTCACTGTACAATTTCTAGGGAATTTTGCGATCGATCGTTTAAATTTGCAAAAGAAATAGCCAATCGATCGACGTATTCACTGTACAATTTTACTGTAGGGAAATTTGCGATCGATCACTTCAATTTGCAAAGGAAATAGTCGATCGATCATGTTATTTACTGTGCAATTTCTGGGGAATTTTGCGATCGATCGTTTAAATTTGCAAAGGAAATAGCCAATCGATCGACGTATTCACTGTACAATTTTACTATAGGGAAATTTGCGATCGATCACTTTAATTTGCAAAGGAAATATCCGATCGATCGTATTATTCTCTGTACAATTTATGGGGAATCTGCGATCGATCGATCAAATTATCAAAGGAATTAGCGATCGATCGGTCCAGAATTTCACTTTTGGGAATTTTGCGATCGAATCGTTTCAATTTGCAAAGGAAATACCCGATTGATCCTATTATTCTCTGTACAATTTATCACGAATATGCGATCGATCGGTTACAATTTTCAAAGGATTTTATGATCGGTCCTTATTTTCACTTTACTGGTGGGAAATTTACAATAGATAGAATCCAATTTTCAAAGGAATTGTCGATCGATCCAGGCTTTCACTCAAATGTTATTGTCTGGAAACTTGTGTTAGATTGGGTTAAATTTTCAAAGGAATTGAGCAATCAGTCCACTTAAAGCTATTTGTTCAAAACATGCAACTACATAATTTTGAAACAGATATCAGCAGAGTCTACTATATCAAAAAGGCACATGTATTGAAAATGTGACACATGTGAATGAATGTAATATAGTCCACTAATACTTCAAAGAGTCTAAAGTTTACAACAAGAAAGAAAACATAGAAAATTAACTGCAAATAATATCAATATAAAGTCTCATTCCATCTCAAACATATAAAAATAAAAATAAAAAAAAATCACCAACATAAGAACGGATCCTTAAGCAACCTAGTCATAAAATCTGATGACATAGAGTTTAGTCAACACTGATAAGAATTTAACATCCTTTCGGAAGGAAGTTGCTCCAAATAATACTCTTGAGATTTGATTAAATGATACCCATGAAGTCTTAAAAAAAGCATTGGGTAAACCAGGGTAGCCAGTGAGTGACCTCTCCGATCGTCGATACTCATGCTCCACATCTCTTGTTCTCTCCCTTTCACGTGTCTCCGATGTTGCACGCTCATATTGGTAATCATCATCCTCCATTCGATCATATTGGTCATGACCACAGTCATGATATTGGTCATAACGGTCATGCGAAACTATCAAACTACACATTTCCCACCATCTTGAATTGTGTATAGTACATAACTTCTGCAACTTACAATACAAGTTCATAAATGACCGTTGCCAATTTAACTAAGGGAAACTCAAGACTCCATGTCATCACACCTGCACAATACCAAGCAATGAATTATACATATGACTAAAACATCCCAAGAATATAGCCATTTGTTGTAAAATATGTATTTACCTGTAACAAATCATATTCACAAACATAGCATACTTCAAGATGTTACAAACATGGTATGGTAGATTTGTAAAAGGAATACGTATATATTTACCACTTAATTGGGACAATAACTGTCTGAAGTTGGTAAATGTTAACAAGTTGTTGATGTTTACTTGCAGGATTCATCACCACATACCAAAAGATGGATACAAGTGGTTACGCTAAAGCAGACACCTCAAGAAACCCTACATACGATGTTGTTAGTGTAAATCCAACAGATGAAAGGCAGGCAATTCATTATACAAAAGAAGATATTTCAAGGATGATTTTTGATACCGTAACAAAATGGGAAGAATGGTACAAACACTACAGCTTATTAATGGGATTTAGGGTACGAAGAGAAGACATAAAAATGGATAGGAATGGAGAAGTTATCACGCGAAAATGGGTATGTTCAAAAGAAGGGTTCAAAAGGACAACAAGTAATGAAGAAGATGGAAGCCAACGCCAAGAACGATCCATAACTAGATGTGGATGTGAGGCATTCTTGCATGTCAAGTTGGATAAAACCTTCAATAAATGGGTTGTTGCAAACCTTGAACTTACACACAACCATGCATTGACAGATACACACCAAACATTTTTCATTCCATCCCATCGCACCGTCACTGAAGGTGAGAAAGCTGAAATTCAATCGTTGTACCAAACTAGAATAAAGCAATCCCAAATATACGAGCGTCTAGCGCACCAAGCAGGAGGATACAACAAACTACATTTTACAAAAAAAGATTTATACAACTACACATATGCTTATTGCCAATCGCAAGTAGGAGATGGTGATGCAAACAGTGCACTAAGCTTCCTACAAGGGATAGTTTCTAAGGAGCCCGACTTTTATTATGCATACAAGACAGATGAAGATGGCCACCTAGAATGTTTTTTGGAGTGACTCTACCTCACGCCTAGATTATGCATGCTTTGGAGATGTGGTAGCATTCAACTCAACATATAAGACAAATAAATACAAGTTACCATTTGTGCTACTTATTGGTGTGAACCACCATCATCAAACAATCGTCTTTAGAAGTGGTTTATTGAATGTAGAAACAGAGGAAGCATACACATGGCTCCTACAAGCATTCCATGACGCAATGAACAATAAATCACCTTATTCAATTGTAATTGATGGGGACAGGGCAATGCGCAATGCTATCAACACAATTTTCCCAAATGCCAACCATAAACTTTGTTCATGACATCTGGCACGCAATGCCAAACAACATATAAAGAATAATGCAGCCCTTCATGCATTTCATAAATTGATGCATGACATCCAAACACGTGACCAATTCGAAGAGAATTGGAATTCTATGATTGAAGACTTTGAGCTACAAGAAAACGAGTGGTTATGTAAAATGTATACCGATCGGGCAATGTGGGCAGAGGCATACTTGAGAGGAAAATTTTGGGCGGAAATAAGAAGCACCCAAAGATGTGAGGGTACGCATGCATACATGAAGCGTTCCCTAGAAGGAAAAATTTCATTAGTTGACTTCATGAAATAATTTCACAAGAAACTTGACGGGATGCGACATTTTGAGTCCCACGAAGACTACATCACACAGCAGAGAAGCCACCATCAGCTGGTACAGTACTACCTTACATTGAGAGACATGCAGAATCAATATATACACAAAACTCATTTCAAAAAGTTATGAGTCGACTAAAACATGAGGGATACTTATTTCAAAGGCAATTTTGGGGGAGTATTGAACATCAACTTCAAACCTATACCTTAGAAACCACTCAAAATCATACAGCACGTTAGGAAGTGACATTTGATGCGACAAGTGTGTCTATATGATGTACCTGCTTAGGCCATCTCCAGCAGTCATCCATTCTTCCTCTTCAACTCTATTTATAAAGAACAAACCAACAAAACCGGCTCCAACAGTCTTTTAAAACAGCACTTCGTCTTTAAATTTTTTTTACAAAGTGAACAGTAGCCTTTCATTTTTGAAAGGCTACTGTACACTTTGTAAAAATTAAAAAAAATCAATATTTTTTTTCTGACCCCACCGTACCACCAACGGCTTTTGTTCCGAAAATTTCTCTCTCTCCTCTCATTTCTTCCGAAATTTTTTCTCTCTCTTCTTCTCTCTGCTCTCTCTTATCTCTTTGCTGTGCTGTTTGCTCTTTGGGATTTTCTTCTAAAACAAACGAAACTTTCGGTCTGAAAATTTTTGGGGTTTTTGAAGCACGAAAATTTCTCTCTCCTCTGAAATTTTTTTGGGGTTTGAACGTTGTGAAGCACGAAAAGTTTTTGGGGTTTTCTGTTGCCGGCGTGGTGGTGGTTATTCGGTGGTGGCTTGGGCTTGCCGGCGTGGTCTTTTGGGTTTTCTGTCTTAGCACGAAACCGGTTGATTCGGCTTGGGCTTGGCGATCTGGGTTGATTCGGTGGTGGCTTGGCGATCTGGGTTGATTCGGTGGTTGGGCTGATTCGGTGGTGGTTGATTCGGTGGTACCGGCGTGGTTGATTCGGTTGATTCTGCCGATCTGTCTTCTTCTCTCTTCCGGCGTGGTGGTGGTAACGGCGTGAGGTATATCATTTGTATTCGGGTTGATTTTGTGTTGATTTGTGGCTGTTTGTGTACTGGGGTTGAGGATGATTTTGTGTTGATTTTGTGGTGATTTTGTGGCTGTTTGTGTACTGGGTTGAGGTTGATTTTGTGTTGAATTTGTGATGAGGTTGGTTTCGGGTTGTTTACTGGTGTGGATGAGGTTATGTTATTAGTTTGTGTGTTGAGGTTTTGATTGGAATTAGTTTGGGTGTTCAAGTTTGGATGAGGTTCTGTTACTGTGTGTTGAGCTTTTGATTGGAATTAGTTTGGGTGTTGAGCTTTGGATGAGGTTCTGATAGTTTGTGTGTTGAGTTTTTTATTGGAATTAATTTATGTGTATGTGTGTTGAGGTTCTGGTTTAATTGGATATAGTTATAAAGAAATCAATTTTCATGTGGAAGAAAAATTAGTTGGCTGGTTTAATTTGCAGATAAATAATGTTGAGTTGAGAGTTTTTAAGCATAAAACTTATTCAATATTGTAACAAATTATAGTTTAAAGTAGTATACATCTGTCTATTGAGAAATCAGAGCCGAAACCCAATAAGTTTTGCATTACAAAATACCCCCAAACGTTTATAAGTTATAAAAAAATATGTAATCAGATAGTCAAATTAAATATAAAATACAACAAAAATAAATAAATAGAACGAAGTAATCCATAAATTTTATCTTCTTGTTCATCCTAAAAGAATTCGGTATTGAAATGCTTTGCAATTATAATCTGTTTCTAGTATATAATTTTCTTTTGAATGTATAATTTGCTATCCCTGCTAGAATATATTATCTTGGCTTAACCAAACTTGATTAACTTCATATATATCCTGGCAGTTTCGGTAATTACAACAGTTTTATTTTTACATACGTATGTATTATGAAATTATAGGTTGGATCTGTTTGGGAATTGCAACAATTTTATTTTTACATACTCTTCATGTGTGATTGATACCTAATATTGTATTGTATTTTTATTAGGGATGAATTCTCAAAATGAAACCCCCAATTTCGTTAATCTTCTAGAAGATACGTACCAAGAATATATGATGGAAACCCCAAATGAGATGGATTATAATAATAATCCATTTCCATCCCAAGTTGAATCCACTAAAAAACCTAAAACACGTCAAGCCAATTTTACCATAGAAGAAGACTTGACTCTTATATCTTCATATCTCGCTATTAGCCAAGATCCGGTGCAAGGTACTGATCAAACATATGAAATATTGTGGATTAGAGTTCATGAATATTTTCATGCTCATACGACCTCCAAAACTAAGCGAACTATAGGTTCTCTTCAAAACCGGTGGTCAACCATTCAACTTGGCACCAATAAATATTCTGGGTGTTTGTCAAAGATTGAATCATTGCGTCAAAGTGGTCTAACTGAGGAAAATAAGGTGCATCTTATTAACTCTTCAAATTTGTTAATGCATCAATTTGTTTTAACTATTGAAAATATTAATTGTTTTTATTGTTGGAATTTTTTAGGTTGATCAAGCAAAACAATTGTATAAAGTAGAAAATGGCAAAAAATTTACGTTTGAACATTGTTGGAACGTGTTGAAGTATGCACCAAAATGGTTGAATAGTCATCAAAATGAGACACCAAGAAGAAAGAGAACGGAGACAACATCTTCTTCGGTAAATCTAGAAGATAAAGATGTCGCAAATGATTCCAACATAAACTTGGAGAGACCACCGGGTAGGAAGGCCGAAAAAGCTCGATTGAACAAACAAAAGAGCGACGAAGGTAGTAGCTCAAATGTGGAAGTGATGTTGAATGCCATGGCGGACGACAAAAAAAAAATCGCGGAATCGAGATTGGAATTTCTTGAGAGGGGCCGTGTTCAGTACATGGAGCTAGAGAATAAGCGTCTTTGTATTAAGGAAGAAAAAATCAATTTGGCAAAAATGAAAGAGGAAAGGGAAAGAATAAAAGAGGAAGAAACAATTCGTTTGGCAATAATGAAAGAGGAAAGGGAAAGAAAGAAAGAGGAGAGGGAAAGAATGAAAGAGGAGAGGGAAAGAATGAGAGAGGAGAGGGAAACATTGAGAGAGGAGGCGGCAATTATGACAATGAATGTAGATGCGTTGCCTCTAATGCAACAACAATATTTTCGTCAACGCCAATCGGAAATCCTTGCAAAAAGAAGTGGTAATTAGTAAATGATATTGTATTATTTTTGTATTATATTCATTAATGCTATTGTGTTGTATGAATTAAGAGAATACTTTGAACTTTTGTTGCTATTAAATGTCATTTGCTATTATGGTTGATAACTTAATTTATTACTTTGAACGTTAATGTGGTAAAATATATATAGCATTGGCTTTGCAAGTTATAAGTGTTAATATATTTTTTATTTGATAATAGAATTTTAAAGAACTTTCACAATAATTATATAGATTTGATAAACTTCAAATTACAATAAAGAGTAACATAAATAAATAATACAAGCATGAAAATTAAAACTAAATAATCTTATGATTGGCCATGTAGTTGCCACAAGTGCTCCACAAGATCAGCTTGGAGTTGAGAATGAGTTTCTCTATTTCTAATGCGAATATGAGATTGAATGAAATTCTGAACTTCAATTGTAGGCTCTCGTGACACGGGTATAGGGATGCTTTCAGGCACTTGTTCGTAATCATCATCTTGTTGTACTTCATTAGAATCGCGCTCATCTTCAATAATCATGTTATGTAATATTATACATGCTTTCATAATATCATTGAGAGTTGCTTCATCCCAAAAGCGTGCAGGTCCACGCACAATTGAAAATCTTGCTTGAAGTATTCCAAATGCACATTCCACATCCTTCCTACATGCCTCTTGAACTCTAGCAAAGTGTTTTTTCTTTGCTTCTACTGGAGCTGAGATTGTTTTCACAAAAGTTGACCATTGTGGATATATACCATCAGCAAGATAATATCCCATTGTATAATCATGACCATTGATTGAGTAATTCACTGGAGGAGCACGCCCTTGAGCAAGTTCCGTAAATACAGAAGAATGCTCTAATACGTTGATGTCATTATGAGACCCAGGAAGACCAAAAAATGCATGCCATATCCAACGATCATATGAAGCTATTGCTTCCAAAATAAGTGTTGGTTCACGAGAATGACCAGTATACTGACCTTTCCATGCTGTCGGGCAATTTTTCCATTTCCAATGCATGCAATCAATGCTCCCCAACATTCCTGGAAATCCACGCTTTTCGTTAACCGCGAGCAACCTAGCAATGTCATTGCTATTTGGTGACCTCAAGTACTCTTCAGAGAAAATATTAACCACCGCTTTAACAAATTTTTTTAGACTCTCTACTGCAGTGCTTTCCCCAATTCTCACATACTCGTCAGTAGAATCAGCTGCTACTCCATAAGCAAGAATCCTGAGTGCAGCAGTCATTTTTTGAAGGGACGACAAGCCAAGCGTTCCAGCAGCATTTCTTTTTTGAATAAAATATGGATCATACGCTTCTAGTGCAGATTGAAGACGAAAAAATAGTGGACGACTCATCCGAAACCTCCTTCGGAATATATGAGAAGGAAAAACCGGATTATCTGAAAAATAATCATGAAAAAGCCTTTCTTCGCCTTGCAAATAATTGCGCTTAATGACCTTGCGGCCTACAATTGAACCACGGTGTGATGTTGATGCTCGCTCTTTTTTCAATCTTTCGTCTTCCATTGCAAGAATTGAAAGTATCTTCAACGTCATCATCAGTGTCAGACTCAAGAAGAGCCATTTCCATTTCCCTCATTTGATAATCACGAGGCTTAAGATGATAATTATGCTCCATAATATATGAAAGAGAAATTTGGGTTTGATAATGAAAGAGCAAATTGGGTTTGATAGTGAGTGAGTAAACTGAGTTTGAGATTAATGAAAGAGAAAATTTGGTTTGAGGTGAATGAAAATTGAGATAGGAAATAGTCCTATTTATACTAAAAAATATGACTGTTGAAATAGGAGACAATGTTACCGTTGAATAACGTTGTATAATATTACCGTTATTCAACGTTATATAATATTACCGTTATTCAACGTTATATAACGTATAACGTTATTATTACGTTGTTAACGTTTATAAACTATTAACGTTGATTTTTTTTTTTATAAATATTATTTTGATTAAAAGCTTCAGATAAATGATTTCAGAAAAAAAAAAAAAAAAAAAAATAAAATAATAATCAAAGAACATTCCGGATTTTACTAGTTTATTTTTTGCCAAAAATCAACATTATCCTGTTCTTTTTTTTTCTTTTCTCTCAGATGTGTACCGGCAGTGGTACCACCGCCCATAACCCACGGCTGGAGGTGACCCACGGCTTGAAGGAGATCCGGTGGCACCCCGCGACGGAGAGAGCCACCCCAGCCTGAACCGGTGGCTTGCCGTGCCCATAGTGGACGGACTGGAGGTGACCCACGGCCAAGGCTGCCGGTCTGGAGGTGACCCACGGCCAAGGGCTGCCGCCTGGGGTTGCCGTGCCGGATCTCTGCCGGTCTGGAGGTGACCCACGGCCAAGCCTGCCGCCTGGGGTTGCCCACGTGCCCACCGGAATGAGTTTTGCAGCGTCACCGTGTCTCCAGTCCCAGCTGGAAATTGCTGAAATTTCTGTTTAGTTTGGTTGCTGCTGCTGAGAAATTAATTTGGGTGGGAGGTTGGTTATTTTTGGTGGGAAGTAGTGATAATAAAAAAGTAATTTTTAATAGAATAGAGATAAAGATAAAGAGTACTGCTTGGAGTGGTTGTTTAAAAAAAAAATAGAGAGTTGTTAAAAAGTGTAATTTTAGAGATAAAGATAGAGATAAATTTAGAAGGACTGCTGGAGATGACAACCCAAATACAATATCCAACCCTACACTACAATTGACCTCAGAACAAGATGCAACAATTTGTGTTACATAGCATCAAGATCGGATGAAGGGTATAGACAATTCTGTGACAAATTGGATATACTAACACAACAAATTGATCAACTACATGCTTCAGATATAAGTTGCAACGATCAAGAAATAAACAGATCATCTGGTAGGGCAAATATTCTAAAAGATCCACGAGTTGCACATACTAAAGGTGGACAAAAGGCTAACAAGGGAAAGGAAATCAAAAAAAGAAAGTGTGCCCTACGCAAGGAAGAAGGACACACAAAACGAACATGCCCTTTATCAAACATCAATATGATGGATAACAACAACCAAATCTCCAGCCCTACACTACAATTGACCTCAGAACAAGACATGTCATTCAATCCTCTAGTGTACAACAGAATTCCCTATGACACAAGTGTATGCGTTACAATGATGGAGAACCTGTCATACACAACCACAATGGATACACAAGTAAATTAATGATTATGAATTTTACATTTCTTATGCACACAAATATTACTATATATTGGGGTATACATGGCAATTTTCTACGCATAAACATTATTCAATAAAAAAATCACATCTTTTCAGGGGAACACGTCAATATACAATTCATCCAACCCAAATACAATCTCCAACCCTACACTACAATTGACCTCAGAACAAGACATGTCATACTATCCTCTAGTGTACAACTCAATTTCCTATGACACAAGTGTATGTGCTACAATGATGGAGAACCCGTCGTACACAACCATAACAGATGCATAGGTAAATTAATAACTATGAATTTTAAACTTCGTACGCACACAAATATTACTATATATTGGGGTATACATGGCAATTTTCTATGCAGAAATATTATTCAATAAAAGAATCACATCTTTTTAGGGGAACACGTCAATATACAATTCATCCAACCCAAATACAATCTCCAACCCTACACTACAATTGACCTCAGAACAAGACATGTCATACTATCTTCCAGTGTACAACTCATTTCCTATGACACAAGTGTATGTGCTACAATGATGGAGAACCCGTCATACACAACCACAATTGATGCATAAGTAAATTAATGACTATGAATTTTAAATTTCGTATGCACACAAATATTACTATATATTAGGGTATACTTGGCAATTTTCTACGCATAAACATTATTCAATAAAAAATCACATCTTTTCAGGGGAACATGTCAATATACAATTTAGCCGACCCAAATATAGAACAAGACCAATTCTATAATTGGCTTTGATCCAACCATTCAGATGTTGTCCATATCAGTAATAAGGCATTCAACTCTTATGATTTTCACAACCTATATTAAATATGTAATTATATGAATACTTTTTCCTTCTTTTTTTTGATAAGTAATATGTAATTACATGAATAATAACTATGCAATTGCAGAATGTATTGAATTTCCAAATAGAATCAACCCAAATAAAATGAACCCAATTGAATGTATTCAATGCCCAAACATAATCAACATGAATGCTGATATAGAATCAAACCAATTGAATGTATTGTATAATGTAGTTATATGTAGTTACAAGAATTTTTTAAACCAACCAAGTAATATGTACTTACATGTTCATATTTAATGTATATTTTAAACCTACCCAATTGAAATTACTAATTCGATCCCCAAATAGAATCTAAAAACTCCTTACCATTAACTTGAAAAGTTGTCAAATCACTAATACAATATTAAACCCAACCAATAATACCAGCATGATAAGAATTGAAAACGAAGCACCAAATATAATGTGTGTATAGAAAGTTTAAATAACAGTAGACAAAAATCTCACTATCATACCACATTCTAGTTGTGATCAACAGAATAAAAAATTTCCAACAAAAAAACAACCACCATACCCATTTGGAAGCAACTGAAGTGGATTCCAAAAAAAATACGTCCTTGCAAATTCCACAGCTCTCAGGAACATTCAATCTTGTGCAAAATCCACGAACCTAAAAAAAAACAATTATTACAACATAGAACAACTTCCTTTTGTCCAAGGCCTAAAACATATTTCTAACAAAGAGCACCTTCAATTGCTTCATCAACAAAAACAGATTGTAGTAATTTAGATTTCATTAAAACACATACAAAAATAAATAAATAACATTCTCATTTCATCAATACAGATTTTAATAATTTTAACCTTCTCAATTACAATTTACACAAAAACAAAATTGTAGTAGGCAAAGGTACTTGAAATACCAAAATGTCCCTTTTTCAGTTTCCCAGAGGTGCCTGGCTCTGTGTGGGCACATCTGCCCCATCCTCTTCATTTACGAGTTCTGATTTGGGTACTACATAGTGCCATTGAGTCCCACAACTTGGACAAACTCTTTTCCCCTACAATTCAATCAAGTTAGCAAATTTATGAAGTGCAGGACACCCTATTCACAGTAAATATGAGAGACATCATGACTATACCCTTCTTTTGGAAAATAATTTCTTTAGGTAGTACTTGTGAATTCAGACAATACACGATTCATTCTGGCACAACTTTGCCTTGTCAAATACATACCCAAGTACAAAATTAGTAGCAGAACCATAGAAATGTTTCATTACTTTAGCTGGAAGCATTTGGAAAATTTCCATTGCTATTACCCTAGGGCAATGCTTTAATAAAACATTAGATTTTACTTTGAAACCACAAGTAAAGCTGATTCAAATTTAACATTTGACTAACCCTGAGAGGAAGCTGAACTGATCCGGCCTTGGGTGTGCTCCCCAATGGTCACTAGTTCGAATCCCCTCAGGCAAAACTTGCGATTACTGTGGTACACGTGTTAGTAAGGTGTTGCGTGTCCCTTGGGATTAGTCGAGGTGCGTGTATCTACGGAACGCTGGCCCGGACACCCAAGTAATCAAAAAAAAAAATTTAACATTTGACTAAATAACATACTACATAGATTACCCTAATACCACATCACCATCAAATAAAATCATGAAATGGAGAACATCCATGTCTACAGAGTCTTCATACCTTTTTATAAGTTGTAAATTTATTCAAACAAAGTTATGATGTATCAACTTTATATGGCAACTATTAAAAATGCCCAACTTTCTCCACTAAACTATCACAACAAGAATGCCTAATTGTCCAAAAAAGAAAAAAAATGGAATGCCTAATTTACTATTTTATATTGAGTAAGTAACCTGACAGGGCCCATGCATTAAGAATGCTCAAAACTAAGCAATGCAAAATGCAAGTCAGCCCTCTTCAGTCTAACCCACAAATCATACACAATAAGCAAGTACTAGATTAGAATCAAAACAAGCAACAACACAATCCAAAAAATCTGCAAAAGTATCTGATATGCCTCTCCTTAGATTGATTTCGGTCAAGGACTTGTATTATACCTCAAACATACAAATTGGTTATTAATTTATTGGTATCTAGTCACCAAAAGGCAAACACCAACAAAAATAAAAAAACCTAAGAAATAGATACAGGATACATCCATCCATCTTCAATTTTTTTTTTCTCTACCATCACACAAATGAATAACAAATGCCTTTGAAATATGCCTCTCAAATGCAAACAACATACGTCAATACATGCATACAAACATCACCCATACATAAACACACATAAACATACATTTTTCTAATTAAATCCATTTAAAAGTGAATCACGCATACATATAGACATAAATATATGGGGTATTACACACTTGAATCTATACAACAATCAAAAGCATCACCCATAAATTCCCATCTATACATAAACACCTACTGAGCTAATACTTGACATACACAACTACTACATATACATACACACAGATATAACGTCTCACTCCCACACACATAAAATCCTAGAAAAATAAGACAAGCCCAAGTTCAGAATCTTAGTACTTCCATCAGTTCCATCATGAAACAAAGAAAAATCTCAAACAAAACATAAACCAAATCATAATACCCAAAAGCAACAAAAGCAATAAAAACAATAAACAAAATCAAAACTTTTCAGAAATCCAAAAATCTAACATGGAAAACCTTAAGACCCCATGTTTTTTTTATATAATCCCCTCTTCATTTCCCCACAAACCAAACCACATCATTCAAAAACTCATTTTACTTCACTTTCCCTCGTTTTCTTAGCAACCAAACAAATACACACATAGAGGAAGAGAGAGAGAGAGAGAGAATGGTACCGAGTTACAGAGCTTAGAGCTGTGCGGCGAGAGAGATGAGAATGGAATATGAGAGAGGGTATGGAGGCTAGGGTTTTGGTATTTAAGGGTTGCTTGGTTGGTTTGCTATATGGGTTTTGTTTTGTGGACAGTAAATTTGAAGTGACCCAAATCAATCTAAGCAGAAGAAGAAGAGGATCATCGAGCACCGTTGAAGAGGAAGAAGCGGGCCACACGGTTTGTTTCTTCGAGGGAAGAAACTCCATCTCTAGATCCAAACTCTCTATCTGTGTTTGGCTTTCCTCCATCACTGCTACCATGATTCTTTCTTCTTCTTCATGAGGATTGAAGAACAAAGATGGATTAGGGTTAGGGAGGGCTGTGATGGGGGAATAAGAGAGGGGAAATAAGAGAGAGAGGGAGAGAGATAAGAGGAATGAGAGAGGAGAAATAAGAGGGGAAAAAAGAGCACCGGTTCTTCAGGTTACCAATTAAAAAAAAAGTTTACCAATTCTCCACTAAATTGCATCCAACGATCACAAATTTTAGCATGAAATCAAACGGCTACAAATAACTGGCGAGACCGTCCCGCCTACTACAGTTGGCGAGACCTAAGTCATCCTCACAATTTTTGGGAATATAGAAAGCATATCTTGAAAAGAAGGTAATGTGAGATAGTGGGATTTTTCTGAAAAGAAGATGATGGGTGTGATAGGTCCCGCCATCAAGAAGATGATGGGATTTTTTCAAGATATGCTTCCTATATTCCCAAAAATTGTGGGGTGTGATAGGTGCATAGTAAGGCTGGTGAAGAAAGTCAGTATTATCATTTGGAGAAATGTTAGATGCTCTGACTAGTGAGTATCATAGAAAATATTTTAAGTTTTTATTTATAAGTTTTGTTGGTTCGTGTTAATATCAAGTTAAGGCTTGGTATTAGCATGTCGGTCATGGTTGCAAATCCAAGTTTCGGATTTAGGTCGTGACAATTCATCCCAATGCTCCACTAGTGATGGCCTTGTGTAGGTTTCTTACTATTAATAATATTGTTCTCTTCATTAAAATAAATAACATTTGTAGTAAAGCAAAACACAATTTTTGTTATAAGGACAAATGATCAATGATTGCCACAAACAAAGACATCTATCCTAATTAGCCACCATTTATTTCATATTTTAGCAACATATACATATTAAATTAAATTAAAGAAGTATTCCCAGGAAGAGATAACAAAATATCAAATCTCACTCTCCCCTAATTATTGAAGTATAACCCTCCTAAAAAAAAGATGTGTTTGAGACAATACATTTCCTAACCTCATAGTTAAGATTAAGTCTTATCATCATATATAGGGTGTTTTGGAATAGGGAGAAAAGAAGAGAGGGAAGGGGATTGGTCATTGGTGGCTAACAAACTTATACTAATATTCTAGACATACCTTAAAATAATTTTACTGGCACAAGGTTAAGAGGTGTTTTTTTATTGGTAGTAAGGCTAAGGCCAACTAATTCTTCCATGTTGATATCTTCCTCATTTATCCCATATGGCAATTTCCAGTCGAAACAATATAAAAGATTGGCAAGTGCAAGCTCAATTGTTGTGGTTGCCATATATATGGCAGGACAACCTCTTCGACCAGCACCAAATGGCAGTAACTCAAAATGTTGACCTTTATAATCAATGGAGTTATCGATGAACCTTTCTGGAATGAATTCTTCTGGGTTCTTCCAGTATTTAGGATCTCGTCCTATTGCCCAAGCATTAACTTGGACTAGCATTTTCGGGTAAATGTCATAACCATTAATCTTAAAGTGGGACACGGTTTCTCTTGGAAGAAGCAGGGTCGCTGGAGGGTGTAATCTAAAAGTTTCTTTGACTATCATCTTAAGGTAAAGAAGGTGGTCAATGTCTCTTTCAACGACTTTTCCTTTGTTTCCAACATAATTTCTAACTTCATCTTGTGCTTTCTTCATCACTCTAGGGTTCTTGGTAAGCTCTGCCATCGCCCATATCATGGTAATTGCACCAGTGTCGACTCCACCTAAAAATAAATTCTAATAAACAAATATAACAAGTAAGTAGACGAGAACCTAATAGAAGGAATGTAATGGAATTAGGATTTTAAAAATGAAAAATAAAACTAACCATATTTAGTATTAACAAAATGTAAATAAAATAAAAAGGCACAAAATTAATCTATCAAATTAGAATTTAATGTTATCTATAATCTCTAAAATCATATATGATTAATTTTGTATTAAATTTTGTAGCAATTTATTTTTTACTATACAAAATAAAATATTATGTTAGAAAATAGAAAGTCATTGCAAAACATACTTTTGACAATATTTAGATTTAAATGCTCATTCATAGTTGCTATAAAAACTGAAATCGTAAGTACATGACGCAACAGAATAGTAAGGACAAGAATAGGGCGTTCTCCTTTTGGTGATAAAAACTCTAGAATCCACTAGGGGTCCTTGAATCCACAAGGAATAGTAAACAATTTTAGAGAAACTCCTTCTGAAATATTATTAATGAGAAAAATGATTTGTCTTGGAGTCAACAAACATTGTAAATACTAAAGAAGTCCCAAAGCTACTAGAAGACTCTTAGGAAACACTAGAAAATAAGAAAAAATTGTCAAAATTCATTTATAGACTTGGAGTCCAAATTTAAGGCTCCATAAAACCTGATTGACAAGTAAAATATTCTAAAAGAAATTGTAATTGATACCTTACCATAAAAGGGTACCATTAATAAATACCAAAAATTAAATTGCATATTTTGTCCTACATCAATAGAAATAAAACCACCCTATAAATATGTTTATGTTAGTAGGTTATTGATTTGGTATTCCTTAATAGCTATTGACATAATTCTGAAATATTTAACAATTTTAAGTTCGGATGTCAAATTATATTTGGGAGAAAGCCACTGACCAAAAATTTGGACTAGGTAACCATTTTAAGTATTTGGTTCTTTGGGCATAGCTTCAAAGGGAGACCTATTTTTAATTTTATAGACCAGGTGAAAAACATTTGCCCAAAACTTTTAAATCTTACTATTTATCAATATTTGTAGGAGAGATGAGAAGAGGAAAGGAGATGGGAAAGTCTGTCTAGAAACCCTAGTTTTTTATTGTAGTTCGCTTTCTCAATTTCTTAATTTTTTTCTCTCTCCAACTTCTCTCATCCAAATATAGGGTTAACTTGAAAAGATAATTAAGCAGAGTATAAGATAATTAAGCAGAGTATAGGACCTATTGTCAGGGGAGTAATAATCATGGGGGAAAAGATTGGAAACTAACCAAGAGAACTGCCTTAATGTTTTGTTTTGTGAACCGAGCAGCGCCCGACTCAATTTGCTCCCTTTCTACTTTCAGTAGCACGTCAATAATGTCTTCGTGCTCTTGTTTTTTCCTCTCTGGATTAAGATGAAGATCGATGACATGTTGGAAAAAGTTATCCAACTCATGAAAAATACTTTCAAGCCTCTGAAATCTACCAGAGAACTTGTCCATAATCCATCCCACAAAAGGAAAGTATTCAGATGCACTGAAGCTTCCCAACATGGCTTCAGCCTCATGAACCACTTCTTGAAACCTTTCATTGTCTAAATCACTCCCGCGGAAACTCTTTCCAAAAGCAATCCTAAAAGTTACACTTGCAGTTAGTGTATACAACTTCTTAGAAAGATCAATAGGGGTTGAAGAAGATGAAGAGTGAGATATAGATTCAACAAGCAAAGCGACTTCTTCTTCCCGAATGAACTTATAAGACTGCACCCTCTTTTCGCTAAAGAGCTCAAGAACACATATCTTCCTTATCTCTCTCCAATAATCACCATAAGGTGAAAAAGCAATGTCTTTATAATTGTAGGAAAGTCTTTTAGAGCTAGCTAAGGGAGGTCTACTGCAAGAGGCAAGATCATGAACTTTTAAGGCTTCTTTTGCAGCCTCAGCAGAAGATAATATAATAGTTGGTATGCCACCGAGGTGAAGGAGCATGACGGGGCCATATTTTTTGGAGAGTTGCAACAGAGATTGGTGAGGCAATTGACTAATTTGGTGCAAGTTACCTATAATCGGAAGCTTAGGAGGGCTTGGTGGAAGTCCCTTCTTTTTAGTACTCCGATCATCCATCTTCTTTTTCATGAGGAACAGAAGAGGGAGAACTAAGAGAAGAGGAAGAAGAAGCCACATGGGTATGGAATCAAGAGCCATTGAAGCTAGCCTTATCTTTTATTCAACTCAGCTTCCTCCAGAATTGTTAAACCATCTAACAAATAGCCAGAGATATGAGAATGAGCAAAAGTATCGTATTTTGTCCCCACTAGGGTGTATGATTATCTAGTGCCTAGAAATGATAGCTTTATATTTTGTAACTTTTTTTTTTTTTTTTTAATTATCAGATTCATTGTCTTTTAGATAAAATATCTGATTTTTGTGATCCTGGAGAAGTGTTGATAAGATCCGATCTATTACATATATGATGACAATAGTGGACCCGAAAAGTTCCCCCCACTTCGCTATCCTCCTTAACTATACAGATTCCAGCCTACAATCAAAATTGCACCCCTTCTATCTTCTGTATTACCGTAATACCTTTACACCATTTTTTTTACTATTCAAAAATTATGAAATCCATTATTTGAATATATATATTCACAATTTGTGGATATTATTGTTAACAATTAAATTGTATAATAATATAGGTGGTGTGAATTAATATTTTACCATTTATCTTATCATTTCATACCAAATTTTGAAATTTGGTTCTGTATGGATTGATAAAATCAAAATTTCTCATACTACTACTCAAATTGGTATAAAGATCCTCTTGGTTCCATATCGGCTAGAATACCAGCATGTACCGAACGATACAATTTATTTTGGTGTTCTTGAATTTAATTTGAACCGGTACAAAGGCATTATTTTATGCACTTTTTACTCTACCTTATTTCTATGTTAATGATGACTGATATCATTTTGTCCAACTTCTCTATTTTTTTTTTGGGTAAACTATACTATTGGTCCCTAACGTTTACCCAAGTTGCGCGTTTGGTCCCTAACGTTTAAAATGGGCAGAAATAGTCCCTAACGTTTCAAAACGATGCACCATTGGTTTTTCCGTTAATCTACGTTAACTTGGTGTATACGTGACTAACGGAATTATGACGTGGACAATTTTTAATTGACATGTAATTTTTTTTTTAATGACAACTAGGATATGACATGGCATACCCATTTAAAAATAACCCAACCCAAAAAAAATTATCCCAATCCAAATAAAAAAAAACCCACCCAAATTAAAATTAACCCACCCCACCCAAATCAAATCAAATCACAGCAAGCAAATTAGAGACTTTTATCAAAAAACAACATTAGTAGACTTGGTAATTGGACTTGTAATTGGTTTTCCTGCAGAAGCAGAACTGTTACTGCAATATTAATCTGCTGGTGGTGGCAAAACATTTCCCGCACGCCGTTGCATATTGATTGCAGCACCAGTAATTTGCTGAACTCTGCTCCTTTAAAACCCCTATTCAAGTTAATTAATCATGCAATGAAGACTCCGCATAACTATCAAGCAGCACAAAGCTGGAAAGTCATCATCTTTCAACTGCATTTCATACTTAATTTTTACTATTCAAAATAATTTGTGATTTCCACTTCAGTTCTAAAAATGACAAAAGCATGCTCTCTTAGGTGTAAGTTTTCCAGAATTCTATTCTCATTTCAGCCATCCCACTAATGGAAATTCCAATTGTTTCAATAAACAAACTCCATTGTGAAGTCTACTAATGTTGTTTTTTGATATAAAGTCTCTAATTTGCTTGCTGTGATTTGATTTGATTTGGGTGGGGTGGGTTAATTTTAATTTGGGTGGGTTTTTTTTTATTTGGATTGGGATAATTTTTTTTGGGTTGGGTTATTTTTAAATGGGTATGCCATGTCATATCCTAGTTGTCATTAAAAAAAAAATTACATGTCAATTAAAAATTGTCCACGTCATAATTCCGTTAGCCACGTATACACCAAGTTAACGGAGATTAACGGAAGGACCAATGGTGCATCGTTTTAAAACGTTAGGGACTATTTTTGCCCATTTTAAACGTTAGGGACCAAACGCGCAACTTGGGTAAACGTTAGGGACTAATAGTGTAGTTTACCCTTTTTTTTTTCAAACTTGGTTACTTCTAGAGGTGTTTATGTATCCGTTGGGCTTGGGTTGGGAGTCAATCCGCCACTCTTCGAGGATAGCCCCACTTGCTGTTGATCAATGGATCAGTCAGAACTGTCCTCACCGCACATTCAGGTCAGCGATTAGGTCTTGGGAGGGAGTTTGGGTTGGGGAAATTTCATACAAAATCCCTTATTTTTCCTGCATTCTCTAGAGAACTAAACGGAAACAGAGTAAACGTATCAAACATTTTGTTAAGACCCCAAATCCCTATACTTACTCTTAAGCCTTGCATGGCCTCGGGTTAGGATATCTCTTTCTATTTCCATGCATGAAGTGGCATTTTAAGTCCACATTACATTGATACTAGGGTACAAGCTATTAAGGCTTGAACCAAAGTTAGTTATTTGTTGCTTTGAGTAGTAGTACATAGTTGGTTAAGAACTATGCTACTAGTGATTATATTGTTACTGCTGTGGGGTGTTGTACATCCTAAGCTCCTCCAATAGGAGGATGATCTAGAACAGCCAATGGGGTGCTAGCATGCTTAATGCCATGCACCCCGAGACTATAACAGAATGGAAATGCCATTCTGCATGTGGATCTTCATCCAGAAATTAATACAAGTTTAGTATTCCTTTAGACTAGTCCTAGAGTAAGTTTCTTAGCTTGATTCACTTAAATGCTTCCATAAGTTGAAGAAGAAGGATTTGAAGGGCAACTGAGATAGAATCATTGAGGATCCTATCAATTGGTATCAGAGCAAGTTCAGATCATGGTGCAGGAAACCCGAAGTGGTGTACCCCCTGGTGTGCTATCAGACAATCTGCAATCAATCCAGCAACAATTGGATGATCACACTACTGTGATTGGGTCCATGGCAGCTAGGATGGAGAGGATGGAAGATTCATTTGCTGCTCTACAAGCCATTCTCGAGGAGAGGCTTCCACCAAGAACAGCAATACAGAACAATGGTGTTAATCCAATGGCTGATCCAGGAAGTCCAAGTGCCTGATATAATTCCTAACCAACAACCAGAAGTGCAGAACCAGCCTCCAGCAATGCAGATAGATGGAAAATAGAGTTCCAATTGGAGCAGAAGCCAGAAATGCCATGCCAGGAAGACCTCCCTTATATGAAAGGTTCCCTGACCTCAATCAGCAAAGACACCCCATACCAGTGGGTGACCCAATCGAACCAGGATTTGAAAGGCCAATGGGAAGGACCCATACTACATCCAGGGCAGAGAAATGGGTTCCCAAGGCAACCACCACCTTACTGGGCACCAATAGAACAGCAAGGTGAAGTACCTTGGCCAAGGAAGAGAGTTTCCAAAGACAACCAGAGCCATACTATTATCCTGCTGAAATTCCTCCACCAAATGGCAATGCTGTCCAGTTCAGAGAGCCAATGGAACCTCCATGGATGCAAGGGGGTGGTGAGAATCTTTGGCATGAACCGAGAGGAGGAAGAAGGGGTTATGGAAGACCAATGGACCAAGCTGCAATGCACCACAGAGGAACACTATGGACAGAATCAAGCCTATCAACCTTGGCAGCAAGGTAGGCAAGCTGGAGTGCCCAGACCCATGAAATTAGAATTTCCTAGATTCAAGGGAGGTGACCCAAACCCTTGGATTTACAAGGCAATCCAATATTTCCATTACTTACCAAGTGCAAGATGCAGAAAAGGTAATGCATGCTTCTTACCATCTTGATGATGATGCATTAATTTGGTTCCAAGATAGTGCAACATGTCATTACTTGTTGGGATGAATTTGTTAGAACTATATTGCTTAGGTTTGGGCCTGCAAGTTATGATGACCCCATGGAATCCTTGACCAAATTAAAGGCATACAACTTCTGTTATTGCATATAAGGGACAGTTTGAGTCCATAAGTAACAGGGTTAGGAACTTGTCTGATATGCATAAGCTGAGTTGCTTCATGAGTGGACTTAAGGATGAAATAAGGCTGGCAGTGAAGATGCAAGGGCCCAGAGACTTAAGTGAGGCTTATGCCTTAGCTAAAAATACAAGAAGAATATCTCAATCACTTGCAAAAGAAGTCAGAGATCACAGTATGAAGGGAATAGGAGCAACTGGTCACAGCAGAACCTAATATCAGGGAATGCTAGAGTTGAAAGCAAAGGAATTGAGCCTAGACAACTTAATCCTCAAACCCCCACTGCCTGTGCAGAAACTTAACACCAGTGCAGATGTCTGAAAGGAGGAAAAAGGGGCTTTGCTACAACTGTGATGAGAGAATGGAGTACTAACCATAAATGCAGAACCATGAAGTTGTATATCATGGAAGAAGTGGACTTAGATGATGACCTTGAGCAGGTGATAGAAGAAGAATCAGAACTGACAGAAGAAAGTGAAGAATCTGCTGAGATCACCCTTTGTGCCTTGTTGGGCAGTACATCTCCATCCACTATGAGGGTAGTAGCATGCATCAATGGAAAGAAGGCAGTGGTGCTCATTGATACTGGTAGCACACATAATTTCCTTGACTATGAACTAGCTAAGTCCTTAAGGTTTGGCATTGATACGTCCAGCTGTTTTGGGGTTAAAGTGGCCAATGGAGAAGTGATTAGGACCAAAGGAGAGTGCAAAGACATCCAATTCAAGGTACAAGGTTTGGAATTGAAGGTGAACTTTAACTTGCTAAGCTTGGGTGGTTGTGGAATTGTATTGGGAACTCAATGGTTGAGTACTTTAGGGATGATTAGCTGGGACTTCAGCCAGTTGTTAATGGGGTTTATATACCAAGGAAAACAGATTTGGTTGAAAGGTTTGAAGACACCTAAACCTGAGTTACAAGGAAGCAAACAATTTAGCAAAGGGTCTCCTACACAAGGGTTATTATTGCAAATCATGCAATGTAATCTCTGTCAAGGGACTGAGCTACCAGAAGGTGATGTGCAGGAGTTGCTGGAGGAGTTCCAAACTGTATTTAAGGAACCACAAGGGCTGCCACCCAACAGAGGACATGAGCATCAGATCATGCTCAAGGCAGAAGCTAAACCCACAAGCCAAAGACCTTATAGATACCCTTTTTACCAGAAGGGAGAGATTGAAAAGATTGTACAAGAATTATTAAAATCAGGATGCATCAGACCAAGTCTGTCCCCATTTGCATCACCTGTCTTATTAGTAAGGAAGGCAGATGGAAGCTGGAGAATGTGTGTGGATTATAGAGGTCTAAACAAGGATACCATCAAGGACAAGTTCCCCATCCCTGTGGTAGATGAATTATTGGATGAATTGCAAGGTTCTAACATTTTTTCCAAGCTGGATTTAAGGTCTGGTTACCACCAGATCAGAATGAAGGAGTTAGACATTGAAAAGACAGCATTTAGAACACATGAAGGCCATTATGAGTTCTTAGTAATGCCCTTTGGACTGACTAATGCACCATCCACATTTCAAGCACTCATGAATGATGTGTTCAAACCATTTTTGAGGAAATTTGTGCTAGTTTTTTTTGATGATATTCTGGTATACAGTCAGAGTTTGGAAGAGCACAAAATTCATCTCAAAACAGTGTTGCAGGTGCTGCTTGATCACCAGCTGTTTGCCAAGAAAAGTAAATGTGTTTTTGCAGTTGGGGAAGTGGAATATTTGGGTCATGTGATCTCTGGAAGAGGAGTGCAAACTGATCCTAAAAAGATAGCTGCTATGGTCAATTGGCCAAAGCCTCAAACCTTGAAGGCTTTGAGAGGGTTCTTGGGCTTGACAGGTTATTACAGAAAATTCATTAAAGGCTATGGACAAATAGCTTCACCCTTAACAGAATTGTTGAGAAAAGATGCATTCAAGTGGAGTGAAAAGGCAGAGATGGCTTTTGAGAGACTCAAGGAAGCATGTAGTCAACCACCTTGTTTAGCACTGCCAGATTTTAGTAAAACATTTGTGGTGGAATGTGATGCTAGTGGTTATGGAATAGGGGCTGTGTTAATGCAGGTGGGAAGACCCTTGGCTTTCTATAGTCAAGCCTTGAAAGGAAAGGCTCTATTCCTTTCCACCTATGAGAAAGAACTCATGGCCTTAGTGTTATCAGTTAAGAAGTGGAGGCCTTATCTTTTTGGCCAAAACTTTGTGATTAAAACTGATCAACAGAGTTTAAAACACCTGCTGGAGCAAAGGATTGGTACTCCAATGCAGCAGAAATGGATTTCAAAGCTATTGGGTTATCACTTTGTTGTTGAATTCAAGAGGGGCAAGGAGAATGTAGTAGCTGATGCACTATCTAGACAAGTTGATACTGATTTGATGACAGAAGTAGGGAAGGAAACAGTTCAATTGCAGGCACAAGCACCAAATCACCAGCTGGACCAAAGTAGCAGTCTTTATGCTATCTCTTTCCCATCCCCAACTTGGGAACTAAGCTCAAGAACAGCTACCAAGAAGATCCTGTAACTAAGGACCTTATGGCATCTGTTTCTACTGATCCAGACCCACAAGGTGCTGTAACATACAAGAATGGCCTGCTATTACACAAAGGAAGGCTCTATCTTGGTGAGAATTGCACCTTGAAGCCAAAGGTGTTAGCCTTACTGCATGACAGTCCCTTAGGAGGACATTCTGGTTACCTAAAGACTTACCAAAGAGCCAAGAAGGATTGGTTTTGGAAAGGAATGAAGCAAGACATCAAATCCTATGTCAAGGAATGTGATACTTGCCAAAGGATCAAATCAGAGACAACTAGACCTGCTGGTCTGTTACAGCCCCTGCCTATACCCCCAAGACCTTGGTATTCCATTAGTATGCACTTCATTGAAGGTTTACCAAAGTCTAATAAGCAAAATGTTATTCTGGTAGTAGTTGACAGATTAACTAAGTTTGTCCATTTCATGGCCTTAGCTCACCCATACACAGCAGCCAAGGTAGCAGACATATTCATGAAGAATGTCTTCAAGTTACATGGAATGCCCACCTCTATAGTGAGTGATAGAGACACTGCCTTCACAGCAAATTTCTGGCAGGAACTCTTCAAAATCCAAGAGGTAGAGTTAGCTATGAGCTCTTCCTATCATCCACAAACAGATGGCCAGACAGAGGTGGTTAACAGGAGCTTGGAGCAGTACCTAAGAGCATTTGCTGGTGACAAACCAAGTCTATGGGTACACTGGTTACCCATGGCAGAATTTTGGTTTAATACCAATTATCATACCTCCACCAAAATGACCCCATTTGAAGCCTTATATGGTTATGAACCACCAACTGTGATGGATTATATCCCTGGTACTACTAAGGTAGCAGCAGTGGATGACTATCTACACCAACAACAGGGAATTATTGGGTTACTAAAGGAGAATTTGCTGTCAACACAGTCCAGAATGAAGTCACAAGCAGACAAGCACAGGCTGGAGAGATCTTTTCAAGTGGGAGAATGGGTTTTCTTAAGGTTGCAGCCCTTTAGACAGAAATCAGTAAGCAGGAAGCATGGGAAGCTTGCTGCAAGGTTCTATGGGCCTTTCCAAATTGTAGAGAAGGTTGGGGCAGTGGCATACAGACTTGAGCTACCCGAAGAAGCCCAAATCCACAATGTGTTCCATGTCTCTTGCCTTAAGCCTAAACTGGGCCAGTCAGTGCTCCCTATTGCCAAATTGCCCCCAATTGACTCTATGGGACACCTATCACCTGAACCAAGCAGAATTTTGGATCAAAGGACCATCAAGAGGAGGAGGCATGGGTCTGCTACTGAAGTCTTAGTCCAATGGGAGGGTTCAACTCAAGAAGATGCCACTTGGGAACTACTCTTCAAGCTGCAACATCAATACCCTCACCTTGTGGGCAAGGTGTTTTAAGGGAGGGGCATTGTTAAGACCCCAAATCCCTATACTTACTCTTAAGCCTTGCATGGCCTCGGGTTAGGATATCTCTTTCTATTTCCATGCATGAAGTGGCATTTTAAGTCCACATTACATTGATACTAGGGTACAAGCTATTAAGGCTTGAACCAAAGTTAGTTATTTGTTGCTTTGAGTAGTAGTACATAGTTGGTTAAGAACTATGCTACTAGTGATTATATTGTTACAGCTGTGATCTAGAACAGCCAATGGGGTGCTAGCATGCTTAATGCCATGCACCCCGAGACTATAACAGAATGGAAATGCCATTCTGCATGTCTGCTTCATCCAGAAATTAATACAAGTTTAGTATTCCTTTAGACTAGTCCTAGAGTAAGTTTCTTAGCTTGATTCACTTAAAGGCTTCCATAAGTTGAACAAGAAGGATTTGAAGGGCAGCTGAGATAGAATCATTGAGGATCCTATCAACTGCCTTGTAAATCTAAGTGTTTGATTATGTAATGTGGTTTTACAAACATGTAATGTTAGGGCTGTTTTAGTGATGATATTAAGATTCTCTCTATTTGGGTTTGAAAGGAAATTGAAAGAAGTAAGTGAAAGGAACAGACTTAAAAGAGAGAATGCACAGAATTGTATCTGATATGCTTATAAAATCTGGTTTATTGAACTGAGCTTCTATACTAATACACTCAGACTATTTATACTTAATTACAGATTCACTAACAGACTCACTAACACAAGTAAAGCATGCACCTAAATATCCGTAAGTTACTAACAGATTATAACAACTTCCACCAGCTGTCATGACTAATAAACCACGTGCTTTCACTTATGCTTTCATCCCCCCTCAAACGGATGCCGTGAGAAGGAGTGCAGAAGTTTGTTGGATAACTGAAGAAAGCGAGGGGTAGGCAAGGCCTTAGTGAGTAAGTCAGCAAGTTGATCAGCAGTGGGAATGAAATGAACCTTCAAATCACCACGAACCACACGTTCACGCACAAAATGGTAATCCACTTCGACATGCTTTGTACGAGCATGAAACACCGGATTGGATGCAAGAGAAATAGCACTCGTATTGTCACACCACAGTGTAGGAGAAGAGGGAAGAAAAATGTGAAGATCACAAAGCAACATGCGAATCCAAGCAACCTCAGCAGCACCCACAGCAAGGGATCTGTACTCAGCTTTTGTTGAGGAGCGAGAGACAGTGGGCTGCTTCTTGGAGGCCCATGTAAGCAAATTATTACCCAGAAAAACCAAGAACCCTGTAGTGGATCTTCGGTCCACAGGATTACCGGCCCAGTCAGCATCTGTAAACACAGTAAGGTGCATTGGGCCAGGTTGAAACAAGATGCCATGGGAGAGAGTACCACGAACATAACGTAGCACACGCTTAGCAGCAACCATGTGAGCAGAGGTAGGATTCTGCATATGTTGACAGAGGGAATTCACAGCAAAGGATAAATCTGGACGAGTAAACGTAAGGTATTGAAGAGCCCCCACCAAACTGCGATAAGGAGTGGGATCAAGAAGAAACTCAACCACATCCGAGGAGAGCTTGGAACAAGACACAAATGGTGAAGTGCACGGCTTGCAAGTAGTCATGTTATGCCGAGAGAGAACATCCAAAGCATATTTGGACTGATGAACAAAGAACCCGGAAGACTTGTAGTCAATCTGCAAGCCAAGAAAATACTTGAGAGGACCTAAGTCCTTAAGTTCAAAAACAAAGGCAAGATTGGTAATCAACTCAGTGACAGCAGTAGAGTGATTCCCTGTGAGGATAATATCATCAACGTATAAAAGTAAATACAAAACAGTGGAACCATGTCTGTAGATGAACAACGACGGATCAGCTTGTGAAGCAGTGAATCCAACAGTGAGAAGGTGAGAGGAGAACTTCTCAAACCATGCACGAGGGGCTTGCCGTAGTCCATAGATTGATTTGTGTAATAAACACACATGGGAGGGTGCAGTAGAGTCGACAAAACCAGGTGGTTGACTCATGAAGACACACTCCTTGAGAGATCCATGAAGAAAAGCGTTACTCACGTCCAACTGACGCAGTGACCATTGATTTTGAGCAGCAATGGAGAGAATGAGACGAACTGTGGCAGGCTTAACAACCGGGCTAAATGTCTCAGCAAAATCAATACCAGGCATTTGATGATTCCCTTTGGCAACCAAGCGTGCTTTGTAGCGAGCAACACTGCCATCTGAATTTCGTTTCAGCTTGAATACCCAATGGCAGCCAATAATATGATGGTCTGGAGAGGGAGGCACCAAAGACCAAGTAGACTGTCTGGTGAGAGCAGCAAATTCAGAGGCCATGGCCTCATGCCATTGAGGAATAGTACGAGCAACACTGAAAGATGGAGGTTCAGTATGAAGATAGTCCGGAGCAGACTTGGTGAGAAGAAGTTGTTTCTTCTTAGTAATGCCAGACTTGCCTCGGGTTTGCATAGGATGAGCATTAGCCACCAATGGACTAGAAGGAGCCACTGGTGTAAGAGAAGAAGCAGTCACTGGTGCAGTGGAGGAAGAAGGCACTGGTGCAGTGGAGGAAGTAGGCACTGGTGCAGTGGAGGAAGTAGACACTGGTGCAGTGGAAGAAGGAACCACTGGAACTGAGCTGAAGCACCGTCACAGAGGTAGGAGCAAGTGGAGGAATGGGCATATTGGTGGAATTAAGGACAGGTGTAGGTGGTGCCCCTAAGAGAGAAGGTAAGGAACAAGAATGAAAATAAAGGAGAGCACTTAACCAAGCTGGATTGGAAGCTTGAGAGTGAGCAGGGAGATGACTGAAAGAGGGAGTTGAGGAGAGTTTGTGAAAAGGAAACACAGACTCATCAAATGTAACATGACGAGAGACAAAGAATCGAGGAAGAGACGGGATCAAAACACAAGAAACCCTTAGCATTAGAAGGATAACCAAGGAAAATACACTGAACTGAACGAGGGAGGAGTTTGTGTTTAGAGTAGGGACGGAGTAATGGATAGCAAGCACATCCAAAGCTACGAAAAATAGAATAGGGTGGAGAGGAACCAAACAAGCTTTCCCATGGTGAAATAAGACCACGGTGAGGAGAAGGAAGACGATTGATTAAGAAAACAGCTGTGGAAAAAGCATAGGGCCAGAAAGTTAAGGGTAGGGAAGCTTGAGACATGAGGGTTAATCCCATATCAACAATGTGCCGATGCTTCCTCTCAGCAACACCATTCTGCTGAGAGGTATGAGGGCAGGTGAACTGATGAAAAACACCCGTGGAGGAGCAAAAGGATTGGAAATCATGCTTGGTATACTCACCACCACAGTCTGTACGCAATATTTTCAATTTACAACTAAGTAAGTTTTCCATAGTTGATTTGAAATGCATAAAGGAAGACAAGACTTGAGACTTAGATTGTAAAGGAAAGAACCAGGTGAATCGGGTAAAATCATCAACAAATGTAACGTAATATCTTGTTTCATTATTTGAGGTGATGGGGGCAGGACCCCAAACATCACTATGTACAATCTCAAGAGGATGAGAAGTGATAGAAACAGAATTGGGAAAAGGAAGTTTGTGCATTTTACCCTCTAAACAATGAATACACAGAGAAGTTGTATTTGACACAGGAAGTCTAAGCTTATTTTGTAAAACATGCTTAACAACAGACTGTTGTGGATGCCCCAACCGATTGTGCCATAGCTGAGAAGAGGAACTGACAGCAGAAGTATGAAACAATTTTGGAGAAGACGCAGGGAGAATAGCACCATGGATAGGATAAAGTCCATGCTCACTGGGGCCATTGTAAAGGAGCCTCCCCGAACTGAGATCCTTGATTCGAAACTTGGAGGCATCAAAATAAAAAGATGCATTGTTATCTTTGCAAAATCGATGCACAGACAAGAGATTGGAGGACATAGAAGGAACATGAAGAATTTTACGGAGTTTAAAGAGATGAGATGAAGCATAAAGCTGGGAATTACCTGTATGGGTTATAGGAAGAGATTGACCATTCCCCACTGTAACTTGATCAGTACCTCTGTAATCATGACAGTCACGGAATATGAGAAATGTCCGGAGTAAAATGATCTGTAGCCCCTGTATCTGAAATCCAGCTAGACTGATTCGAGTAAGGAGCATTGATAGCACTTGACATGGCTGTGGAGGCAATAGCAGCAAGCTTAGCAGGAGGCTGACGACCTTGGTAAGCAAAGTTCATACGATGAAAGCAATCCAGAGCAAGATGCCCTGTTTTTCCACAAATTTGGCACTGAGGACGTTGAGAAGTGCCTGAAGAATTGTAATTCTGAGAAAATCCTAAAGGATTAGAGGCAAATCCTTGAGAATTGGAAGAAAAACCCCCACGGTTTGAGTTTCGTCCACCACGGCCACGAGTATTACCTCGACCACCACGTCCTCTGTTCCAAGGTGCAGAAAGCAGAGGCAAGGGATTATTGGTGGTAGGAGTAAAGAACTGAGAATGAGTGGCTGCCATTGCCATATGTGGTTGATCATTACCACCGTGTTTTACATTTTTCTTAGACTCTTCCTCAGATGTAAGAAGAACATGCAGCTCTTCACAAGAAATGGCTCTATCACGTGTGCGCATAGCAGAGCAAAATGGATCATATTCGGCAGGTAATCCCTTCAGAACCGTGTGCAAAAGATCTTCATCATCAACAATCACACCAACAGAACCAAGTTTATCTCTGATCTCTTTAACTCGGTCAAGATAAACAGTGATGGTCTCTGTGGTAGATTTCTTCACTCGATCCAATTCAGCTTTTAAGCTAAGAATATGAGTTCGAGAAAGTGATGTATACCTTCTTTCTAACACTTGCCAAACTCCTTGTGCTGTGGTCTGGCCAATAACCAGTGTTATGGCTGAAGGTGACAGTGTAGCATTGATCAGAGTCTTCAAGGCTTGATCACGAGCTTTCCATTGCTTATACAGTATATTCTCATGCAATGATAAGTCACCATTTTCATCTGCAAGATACTGTTCTGGAGGCGGTACAGTACCGTCAAGCATATCAACCAGTGAGTAAGTTTCGAAGATGGATAATATTTGATATTTCCATATTACGTAGTTGGTGGCGTCAAGTTTCACAGAAACAAGATCCTTGAGAAGCAATATAGGAGTTTGAGAAATAGAAGAAGTGGTCGCCATTGTCGATGGCTCTGATACCATGAAAGGAACAGACTTAAAAGAGAGAATGCACAGAATTGTATCTGATATGCTTATGAGAAAATGGTTTATTGAACTGAGCTTTCTATACTAATACACTCAGACTATTTATACTTAATTACAGATTCACTAACAGACTCACTAACACAAGTAAAGCATGCACCTAAATATCCGTAAGTTACTAACAAATTATAACAACTTCCACCAGCTGTCATGACTAATAAACCACGTGCTTTCACTTATGCTTTCAGTAAGAACCTATATATTTTTGTTGTATATTTACAAGTATACTATTTTTACATATCATATTCAAGATAATAAAAGTTGGGTAATCTACCAGAGAACCTGTCTATAATCCATCCCACAAAAGGAAAGTATTCAGATGCATATTGAAACTTCCCAACAAGGCTTCAGCCTTATCCCTCATGAACCACCCCTTGAAAGTTGAAACCTCTCATTGTCTAAATCACTCCCGCAGAAACTCGTACCAAAAGCAATCCTAAAAGCTATACTTGCAGTGAGGGAAATCAGCTTCTTGTAAAGATCAATAGGGATTGCGGAAGATGAAGAGTGAGGTATGGAATTGACAAGCAAAGCGAATTTTACTTCCCTAATGAACTGATAGGACTATACCCTCTTCAAGCTAAAAAGCTCAAGAACACATATCTTCCTTATATCTCTCCAATAATCACCATAAGGTGCAAAACCCATGTCTTTATAATTGTACGAAAGTCTTTTAAAGCTAGCTGAGGGAGGTCTACTGCAAGAGGCAAGATCATGAACTTTTAAGGCTTCTCTTGCAGCCTCAGATAATATGACAGATGGTATGCCACCGAGTTGAAGGAGCATGACGGGACCATATTTTTTGGAAAGTTGCCAGAGAGATTGGTGAGGCAATTCTCCAAGTTTGTGCAATTAACCTATAATGGGAATTAAGCTTAATTAGGAGGGCTTGGTGGAAGGCCCTTCGTTTGAGTATCCCGATCATCAATCTTCTTTTTCATGAGGAACAGAAGAATGAGAACTAAGAGAAGAGATTATAGAAGAAGCCACAAGGATATGGAATCAAAAGCCATTATCCTTTCAACCCTACGTACGCTGCCTTCAAAATTCCGGTCCTTTATTTATTTATTTTGTTTTTTTTTTTTTTTCAGGCAAGTGTAGTGAGCAAATTAAGAGGATGAGTGGACGAAGATTAGTGTTAGTGCTAAACCCACACCCAATTAAATTGTATTCTAAACCCACATCAATTAAATTATTTTTCTCTTTTACTATTGCAGGCATGTTGCTAGTCCTATTTAAGGATTTTTTTTGGATTCATCCATTTCATTTTGAATACCATAAAGTAACTACAATTTATGAAATAAAACTATTTACTTCCATCAACCTCTTTACAATATTACAAAGTGCACTAAACTGAAGTAATCAAGTGAGATAACATGAGTGATCAGTTTGAGATCATGTGTCATTTGCTTGGAACGTGAGATTTTATTTATAGGGTATTGATATTTTTATACTAGTATTTCATATTAGTTAAAATGTGGATAATATTATTCATATTTAATGAGTATATTCAAATTTATGAACAATGATGTTCAAAATTTGCTAATAATATAATTCACTTTAGGTAGTATAAGATGTAAATGATGACGTGGTTACTTGGATATTCAGTCCAGTGGTAATCCCCTCTCCAAAAAGCTCCACCCCTCTATGAGAGTGTGGGTTCGATCCTCGGGATCTTCAAAATATACGTGTGTGTGAGTTTAGATTAGAATTTCTATCATATAAAAAATATATATATATATATACATATATAAATGACGTGGATAAATATTTTCTCTTACTTATATTTTAGGCTTTTGTGTAATGTAAGGAGATTGTTACTCTAGGACACTTGTCGTATAATCACCAATAGATAAGTTCTCTTTTTAAATCCCAGAATTAGAGCAAAATTGACACTCTCCACTCCTAACACTTTCAATAATGGATTGCCACCTCAACCATTAGGTGTTAATCATGTTATTTTTTGGATTGAGATCCAGTCCATCTTGTTATTTTCTAGTCTTTTTAGTCATCCATGACTTGTCACACACATCTCATCTGTGTGTTGCCACATATAATTATTCTTATAACACACATCAAATTGCCTGTTTCATTTATGTTATTTTGAAGGATTTGTGTGATATCCAGACCCAAATATGTGATTAATTATGGAGATTATATAATTAATTTTATTTTTAAAGTGTTTGAGTTTTCTTATTATTACATGGGTGTGTGTAAAATGATATTTTATAAAACCCATTAAATAAATTAAGGGAAATTTGAAAAATATATTACATAAATAAGTGTATGTATAATTATTTATGGTTGGGTTAAAATGAAAACATATGAAAATAATGGGGGCTAGTGCATAAATATAAGTAAATAGTGATGAGTCACTATTCTCTATTCCCAAATGAAACACACATACCCTCTCTTTTCCCATTTGAATCACACGTTAACCACCCCCACCCCCCCTTCTATTTTATTTTCTTCTCTTTCTCAATCTCTCAATCTCTCACCCGATTCTCTCTCACACGCTCACACTATCTCATCCGAATTTCCTTGCTCAAATTGCTCTCCAAAATATCTTAGTTCCTTCATGGAAATCACCATTCTCACAGCAAGAACAAGATTGATAATCAATTAAGATAAGATCTTATGATTTTAATGAAGGTTTAGAAGTGGGTATGATTGAGATTTTTTGATTGATGAAATTTAGTTTGGGTTTTGATATTGGGGGTTTAATCTTTGAGTTTTGTTAATGGAAGTTGCTGGGTTTTTATGTTTATATGTGGGTTTGCTTATGGATTTGATATTCTTCTTGGTTCATGAGTATATGTGTGAGTTTGTGACCATGGGTGATTTTTGAGTTTTTGATGAACAATACCCTTTGTTTCTATTTTCTGCAGTGAGCAGAAAGTTGTATGAAATTCTGAGATTTTTGTAAAAAGTAATTTGGGAAATGGTTTTTTGAAGATTGATTTATTATATGTCTAGTATAGGTGTTTAAAATCTCACTTGAAAATATGTTATTGGAATACCTTTTGAGAATTTATAAGAAAATCTTACAAATCTGTCAAATGGACAGTGTCTGTGTTTATAGTAATTAAATATTCATAGTAATTTATATATGTGGAATCTGGATATAAAAGATGAATATAATGAAATTTAACACACAGGGTTTGGGTTTAGAATCAAGAATTATAGTATTTGGATTGATATTGAAAGAGTTACTAATTTTTTTATGAGACTGTAAATCTGTCAGGACAAATTTGTGTTTATCACATGACGAGAATTTTAATAAATTCTAGAGATGTTATCTCGATCTGAAGTTTCTATGGTAGCCTTTAAATATATATGAAGTCATCCTTGTTAAATTTCAAGTTACTTTGATAACTTTAAATGTTCCAAATAAAATTTATAAAATGACTGATCTGCAGAAATCTGCTTAATGTTAAGCTGAAAATACTGGAACTTTGGGGAATTAATTATTGAATTTGATTCATTGATTTGAGTTGTAATTTGGTGTGAGTATTGTTTGGCATGTATACTACTTGGGTGAATTTTATCATGCCTTGGCTTTGTTATTTGAAACCCAAATGAAAAGTATGAACTATGTAACCTTTGTTTGTTCTAATGTTTGCTGGTTTAATGAATGATGTGTTTAATGGATGTATTTGTGTTTTGGGAACCTCTTGGAGGTGGGTTAGGAATTCTAAGTGTTTAAGAAGATTGAGAGTTTATGAGTTGATTATGTTAAGACCAATGAATTAATAGTGATAAGCTTTAATCTTTGGTTTAGGTGTTATAAGTACCCAAGTTTGAGCTCCTTCAACTTTAGGCTCTCGATTCTTCTGCTTTCAGGTAAGGGATATGTGATATGAGTTTTTGGTAAGTTATGAAGTTATTTCCAAATCTTATTATGTATTGAAAGGTTTTGATAAGAAATGTTTTGTACAAGCATGTTTTAACAAATATATGTTCGTGAAATATATGTAATCAGAGATTGTATTATATGAACTTGTGGTGTTTCATAAATAATGGATTTATTATCATTTGGAGAAATGTTAGATGCTTTGACTAGTGAGTATCATAGAAACTATTTTAAGTTTTATTTATAAGTTTTGTTGGTTCGTGTTAATATCAAATTAAGACTTAGTACTAGCATGCCGGTCATGGTTGCAAATCCAGGTTTCGGATTTGGGTCGTCCCAGTGCTCTACTAGTGATGGCCTTGTGTAGGTTTCTTACTATTAATAATATTGTTCTCTTCATTAAAAAATAAAAATAAATAAATAACATTCGTAGTAAAGCCAAACACAATTTGTGTTATAAGGACTAATGACCAATGATTGCCGCAAACAAAGACATCTATCCTAATTAGCCACCATTTATTTCATATTTTAGCAACATATACATATTAAATTAAATTAAAGAAGTATTCCCAGGAAGAGATAACCAAATATTAAATCTCACTCTCCCTTAATTATTGAATTATAACCCTCCTAAGAAAAAGATGCGTTTGAGACAATACGTTTCATAACCTCATAGCTAAGATTAAGTCTTATCATCATATATAGGGTATTTTGGAATAGGGAGAGGAGAAGAGAGGGAAGGGATTGGTCATTGGTGGCTAACAAACTTATACTAATATTTTAAACATACCTTAAAATAATTTTATTGGCACAAGGTTAAGAGGTGTTTTTTTATCAGTAGTAAGGCTAAGGCCAACTAATTCTTCCATGTTGATATCTTCCTCATTCATCCCAGATGGCAATTTCCAGTCGAAACAATATAAAAGATTGGCAAGTGCAAGCTCAATTGTTGTGGTTGCCATATATATGGCAGGACAACCTCTTCGACCAGCACCAAATGGCAGTAACTCAAAATGTTGACCTTTATAATCAATGGAGTTATCGATGAACCTTTCTGGAATGAATTCTTCTGGGTTCTTCCAGTATTTAGGATCTCGTCCTATTGCCCAAGCATTAACTTGGACTAGCATTTTCGGGTAAATGTCATAACCATTAATCTTAAAGTGGGACACGGTTTCTCTTGGAAGAAGTAGGGTCGCTGGAGGGTGTAATCTAAAAGTTTCTTTGACTATCATCTTAAGGTAAAGAAGGTGGTCAATGTCGCTTTCAACGACTTTTCCTTTGTTTCCAACATAATTTCTAACTTCATCTTGTGCTTTCTTCATCACTCTAGGGTTCTTGGTAAGCTCTGCCATCGCCCATATCATGGTAATTGCACCAGTGTCGACTCCACCTAAAAATAAATTCTAATAAACAAATATAACAAGTAAGTAGACGAGAACCTAATAGAAGGAATGTAATGGAACTAGGATTTTAAAAATGAAAAATAAAACTAGCCATATTTAGTATTAACAAAATGTAAATAAAATAAAAAGGCACAAAATTAATCTATCAAATTAGAATTTAATGTTATCTATAATCTCTAAAATCATATATGATTAATTTTGTATTAAATTTTGTAGCAACTCATTTTTTACTATACAAAATAAAATATTATGTTAGAAAATAGAAAGTCATTGCAAAACATACTTTTGACAATATTTAGATTTAAATGCTCATTCATATTTAGATTTAAATGCTCATTCATGGTTGCTTTAAAAACTGAAATAGTAAGTACATGACGCAACAGAATAGTAAGGACAAGAATAGGGCGTTCTCCTTTTGGTGATAAAAACTCTAGAATCCACTAAGGGTCCTTGAATCCACAAGAAATAGTAAACAATTTTAGAGAAACTCATTCTAAAATATTATTAATGAGAAAAATGATTTGTCTTGGAGTCAACAAGCATTGTAAATACTAAAGAAGTCCTAAAGCTCCTAGTAGACTCTTAGGAAACACTAGAAAATAAGAAAAATTGTCAAAATTTATTTATAGACTTGGAGTCCAATTTTAAGGCTCCATAAAACCTGATTGACAAGTAAAATATTCTAAAAGAGATCCTAATTGATACCTTACCATAAAAGGATACCATTAATAAATACCAAAAATTAAATTGCATATTTTGTCCTACATCAACAGAAATAAAACCACCCTGTAAATATGTTTATATTAGTAGGTTATTGATTTGGTATTCCTTAATAGTGTGTTTGGATTATGTATTTGGAGCCAGAATTTGGTGTAAAGCCGGAATTTGGGGAAGGTATTTATCAAATGCTTTGTTTGGATAGAATATAGGAGGGAATTTCAAATTTCCGTGAGATTTGTAGCCAGAATTTGAGGGGAAAAAATTCCGGCTCTAAATCCTTCCTAAATAGATAGAATTTGTCAATTGACAGCAACGAGGTATTTCTAAAGCCCCCAACAAATTAGAAACCCAATAAATATATTTATCAAACTCTTCACTATTCGGTCTACTTTTCAGATTCTAGGTAATATTTCTCTTGATCTTTCTCAAATTTTTTTTTTCTCTATCAATTTTTGAACCATCTTCATTATATTCATTTCAATCCTTCTCAAGCCCACCTATGAAGCAAAAGAGTAAAAGAAAAATAAAGCAAAGATTGAGAAGGAGTAGTAGGAAAGATTTCTTTTTCTGTGCCAAATCGTCGACAAACCCAAACTTTCTGACAAAGTCGTCAACGAACACAAACTTTCTCGCAAACTCAAAGCTCTCATCCAGTGATTTCTCGCTTTTCCTCTTTGTGATATAAACGCAGAATTCTGAAAATGTCTTTGAGAAAGATTGAGATAGTGCCACAAAAAAGTCTCTAAAAATGGGTTTTTCTCTCTCATGTGGGTATCAACAACAAAGCTTGGCCAAGGTTTTGCCACATGCCTTTTTTTTATGAACTTGCCTACATAGTAGATGGTATGGCAGTGAGAGTGCTGGGACATTCTGGAAACAAGAAAACTAAAAAGGTGAAAAGAAATAAAATGAAAATATAGACATATCTTTAAATGAAATGGAATTTTAGAATGTCATTATTTTATCCAAATTATTAAATACTGGGAGTCTGGGATTATAAATAATGGAAGTTTAGAAATTTTTTGAATTGAACCAACATGTTGTATAGAGAAAGATTTTACAATTTTATGTCCAAACTTAAAAATTTACAATTCCTGTCGTTTTAAATTTTCTAGAGAAATTACAGTCAAACAATGAAATTTATAAATGATAGGATTTTAAATGATGGGGATGTAAATCCCATCATTTACGCAATCCTGTATATTTAACAAATTCTTCATCCAAACACAACATAATAGCTATTGACATAAGTCCGAAATATTTAACAATTTTAAGTTCGGATGTAAAATTATATTTGGGAGAAAGCCACTGACCAAAAATTTGGACTAGGTAACCATTTTAATTATTTGGTTCTTTGGGCATAGCTTCAATTTGGGGAGACCTATTTTTAATTTTAGAGACTAGGTGAAAAACATTTGCCCAAAACTTTTAAATCTTACTATATATCAATATTTGTAGGACAAATGAGAAGAGGAAAGGAGATGGGAGAGTCGTTAAGAAACCCTAATCTTTTATTGTAGTTCGCTCTCTCAATTTCTTAATTTTTTTTCTCTCTCCAACTTCTCTCATCCAAATATAGGGTTAACTTGAAAAGATAATTAAGCAGAGTATAAGATAATTAAGCAAAGTATAGGACCTATTGTCAGGGGAGTAATAATCATGGGGGAAAAGATTGGAAACTAACCAAGAGAACTGCCTTAATGTTTTGTTTTGTGAACCGAGCAGCGCCCGACTCAATTTGCTCCCTTTCTACTTTCAGTAGCACATCAATAATGTCTTCGTGCTCTTGTTTTTTCCTCTCTGGATTAAGATGAAGATCGATGACATGTTGGAAAAAGTTATCCAACTCATGAAAAATCCTTTCAAGCCTCTGAAATCTACCAGAGAACTTGTCCATAATCCATCCCACAAAAGGAAAGTATTCAGATGCACTGAAGCTTCCCAACATGGCTTCAGCCTCATGAACTACTTCTTGAAACCTGTCATTGTCTAAATCACTCCCGTGGAAACTCTTTCCAAAAGCAACCCTAAAAGTTACACTTGCAGTTAGTGTATACAACTTCTTAGAAAGATCAATAGGGGTTGAAGAAGATGAATAGTGAGATATAGATTCGACAAGCGAGGCGACTTCTTCTTCCCGAATGAACTTATAAGACTGCACCCTCTTTACGCTAAAGAGCTCAAGAACACATATCTTCCTTATCTCTCTCCAATAATCACCATAAGGTGAAAAAGCCATGTCTTTATAATTGTAGGAAAGTCTTTTAGAGCTAGCTAAGGGAGGTCTACTGCAAGAGGCAAGATCATGAACTTTTAAGGCTTCTTTTGCAGCCTCAGCAGAAGATAATATAACAGTTGGTATGCCACCGAGGTGAAGGAGCATGACGGGGCCATATTTTTTGGAGAGTTGCAACAGAGATTGGTGAGGCAATTGACTAATTTGGTGCAAGTTACCTACAATGGGAAGCTTGGGCGGGCTTGGTGGAAGTCCCTTCTTTTTAGTACTCCGATCATCCATCTTCTTTTTCATGAGGAACAGAAGAGGGAGAACTAAGAGAAGAGGAAGAAGAAGCCACATCGGTATGGAATCAAGAGCCATTATTAATATTGAAGCTATATCTTTTATGTTAACTGAGCTTGTAATTCTACATTTATAAATAAGCAGAGGAACCAGAATGCACAGGCAAAAATATCTGTATTTTGTCCACATTTCTAAGCTGTATGATATAAGTAATCGTTTAGTCAATTTTTGTAACTTAAAAGATTCGTCGCAGCCGGTGGCTATAGTTAGTATGACTCTCGCAGTCATGTTGCTAGTCCATTTACCATGCCCCACAATTTTCGTCGTTTTGAAATTTGCTTCGTCCCCTTCTAAAAAAAGTTTGCAAAGTCAAATAATGCTATTATCAACAAGCACATGCAAGTGGGACATTTTCTTGAAATCGAGGTCCAATTGCAATAATTTAAGAATATATGTTTCAGTTTTAATGAGGGTGAGATGATGTGTGGTAGTCTCTAATTTGATATTTGCAAAATTCTAATATAGCATAATGTTATTGGAAGGTGTAAATGTAGGTTTTTATACCTGATGCTTATTAAATTTAATCTCAAGATTCATTGGCTAGGGAGGTGTTGGTGAGATAACGCTAATATATATTAATATTAGTCTTTACACTTTATAGTATAGACAATATATAGTGGACCCCACAAGTTACACCCACATCGCTATACACCTTGAGTCCTTGATCGTTCGGCCCACGCAGCCTTCAAAATTCCACCCACTGATCTGTTTTTCCGTCTACCATGCACAACAGTTGTCGCAGATTTGAAATTTGCTTCGTCCCCATCTAGAAAAGTTTGGAAAGTCTCACATAAAATTTTCTTCGGTCCCAAAAGATAGGAATAGGTTGAGGAAAAATTATTCGGTAATTCTGAACTATAAATAAATATAGTCTCCCTCCTATTGAGTGATAGGTTCTTTTATAAATTTAATTATGTGTGGTGAGATCTACCATTTATGTAAGATGAATAATACACATTTATTTGTAATTTTGAATTACTGAATAATCTCATTAGTTACAATAATTTAAATTCAAATAGAAGATAGAAGATTTGTATAGTTTGTTATCCTCTTCTTCTTCTTTTTTTTTTTTTTTTTTTTTTAAAACTTGTATAGTTTGTTATCTACTTATACGCAAACTCTTTTATAAATATCAATATAAAACTCATTGCAAAATGTGCAAAGAGTATACCCATTACTGCAATATTATTGTTCGTTTACACTTTACACTTTGCTGCAATATTAATGATTTATACTGATGAATCTAATGTAATGTCAAAAAAACAAATATTGATAAAGTGATCTGATTGGTTATTTTAAAACAAAAACAAAAAATCAAATATGGTATTTTTGTAAATATTCAAGTATATAAGGGTATTTGTAGCTTATGAAGCTTCCAAGAGCTTCCTTTCAACTTCAATATTTATAAAGTTGAGAAAATAGAGAGTAGTCAAAGATAAGAACTCGTGACTACTCTTTATTTTCTCAACTTCATAATTATTTTATTTCCTTTCTCCTTATTTGACCCACCCTCTCTTCTCTCTTAATCTTCTTTCTTCTTCTATTTGTTTTTCTCACACGGGGACTCTAAGTTGATCTAAATTTGTTAAAAAATATATTTTTTATAGTTTTTTGCCAAACATGTCTCTATTGATTTTAATTTGAAAAATAAGTTGATTGAAAATCGTCTTTAGGAAATATAACTTTTAACAAAAATCAAAAAATCGTTTTAGACGAAAATCGTCTTTACAAAAGACAACTTTCATACATTTTTAAAATATATATATTATACCAAAGGGGAAGCAGCGCATATATAAACAATATATATATATATATATATATATATATATTATATATAATATACAAGATAGTTACTAAGGCGGTAAAACCAGCCAATTATATATATATATAACAATATAACAAGATATTTATTAAGGCGGTTGAACCAGCCAATTATATATATTAAAACAAGTTTAATATAAGGGATGTAAAAAGATAATGCAAATGATTATTCAAAGAAATTACTTTATTGAAAGTAATTACTTACGGATTACAAAGGTTTAATCAATTGGACTAGAAGCTGGAAGTGTCCATGCTTGCTTACAAGTTTGATATGGGTAGGGGAATGGATAGACAACCTATTCTAATTCAAGGCTTTCAACACATGAATGCTTGAATATTATGAGAGAAGGTTGAGCTAAAAATTCTGAATCCTACAATACAAGAGAATGCCATATATATAGGCAAGAATGCAAGAGAGGAGTCCTCGGAAGAAGTCTTCAAATGCATGAATTCAAAGTGGTCTTGAGACATCATCATTGAAGACCATTTTCTTTTGGAAAAGTAGTCTTGGAATCTTATTATGACATGCAAAGAATCCTATCTTTGATGATGGGAGACAAGAAAACTTTTTACTATTTACTTTTCTTTTGGAAAAGCAATAGTGATGTTGAAGATGTAATTGCCGTAGATGCATTGGCAAGCCTTCGGCAATATTTGCTGCAGAGATTTTGACTACAACTTTATTATTTGTCGGACATGCTTATTAACAGTGCAGATTCTTCTGACAGAATATTTTTACTGTAGTAGACTGACTGTAGTTTTGCTGATAAGTCCTTATTCAAGGAATTGTTCCTCAAGAAGGGCTTCATATTCTTCTAATTCAGCATTTGGGTCTTGGGCATCCTGGTAAAGAGTATCTTCATACCAATTCTTCTTCATTGGAACTGAGAACTGGGAAAGGTGAACCATTTCAGTGGTTGATCCTTCTGAGGATGCTGAAGATTTTGCTGGAGATTTTCCTTTGCCGCTGGCAGAGGCAGAGGCTGCTTGGCAGGCTTGGGCAGCCAACTTGCATATTTCTGCAAGCTCTTCAGGGGATTTTCCTGAAAGGAAATTTGGGATGGAGGAAGATGGCTGGTCTTCAACCTGTTTAATTTCTGGGAATTCATCAAAGACAAAGTTAATGATTCTGTCTCTGTCAAAATTATCCCAACATTTGACTGCAAAATTCCTGATTAAAATATTGTTTTTAATCTGGTAACTCCATTTAACAATCCATGGGACCTTGTATTTGAAGCAGAATAGCAGAACTGGGGGAAATCTGCTAATATATTATGTGCACCTATACATTTGAACAAACTGATTAAGAGCCTGTCTAATCGTTCTGGTGCTCAGAGGGGGATCTTTTTTAGTCTTGGGGGGCTCTGTGTTCCATAGAGTATCTGGGATGATCTCTGTTTGGGCACCATGCTTGGACCACCATTTTAAGAACCACATTGGTGGCTGACATTCTGGTTTAGTAAACTGGAAATCCTTATTGAATTGGATGAACCAGGAATGGGACATATCAGGGTATTGGATGAGTAGTATTTGGTACCACGCATCAATATAATCATAATAATTGTACTCAATAGAATGATTTTTTAGGGGCTTGGAATGCCAAGGATGACCCCACTCTCTCAGATGAGTAAATTTAATGATTTCTACCTTATGGAAAAGGATTTGATTTTTAGTGGCTGGGGTTTTTCCAAAGATAGATTTTATTTCTACAGAACCTTCTTGTTGGAGGATGTTCTGATAAAATTGGATGGTTTTGTATGGAATAGAGGGGCAATAATGCTGCTGGACTCCATCAGTGGGATGAAGGGGAAAATATGATTTTATTAGTAGAAGGGGATTTTCAATTCTTCGGTGTTCGAACTCAATTGGAAAGAGTTTTTAATCAAAGAGAAGGAAATAAGGTGAAACAGCTTTTTTGTTATTTCTATGTTTAATTGGGGCTGCTGGAGTAGCAGGAACAATCTTTTTATTGAACGGGTCATAAGGCTCGACCAGGGCTTTAGCAAAGGAAGAACTGCTTTGGACAGGTTTTCCTAAGGATACCATCCTGGAGGATGATGGGTTATTTTGGGAAGAGGCTTGTTGGGGATTGTACCTAACAAGTTGGCTCGGGGTTACTAATTCTGGCTTTATTTCTGGGAGCTTATTGGGTGGAATTTTGCTGGAGGTGGAAGTAGCTTTTTTGGCGTTTTTACCCGCCATCTTTATTCTGCAAAAATTCACGGGTAAGGAAGTCAGGGATGGAGTTTTGGCTTCCTTTAATATATTCAATTTCAAAATAAAAAATATTTACTATAGATTGCCATCGGGCAAAAATGTGTTTTGATGCAATGTTTTCAACATCTTTTTCTAAAACATATTTTGCAGATTTGCAATCAATGCGAATGAGAAATTTTTGATTTATTAAATCAGTATGAAATTTATTGATGCATAGTACTATAGATAAAATTTCTTTTTTAATAGTACTATAGTTATTTTGCGCTTTAGTCCAGACACCAGAATGGAAACGAACAATTTGTTCAGGAGAATCTGGACTGATTCTTTGCTTCAGAATACCACCGTATCCAATATCGGAGGCATCAGTTTCAACAATTTTGAAAGAATTTATTGTTGGAATGCCAAGACAAGGCAGAGTCTTAACATATTTTTTAATATCTTGGACTATGGAAGTGTGAACATCTGTCCAAGGGGGAGGATTTGTTTGGAGTCTATCAAATAAAGGTTTACATTGCTTCCTAAGATTTTGATAGAAATCAGCAACATAGTTTAATGAACCCAAAAATCTTTGGAGTTGAGATTTGTCAAGAATTTTATCAGGAAATTTATCAGCAAACTTGATGACTCGATCTATGGGACTGATTTTACCCTGATAGATGTTGTAACCAAGGAATCTTATTTTTGTCTGAAAAAGTTTAATTTTTGGGGAGGAGACTACTAAACCACTGTGTTTAATAGTTTCTAGAAACGTATATAAATGTTTCCAATGTTCATCAATGGATTTACTGAAGATAAGAACATCATCTATGTAGACAATGCAGAATTTACTAAAAGGATTGAAAATGTCATTCATGATGTTTTGGAACTCACTCGGGGCATTTTTTAATCCAAAAGGCATTACATTCCACTCATAATGACCAAAAGGGGTGGTGAATGCAGTTTTATATTTATCATCTTCATGGATCTGGATTTGCCAAAATCCACTTTTAAGATCAAATTTACTAAAAATGACTGAATCACTCAATCGATTTATTAAGTCTTGTTTATTAGGAATTGGATATCTTATCCATTCCAAGACTTTATTTAATGGCTTATAATTTATTACAAGTCTAGGGACACCTCTTTCTAGTTCAGCATTTTTCTGAACATAGAAGGCAGGACAAGACCAAGGAGATTTGCTATGCCTTATTATCTTTTTCTCAAGTAAATCATTAATTTCATTTTTACAAAATTCCATGATTTCTTGATTCATTTGGATAGGTCTGGCTTTAGTAGGGATATTTCTTTCATTAAAATCTTTAATGTAAGGAAGTTTAACAACATGAGTTTTTCTATTCCAGAAAGCATTTGGGAGACTGGAACAAACTTCTTGATTTAATTGGCTTTGGAATTTTTCAATTTTTTGTTGAAGAATTTCACATTTTAATTGTCGTTCAATTCTTTGAAAATGAATTTCATCTTGTAAGAATTTGACATGTTTTTCTTTACTTTTAATCAAACAAATTGATTGTGAGATTAAATTATCTTGCAACATTTTAATGTCATTTTCTTCAAATTGTTGAAGAAATTCAAATTTAACAGGCTGTCCAAAAGGGGCAGTTGTTATACCATCCACATCTGTTGTGAAAGGTAATAATAAATGGATAAAGGGTAATCCAAGGATTACTTTATCACTTATATTTTTAACAAGAACAAATGATGTTTTAAAACAGACTTTGTCTTTGCAAACATGAGCATTATTGATCTCATATTTGATTTGCATTTTGCTGCCATTGGCAGAACTTAATTTTTCATTTGATTTTTCAAAATATTTAGTTGGGATTAGACCTTCCTGGATGCAGTTTAGGTCAGCTCCGGTATCTACCAGAACAATGACTTCTATTTCAAAGTCATCAATTATTAATTTAACATATGTGTGCCATCTGACTGGCGCAATTTTATTCAAGAGATTACAATATCTAATCTCATCATCAGATTTATTTAATCTTTTATAAGAGGATTCAGGTTGTTCATCTTCAGAGGAAGATTCATGATTATTAAGGGGTTTGAAGATTTTATCGAGTTCAAGGATAGATACTCGGTCTTCTAATTTATTATTTTTATTTTCCAATTTAAGATTTTTATCTTCAAGTTGTTTGTTGACATCTTTTAATTGGACGATTTCTTGTTTAATTTGTTTTATTTCAAGTTGTAAATCTTCAAGGCTTACTTTCTTTGTTTTAAGTTTATTAAATCTTTCAAGAGTTTCTGAAAGGCTTATTGTGGGTTTAAGAAGTTTATTATCTTTTACTTCATCTTTTTTATTAAGCATTTTCCTAAGTTTGTGAAGCATGCTTGTTTTTAGTTCTGGATCATTAATTTTACTTATTGCTTCTAGGAGCAATTCTTCTTGTTCTTCTTGTTTAGACATGACATTTATTCTTTTATCTGCACAACAATTATCTGTGCATCCAAATTTTATTTCTGGGGTTGAGGACGATGAAGATGAATATTCATCAGAGGAGGATTCAATCTCATCTGGTGATATTTCATTTTCACTATCAGTATTTCTTAATTCAAGAAGATTATATAATTCTTCTTTTTCTTTATCATTTATTTGGAGTTGGTTTATTTTTTGTTTAACTTTACAGTCATTAGCAAAATGACCATATTTACCACATTTAAAACATTTTGTTTTCTTTTTATCAAATTTTTTATTATCATATTTTTTATAATTTTTATTAGATTTTTTAGAAAATTTCTTATTTTTGTTATAGTATTCATTGGGTTGAAAATTTTTCTTTTTCTTCCAAATCCTACCTTGTTTATTATATTTTTCTTTTTTATGTTTAGTATATTTTCTTTGGGAAGGAGCTATGGATGAGATTCCATATTGCTCACAGAAGTTTCCCATTTCATATTTAGCTTTTCTTTTATTATCATATTGCTGTTTGGCAATACGTTGTTCAATACACATTTTCAAACCTTCTTGTTTGATTGTGCTTATTATATCTCCATAGGTTAGGGTATCATAATCAATGATCCCATTGGAGTTGCTTAATACTGTCCTAATTTTATGGGCAAAAAGATTAGGTAAACCATCAATGAATTTTTCTTTCCAAAATGGTTTGTTACTATCATCTCTTAGCATAACTCTAGAGGTAAAGACATCTTCATACCATCTAAAGTCACTCATGGTTGGACATTTAAGATTACTTAATTGGTCGTGGATCCTAGAGGTAATGTTACTAGGTTGGCCAATAAAGTGTCTTATTATTGTGAAAACAAGAGTATTAACTCCATCAGGAATTCCCATTCCTATTCTTTCGTCGAAGAGAGGATTGCCTTCTTCGTCTCGTTTAACAGAATTTTTTATTAATTCTCTAGATTCTTCAGTGAGATGTTTTTCCCACCAAGATTTTAATTTTCCAGAGAAACCTGTGGCTAATAAATCAATTATTTCAATGTGATTTAATTGATGATTAGTCATATAACTATTGGCTACCATAGTTAGATGACTAAGTTTATTAAGAACTTCCTGTTCAGAAAGTCCATCAATATTCCATTCATAAAGTTTATCTGCAGACACCGAGAATTGGTGCTGAAAGCTTCTTTCTTCAAATTGCATATCTGGAGGTGTTGGCCTGGGATACCAATTTTTTGTGAAAGTTGTTGGGTTTGGTTTTTTATTATGAATTCTTTGGATTTTTCCAAAGGCTTGTTCAAGTTTATTAATTTCTTCATCAGAAGTGGCTTCTGAGTTTGAAGAGCATGTTTCAACAGTTACTATGTCTTTGTTTATTACATTTAATTTGGAAGTAGAGGGTTCATCCTTTACTTTGTTTAATTCTTTTAACATTTGTTCGATTTTCTCCCTTAGTTTTTGTTTGACTAGTTTTAAGACTTAGATTTGGCTTTAATTCTTGAGTTTTTATTAAAGGAATGTCTGTTTTGACTGGTTTTGACTCAATATTGATTGAATCTAATTTTAGTTTCAATTTTATCAAGTTGATCACCAATAACATTTAAACATTTATTGGTGTAGTTATTTTGCTCAATTATTTTCCTTTCTTCATCCTTTTCTGGCTTAGTAGGAGGAATTTTAAAAGGGGTTGCTTTTACTAAATCTTTTCCATCTTTTCCAACGTTTATTAGAATACTTTCTTTTGGAGGATGGGAGGATTCAACGGATGTTTTGTCATGTTTTATCCATTGGGATTTAGTAACTACGTTTAATTTTTTGAGTTTTGGATAGTAATTATCAACAAAATCAAAGAAGTGAATTTCTCTTCTTAAATCTTGCATTACTATTTTCCATTTATTATAAATTAATTGTTTTTCTTCTTTATTGTGGGTTTTGCGATGTTTTTCGGGACGACCCTTGTTTTTCTCAGAATCAAATTCTGAATTTAACATTTCCCAATTTATTTCAAAAGGTTTTTTAATAACATTTAATTCACCATACATTTCTGAGGGTGTTGGTTCTAGTGATTCATTATCAGATCCAACAGCTTCATTTGTTCTATTATTATTATTATTATCAACCGTGTAATAGGCTGATTCTACTTGAGAAGATGTTGATTTAACACCTTTTTGTTTAATATCTATATTTTTATTCTTTTCTTTTTGTTTGTTAAGATTTAATTCATTTAGATATTTTTCTAAATCCTGTTCTTTTTCTAGATCTTGATCTCTTTTACTGGTTGAAGAGGAACCAGAAAATGAGCGCCTAGAGCTTTGATATTTTATTAAAGGAGGTATTCTAGGTTTGCTATGGTCAAACTTAATCTTTACAGTACCATCGTGGTATTGTACAACAGATTCTAAGTTATCTTGTTCAGCAATGTTTATTGGGGTTTGAATTGTGGGTGGCATCTCTTTTGGGAGATCCCATTCATCAGGAAGTTTGATATCTTCCCATTTAATCATTTTGGGGACATTAATATTAATGTCTTCTCTACTAGCTTGAAGCAGTAAAGTTTGATCTTGAGGATCTTTTATTAAAGCTTGAGGATTTAAATTTGTTTTAAACAACTTATAGTATATTCTGTATACTAAAGCAAGAGGACGACTTCCTTCTATCATGTGATATCCAGAAGTATTTATTCTCAGGGTGAGTGCTTTTTCAGGAGCACCATCATCAAGACTTATTGTTAAATCGGGGTTAGCATTAAACCATATTGGACCATGGCCGAGATTTGCTTCGACCATTCCTAGACGTGCTTGACCTTCATTTGTAAATCGAGCATCTAAAAGTCTTAACAAGACAGAGGCATTGATTCCTCGTCTAGTGAGGGGTTTAATTCCAACTTGAATTAGTCCTATGTGGATGAATTTAAAACCATTATTTTTAAATGTTTTCATTTCCGATTTTCGGAACAAAAGACATTCTTCTTTATTTTTATTAAGAGCATAAGCTCGTTCAACAGTTTTTACTTTGTGCTCAAATTTGAACACACTATCAGCCCATGAGGTTCTATAAACCTCTTTTTTATTAATTTTTGGAAGACTCCAATTTTGGAGATCCAAATCAGAATGAGGAAGAACTTCGTCTTCTTCATGCACTATGTCACTTAAGGTTGCCAAGCTACTAGATCCTGATCTAGTGCTAATAGTTGAATTAGATCTGCGAAGTTTATTAAACATTTTCAAGTTTATCAATTTATTATGTTTATCTTTTTAATCTTTTTAATGTTTTCTCTCTTACTAAAATGCTAGGTTCTCTCACTTCCTATACCCTGTCCGCTCACGCCCACCGCTCATGCCTCTACACTCGGGACTTACTGTTTGGAAAAGGACTCACTGTTTGGGTGAGGGTACTCAGATTTGAGATAGATAGTTTAATAGCAAGGGATAGACAATATCAAGATTATGAAGAAAACACAAAGAACTGATAACCAAGAAAAGAAGAATAAAAGCAACACAGATATTAACACAACCACCAACACAGATATATATATATTTTTTTAATTTGAAAAAACACATGAAAGTTGTTTTTTATAAAGACGACTTTCGTATAATTTATTTTTTTGAAATTTTGAAAAAACACGTGAAAAATTATAAAAGAAAAAGGCAATAAAAAATTGTCTTTCATAAAGACGACTTTCACACAAAAAATCGTCTTTCACAAAGACGATTTGCAATCAGTCTATTTTTTCAAATTAATATCAAAAGAGGAATATTTGGCCAAAAAACATAGAAAAATGCTTCTTCTTCTTTTTTGCAAAATTGGCCCTCTAAGTTGACACCTCATTTTGCAATCATTGATGTTATTTTTTTACACTTTTATGAATGAAGGTTAAAATAGTAATTTCACAAATCCGAAAGTTCTAAATTGGTCCACAGTTCAAAAATTAATAGGTCAATTTTGAGTTTAAGGATGAGAGAGATTTTTTCAAATTCCAAATTGGATCAAAACCCAAAATTTTATAAATAAATCAATTTTTAATTGATTTAAAATCATATTTGCATGCGTAGAGTTATTTTTAAATTTATATTATTGGTCCTCTAAAGGATTAAATTTAAATTAATTTACAATTAATTCTTATTGGTTGAAACACTCCAATATGATAAATATTAATGCATGATATCAATTCATGAAGATAATGCAAGATTAATTAAATTTAAATAATAGATAATTGTTTTAATTAAAAAATATCCAATTGTTTATTATTTAATTAATTAAATTTATGGAATCCTAATTACAACTAATTAGAAAAGTTCTATATCAATTAGAAGTGGAAAATAATAAAAAGAATCAGATTTATCCCAACCAAACTCGGATTTGGATTCTAGACTATGCACTACTTAGTAGTTTAATCATAACTTTTGACTCAGTTATCTGATTGAGTTGATTCAAATTGCGCTGGAAAGATAACTTAATACGCTACAAATATATATGGGAACAACGTCCAAATTGAACTTTTAGAGGGTCAAATCGGGCCCGCAATTTGAGCCTAAAAATCAGGTTGCAAAATTTCAGGATTCTTATGAGATAATTTCAGGTTTTGAGTTCCAACACAACTCCTACGAGGCTATGAGTCAAGAACTCGTGGGAAGGGTTTCTTAGCCCTCTTTATAAATAAGAGTACCTCCCCATTCATTTGGGGGGTTGGCACAACTTAAAATTAATTACGACACGAAATTATGCTGAATTTTCGTTAGGAAGTTGGATTTTCAACAAGAAACTCATAGTGTTTTTGTTTGGAATTCAAAATTTTAGAGCCGAACCTCTGTGATTTCATTGCCAACCCCTTTTTTTATTGTTTCTAAATCACTTTTTTTCAATACTAACAAAGTTCAATCAAGCTCTTTGTGCAGGTTTCAATTTGGGATACTCAATCAAGAGATTGCATCCTTCCACAATCAAATTCAATCTAGGATACTCCTTCAAGAGGTTGCATCCCAAAAGGTACAATCCTAGCTCTCTTTTTTAATTTAATGTAGAAAATTTAATTGTATAGGATGCATGATGATGTTTTAATTTTAATTTGTGTGTTTTCACATGTTATAACTTGATTAATTTTTAATGCACAATTGCTAGATTGCACTGTTTTCGGTTTATGTTTTGTGAATAACGCAAATCTGATTTTCTAACATGATGTACTGAAATTCCAGCAACTCTAAATGTTCTTTTTCATGTAATATGCATGCTTAAATGATTTTAATTGCTTGATGATTAATTACTGTTTAATTTTTTATTGCATGTACTATTGTGATGCTATGAATCAAATGCAAGTATAATTTGTTTGAGATCATGAATTTAGACTAATGGATCTTTAGGGATTGGCCTAGATTAGGTTGGGTGGGTGACTGGGTGTCTAACACCTTCCTATCCAATCCCTTAACCCCTGAACCCAAATCTTGAGGGAAAGTAAATTAGTCTTGTATTTTTCATATTTTCTTTTAGATTATATGTAAGATCAAAGCCTTGTAATTTTCATTTTTAGATTATATTTAAGGCATGAGTTATGTAATTTATTTATTTTCTAGAGTTCATTGTATTCATCAATTCAATTAATAAAAGAATATATATTTTTCTTAGTTCTTTTTTATATAAAAACTAAGTGGCAACCCCATTGTAACTTCCCCTAAAGATTAGGAAGGAACAGAGTGAAGCCATCATTAAATATGAATCATGTTTAGACCTTTTTTAAAATATTGGTTAAGGGTCGTGGTTCTCACACTCTCTGAAACTGAAACTCGCTTCATCTTTCTTTATGTTTTCTTCTTTCCTCACCTCATCTATTAGCTTCATTCAGCCCCGCCCATACCTAACCCATACTTGACCCATATTTGATACATACCAAGAAAAAAAAAAAAAAAAAAAAAAGTGGTTCGCCTGGGGTAGATATACAACAGTACCCAGGCAGTACTGTGAAAACCACAACCATTAACCAAAAATGTCTAAACATGATTCTCAAATTTTTATTAAGGAGCTTCATTGTATTCCCTCTTAATCTTTGGGAGAATTTACAATGGAGTTATCGACTAACTTTTATAACAAAAATCTAAAGGAAAAAAAATTGCATCTTTATTGATTCATAATTTTGAGAAATAAATAAGTTACATGACTTTTGCCCTAAATACAATCTAAAGAAATTAAAAATTACAAGGCTTTGGGTCCTACATACAATCTATAAGAAAATACAAAAGATACAAAAATTTATTTATATCCCTATGAGATTAAGATTCAGGGGTTAGAGAATTGGATGGGAAGGTATTAGGCACCAATCCAACCTGGCCTAGGTCAGTCACTAAGAATCTATTAGTCTAAGTTCACAACCTTAAACAAACCATACTTGCATTTGATTCATAGCATCACAACAGCACATGCAATAAAAAATTAAACAGTGATTAATCATTAAGTAATTAAAATCATTTATGCATGCATCTCACATGAAAAAAGAACATTTAAAGTTACTGTAATTTTAGTACAACATGTTAGAAAAATCATATTTGCATCATTCAAAAATAGAAACTAGTTCCAACACAATTCCATGTCAGAACTAGTGGTAAGGGCTTTTTAGCTCTCTCCATAAATAATAACAGTTCCCCATTCATTCAATAGGTTGGTATAAGTGGTAGAATTAATTTCGACACGAAATTTTGCTGAATTTTCGTTAGAAAGTTGGATTTTCAACTAGAAACTCATAGTGTTCTTGTTTGAAATCTGAAATTGTAGAGCCTAGCCAATGTGATTTCATTGCCAAACCATTCTTTTATTATTTCTAAATCATTGTTTTCAATATTAACAAAGTTCAATCAAGTTCTTTACGCAAGTTTCAATTTGGGACACTCGATTAAGGGGTTGCAACCCACCACAATCAAATTCAATCCGGGACACTCATTCAAGAGGTTGCATCCCAAAAGTTGAAATCCTCTTTTTTTTTAAT
>OU015772.1:22267440-22302393 GCA_907173295.1 Fagus sylvatica
TTGTTTTGTGTCCCGCTGAGGTGTTGGTACTTGGTATTTGGTAGAGCATTACATATGTAGACAATAATGGTGGACCCCATAAGTTACACCCACATCGCTTGGACGACTCCTTCTTCCTTTTTACAGGTCAGTGAAATGTGAAGAAAACAAATGAATTATAGAAGCTTTTAAGCGGCCGCGTGTCAATAACCTACTTCAAATTAATTTATACTTCTCAACGACTATTGCAGGTGATGATGCAAAGAATCTCAGTAGGCAAATCGTCAAAACAAGAACATTGGGAGACCTGTAAAGACCCTTAATAGGAGGAGCACTGATGTGATACTTCTCCCATACGTTTGTCTAGTGTTTATATAGAGCTACAGCATTTACGGCCTACTATTTTAATTAAAAATATATAATGTTTGATTTTTTTAAAAGAAATTAAATATCTTTATTCATTTTAAATCATTTTATTTATCTACCATAATTTTTTATTTTTAAATGGATCTTACATGCATGATAGGCATCACACAATTTAAAACATTGATTCATATGGGTTATTTAATTTGTTCTTGAACCTTTTCTAAAAGAAAAAGGTGTTAAAGTTCAATGCGTACAACACCCAATCTCACATGTACAACAAGTCAACAATAAACTGGGAGGAGAACTGTCCAACACCCAATGAATGTCGTCTTTGATATTATGTTAAAGTCTAATAAGACTAACTCGATCTCAAAAAATGCTTAAGAGATAAGGATTACCCATAGTTTATAAAGCACACAACCCAAAAAATTTTGGTCAATATGAGACTCTCTCAATAAAAAGAAAAATAAAAAGAAGAGATAATTATTAGCTACTCAAAAATGTAAAATTGAGTTCGCACTGTGGAGCATACACACCACTTTTTACTTCTAGTGTTTTATCCTTGGCTGCAATGCAACACCTGAGAAAGTATCCAAATTCGAAAGCATTCTTGTGGGGACCTTTTTTTCTTTATAGAAATAGTCATTTGTTCATATTGGGATTCAATGTAAAATAAATGTCAAAGGAAGGGATGGAAATCAATCGATATTACAGAGAATAAGCTTCCACATTGCCTATGCATGCAGACGGCCTAACTTTTGGATTTTCTGAATACATGTAGAAAGCTAGCTAGGTTGGACAGGCCATTTAAGGTCCATATATATAATGGACCACCTCTCTTTTTTATTTTTTTCTTTTTTTGTGTAGCTTGAGGATGCCGTTTCAGTTAAGGGACCAGAAACACCTACCGATTGAAAAAATAAAAACAAGAAACCCATCATAAAAGCTGCCGTGTGTGTGTGATATTGGAGCTATTTTATTTTCGGGTCACATCATAATACGTGCCCACCTGGAAAAAGTCATTTGCATATCTCATCAGACATGCATTCGTTCGAACCGTTAATTTGAAAAAAAATAATAATAATAATTAACTATGCATATAATCGAAATGTACATAAAAGATGTGTAAGTATAGCACCATCTCATGCATTGCACTCACATAAAAAGAACATGCATTTTCTTTCACGTTCTTACTATAATGGACTAATATGGAGGCCTCTTAAATCTTAATTAATTAATTATAACCTATCTTGGTCTCATTTCATCTCTTGGAATTGTTTTTGATCATTCGATTAAGGTTTTCTCTATTAAAATAATATTGATAAGAACCTTTTATATAGGATCATTTGCTTTTGTTTTGTTCTTCATTCTAAATATGTAAGAAGCTAGATAGATTGCACGGGTTATTGTAGGTCCATATGATTGAGACTTACATTTTGTTTTGTTTTGTTTGCTTCCTTTAGTTTGTGGCTGCGGTTTCAGTGCAGTAAGGAACAAGAAACACTTACTAAAAAACAAGAAACCTACTATTATAAGTGGAGCTTATTCTTCTTCAACTCACATGATATGTCACATACGTCCTCACAAGTTATAGCTCCAATTTCTTTTTCTTTCTGTAAGAAAATAAATAAATTATAATACAGATTTATATTATAATTGCTAATTATTGGAAAAAAACAAATTAATTAGAGGTGAGGTACCAAAAATTTGAGTTGGCAAATATTGCCTTAAAAAAGAAGGTATTGACAAACTAGCCCATTGATCCCCATAAAATTGATCATGCCATGTGTCCCTTCCCAAAAAGAAAAATAGTTATTAAAATTGAAATATTTTTAGCAATAACAACAACAACTAAGCCTTAATCCCAAAATTTAGGAATTAGTTATAAATTCTCAACATACTAATTAAGGTCGGTCACATGTATTTTTTTTAATCATTCTATTGTATCTGAAGTTATGCTCTTTGTTATGGATCAAGAGCATAATTTGATGACGTGGCATAATCTGAACCATTTATTATAAAAAGAAAGGTTAGGATTTAGAGAACTCTATGTGGTAGAGTACCCTAGGAACTCTAGAGGATCTTGATCCCTTTGTTATATTCTTAATTGACATGTCTTTTTTATTTCCTTTATTGATGTTAGTTTTTGATCTTCCCCTACCTAGCTTGAAAAATGTTGTTTACACATCTCTTGTACACACATTTCATCTTTAGTATTGATTTTGAATTAAAGTTAATTAATGGCACTGCTCAATGATGTAGATATATAATTGAGACGCATGTGAAATATATGCAAATAATAGTTTTTCGTTCATTGTACGCAATGGAGAAGAATATGTATTAATTTCATCCAATTCTTGAAATTGTTTTGATCATTTGATATAAGAGTCTTGGAGTACTAATTATTATTTTTATTTTTATTTTTTTAGCTTAAAAGTGTGCTACATCAGGCCCTATGGTCAACAAAATATATAATTAGTAATTACAGCAGCTCTTCAACAAAATCTATGATTGTTTTTTTGAGCTAGTATATCAAGAGAATAATTAGTAATTACAGATCACTACCATCGATGCATTTCAACATCATATATAAAGTAACTATAATTTATGAAATAAAACTACTTACTTGCATCAAGGCCTTTATAATACTACAAAGTGATCAAAACTAAAAATATAATTAAGTGAGATAACAAGAGTGATCAGCTTGAGAAGTGTCATTTGCTTGGAATGTAAGCTTCTATTTATATTTGAGGCTTCCATGGGTTACCGATGGTTATTCTTGTAATGTGATGTGCCATCCATGATCCTATAGGACACGCTTGTCCATCATGTTTTCATTAGACGACAACTTCTCTTTTTACAATACCTGGAATTAGAACAATTGATACTCTCCACTCCAAGTTCTTTCTATAATGGATTGCCGCCTCATCAATCACGCGTAAATCATTCTATTTTCTAGCCTTTTCAGTCATCCATAACTTGTCACACACTTCTCATCCCTCTAATGCCACTGGTAATTTAATTATAATACTATCAATGGCTGTAATGCCAAACGCATGCAATTTATATTCAATTCCACCAATTTATAAGAAGGGTAAATGATCAATGATTGCCGCAAACAAAGTCATACATGCTAATTAGCCACTTTTTTTTCTTTTTCTTTTTTCGAAGTGTTTAGCAACATACATATTACATAAAAGTAAGTATTCCCAGGAAGATATTCAAGAATACCCTAAGGCTCATATCATCTGACTATCACTGACACTTACCATCAACAGAAAAATAACTAATAACATTGTGTCGGTTAAATTGTTTTAGGGTGTGATTGAAATGATACCTTTCTTAGCCTCATAGCTAAGATCAGGTTTAGTATATGTTCGTATCATTTGAGGGCATTTTTGGAATGGAAAAAAAGGGGAAGGGTGACTGACATAAACTAATATTCCAAACATATCTTAAAACAATTTGACTGGCACAAGGTGAAGAGCTATTTTTTTACCGGTAGAAAGGCCAAGACCAGCTAATTCTTCCATGTTGATATCTTTCTCTTTCATCCCATAGGGTAATTTCCAATCGAAACAAAATAAAAGATTTGCAAGTGCAAGTTCAATTGTTGTTGTTGCCATATATATATATATATATATATTCCTGGACAACCTCTTCGACCAGTACCAAATGGCAATAACTCAAAATGTTGACATTTATAATCAATGGAGTTATCGATGAACCTTTCTGGGATGAATTCTTCTGGGTTCTTCCAATATTTTGGATCTCGTCCTATTGCCCAAGCATTAACCTGGACTAGTATTTGCGGGTAAATGTCATAACCATTGATCTTAAAGTGTGACATGGTTTCTCTAGGAAGAAGCAGGGTGCCTGGAGGGTGCAATCTAAGAGTTTCTTTAACTATCATTTTTAGGTAAAAAAAAGTGGTTTGTGTCACTTTCAGTGACTTTCCCTTTGTTTCCAATATAATTTCTAACTTCATCTTGTGTTTTCTTCATCACTCTAGGGTTCTTTGCAAGCTCTATATCATGGTAATTGCACCGGTTTCGACTCTACCTAAAAATAAATCTTGATAAACAAATATAGCAAGTTGATGAGAACTTGAGTGCAAGTATGGAATCAAAATTTTATATTGGGGCTCAAAATATTAAAAAAAAATATATATCATTCCAGAATAAAATGTATATTAAAATTCAAAATTAAACAACTAAACCTATAATGGGAAGCTTAGGAGGGCTTGGTGGAAGGCCCTTCTTTTGGGTATCCCGATCATCAATCTTCTTTTTCATGAGAAACAGAAGAGTGAGAACTAAGAGAAGAGATCAAAGAAGCAGCCACATGGATATGGAATCAAAAGCCATTATCCTTTCAACCCTACGCTGCCTTCCAGGGCCGGCCCACCCTATAAGCAAGTTAAACACTTACTTGAGGCCCCCAAAAAATTAAAAAAACTCATTGCAAAAAAAGGCCCAAATTTAAGAAAAAAAAATACCCACATGCCCTAATTTAAAGGAATTTTGAAATAAAGAGAAAAGAAAAAAGAAAAAGAAAAATCGTTGAAGTCAAGTGGCTTTAGTTTTCTTCTTGATCGGCCCATTTTTCTCAATTTTTTTCTTTCTCCTCAGCTCCTCACGACTATACTTGCAGTGGTTCTCCAATTCTTCTTCTTTTTCTCTCTCTCTTTTAATTTTTCTATTCTTTTTTGGTGCCCATGTGAGCTGCTACTGACCAAATTTAAACTTAGTGAGATATTTTCAATTCTCACCTACCAAGCCACCCACGTGGCCAATTATTGTCCTTATGTTTTTTCTTTTTCTTTCTTCTTTTTTTAATGACATTCCCCCCCCCCTAACTCTATTATTATTATTTGACTAATTTATTGGGTCAATGAGTGATTAAGATATAATGTTATAATATAATTTTTCTCTCAAAACCATATAATTTTTTTTTTCTTTCTAAATCTCACTTAAAAAAATAAAAAAAAATAAAAAATCTATTACATTTTTTTATCCTTAGATTTACAAATTCTTTAGGTGCCAAAATGCAAATGTGATAAATAATTAGCAAGAATAAAATTCTAATAAAATAATTTAATATAATATAAAATAGGTTAAAAGCCCTAAATAGGATTTGGCTTGAGGCTTCCAAAATGATTGGGACGGCCTTGCTGCCTTCAAAATTCCGTTCCTTTATATATATATATATATATATATATATATATATTTTCTTCAGGCAAGTGCAATGAGCAAAGAAGACGAGTGGACAAAGATTAGTGTTAGTGCTAAACCCACACCCAATTAAATTATATTCTAAACCCACATCAATTAAATTATTTTTCTCTTTTACTATTGCAGGCATGTTGCTAGTCCCAGGGGTGGCGCTACGTTGAAGCCAGGGTGTACAGCTGCACACCCTGACTTTTTGAAAAATCAAAGGAAATTTTTTTTTTTTTTTTTTTTATATAGAATGTTCTCAACTTAAATAAAATTGTGAACACCCTCAAATAAAAATTGTGAACACCCTCAAATAATTTGTGAACACCCTTATCTAATAAACCCAATTTACCATACTCAAAAATAAAAAGCCCAAATAACAACACTTATTTAAGCCCATAATACAAAATAAGCCCAAATAACAACTTGTTTAAGCCCAAATGTTTGAACCAGCCCATTAATTAAATTTATTCTATTCAAAAAAAAAAAAAAAAATCTCAAACTTACCGTGTGCGGTGTGCTTATCCAAGATGAAAAAATATCCCAAATTTATTCCTTGCAATCGTTGAATTGAGAGTCAGAGAGAGAGAGAGAGAAAACCCAAAAACTAATAACCCCTGCTGCGAAGGCCACCACCGCCAGACCGTCCCTCACCGCCTCACGCCTGCTGCTGCCGCCGCCCTCACCTCACTCGGTCACGCCACGCCTGCTGTTGGAGCTGGACAGACAGGACAGTGGTTCCGGGAAGTTCTGCCGTTCCGAGTTCGGCTCTCAGATCTGGTATGTTTTTTTTTTTTTTTTGTTCTTATCTACTTCACTACTTGACTACTTGTTAGTTGTTTAGTTACTTTGACCGAATCTTAGTTTTTAATATAATATTATTCATTTATTTGATAGTTTATATTTTATGTTTTTACTGTATATTTGTCTAATTGTCTTGTAGTGATAGACTGATAGTGTGTTACTATGTTTAATTGTTTGTTTGGAATTTTGATTAATCTGTCTAATTGTGATTTGTCTAATTATCTTATAGTTACTTTATTTGTTTGGATTTAATTAATTTATCAATTTGATTAATTTATTTTATTTTTTATTCTTTTGCTAATTGCTAGTACAATAGATAAATTTCTGATAAGGAAACCGCAAGATTCATCTTCTTCTTCTTCTAAGCGAATTTGTGTTGACTTGAACAATCTTCTTTCGGATCCTGGGCTACGAGAAAAGATCTCAATGGGAGATCAATGGATGAATGATTGCTTGGTTACGTACATTGAAAGTGATGTATTTGATAGCATTGATAATGAAGCTATCATGCAACGATATCAAACTATGAAGACTCGTAGGAGGATTTTATAAAACTTCATGTATTTTTTTTTTTTTAGTGATGTTGTTATATTCGAAGACTTGTAGAAGGATTTTATAAAACTTCATGTAATTCTTTTTTTTAGTAATGTTGTTATATTCAAGTTTTGTAATGAACAATTGAACACTAAAAATTTTTTTTGGAGCCGCCACTGGCTAGTCCTATTTACCATGCCCCACTATTATTGTCGGTTTGAAATTGCTTCGTCCCCTTTTAAAAAAGTTTGCAAAGTCAAATAATTAATAGTAATTGCAATCATCAACGAGCACAAGTGAGATATTTTCTTGGTTGCTCTGTAGTGTAGCTTTGTGGGAGGCTGGGAGCATCTTGGTTGTGATCTTGTTTGGCCAGCTAGGTGCTGTTTCCTTTAGTCTTGGCCATTTGTATGTATTTAGTCTTTGTATATCGTTCTCTTATGAAATAAACTCTGCCGTTTTTATCTAAAAAAAAAAAGTGGGATGTTGTAAAATAAAAGAGATAGCAAAGAAATGAAGAAGAGAAATTCTTTTGAGAACTTTCTTATTAGGTGGTCATTCACACCATAGAGGAATTTCTAGAATTCTCTATCTCACTGATCTCTCTACCTCTTCTTTATATCAAAATTGAAGCATTACACTTATATATATATATATATATACACTTGGAAGCATGATTATAATGATTCACACTTTAATCATAATTCATACTTTAACCATAATTCTCACTTAAGCCATGACTCACACATTAGTACATGGTTCATACATTAGCCATGACTCACACATTAGCATATGGTTTACACATTAGTCATGACTCACACATTAGCATATTGTTTACACATTAGTCATGACTCACACATTAGCACATTGGCAACATCAGTAATTCACAACATGGGACATTTTCTTGAAATGAAGGCCCAACGGCAATAATTTAAGGATTTTTTTTGGATTCATCCATTTCATTTTGAATACCATAAAGTAACTACAATTTATGAAATAAAACTATTTACTTCCATCAACCTCTTTACAATATTACAAAGTGTGCTAAACTAAAGTAATCAAGTGAGATAACATGAGTGATCAGTTTGAGATCAAGAGTCATTTGCTTGGAGTGTGAGATTTTATTTATATATAGGGTATTGATATTTTTACACAATTATTTTATAGTAGCATTTTACACCAATTAAAATGTGGTTAATATTATTCACACTTAATGAGTATATTTAAATTTATGAACAATGATGTCCAAAATTTGCTAATAATATAATCCACTTTAGATAGTATAAGATGTAAATAAGGTGGATAAATATTTTTTCTTATTTATATTTTAGGCTTTTGTATAATGTAAGGAGATTGTTCCTTTGGGACACTTGTCCATCATATAATCACTAGGAGATAACTTTTCTTTTTAAATCCTGGAATTAGGGCAAAATTGACACTTTCCACTCCTAAGAGCATTTCCATTGGAAGAGTTAAACTCTCTATTAGCAAAAATAGATAATACTATTCACAAAAACCACAAAATTACACGCCCCATCCAGTGAAGTAAAGTAGATCAAATAGCGAGTACTGTAGATGAGGTAAATTATTAAACAACATTTTTTATTCAATTATTCTCTCTCCTCTCATTTTATTCAGAATATTTTACTCTCTCTCATACTCTCAGCCTCTCTCTCTCTCTCATTGAATCTCAGTTGTCTCTCATGGCCATAGTCGTCTACCCAAAACACCCACATCTCACTGCGATAGGTGCTTAAATTCTAGTACATGGCGGCCTTCAATCCTCCATGCCGTGGTTTTGGGATTTGCAGATCTGGGTTTGGGTTTTGATGATGCCGCCTCCTTGTCACAATTTTAGCTTGGGTTGTGATCGGATTGATGGGTTTTGGTTAACCCCTCTCTCTCTCATCAAAATTGATGGTGTTGTATGGGTTTATGTGGTGGGTTTGGTTGATGGGTTGCAGATGCCTGATTCGAGTTTGTAGAGGTAAAGATTGTGTTAAGCTTTGTTCTTGAGTGTTATTCGCAATAGGGTTTGTTCGTGGAGGGTTAAAGATGCTTAGGAAATGAGAGTTCATGGTTATTGGTGAAATTTTGAACATGGGTTTGTACCAATGGTGTTCTGGGTTACTTTTCCCAGCAAATAATATAGAGAGAAAAGTTTGTGTTAAAGAAATAAATAATAAAAAAAGAATAGAGAGAGGATGTGAGATGTATTGTGAAAGTGATTAGGTAAAATAGAAAAATAAATTTTAAAGAGGTTAAGTAGAAAATTTTTAAAAAATGAGATAGAAATGTCATAACTTAAAATGGATTGTCACATCAACTATTAGGTGTTTAATCATGTTATTTTGGATTGAGATCCTGTCAATCTTGTTATTTTCTAATCTTTTCAGTCATCCATGACTTGTCAGTTATCACACACATCTCATCCGTGTGATGCCACATATAGTAATACTATAATTATAGCACACGTCAAGCTGCCTAGTTTCATTTATGCTATTTTGAAGAATTTGTCCCATTGCTCCACTGCTGATGGTCTTGTATAGGTTCCTTACTATTAATAATATTGTTCTTCTCATTAAAAAATAAAAATAAATAACATTCATAGTAAAGCCAAACACAATTTGTGTTCAATATAAGGACAAATGATCAATGATTGCCGCAAACAAAGACATCTATCCTAATTAGCCACCATTTATTTCATATTTTAGCAACATATACATATTAAATTAAATTAAATTAAAGAAGTATTCCCAGGAGAGATAACCAAATATCAAATGTCACTCTCCCTTAATTATTGAATTATAACCTTCCTAAGAAAAAGATGCATTTGAGACAATCCATTTCCTAACCTCATAGCTAAGATTAAGTCTTTTCATCATATATAGGGTATTTTGGAATAGGGAGAGAAGAAGAGAGGGAAGGGGATTGGTCATTGGTGGCTAACAAACTTATACTAATATTCTAAACATACCTTAAAATAATTTTATTGGCACAAGGTTAAGAGGTGTTTTTTTATCGGTAGTAAGGCTAAGGCCAACTAGTTCTTCCATGTTGATATCTTCCTCATTCATCCCATATGGCAATTTCCAGTCGAAACAATATAAAAGATTGGCAAGTGCAAGCTCAATTGTTGTGGTTGCCATATATATGCCAGGACAACCTCTTCGACCAGCACCAAATGGCAGTAACTCAAAATGTTGACCTTTATAATCAATGGAGTTATCGATGAACCTTTCTGGGATGAATTCTTCTGGGTTCTTCCAGTATTTAGGATCTCGTCCTATTGCCCAAGCATTAACTTGGATTAGCATTTTCGGGTAAATGTCATAACCATTAATCTTAAATTGGGACACAGTTTCTCTTGGAAGAAGTAGGGTCGCTGGAGGGTGTAATCTAAGAGTTTCTTTGACTATCATTTTAAGGTAAAGAAGGTGGTCAATGTTGCTTTCAACGACTTTCCCTTTGTTTCCAACGTAATTTCTAACTTCATCTTGTGCTTTCTTCATCACTCTAGGGTTCTTGGTAAGCTCTGCCATCGCCCATATCATGGTAATTGCACCAGTGTCGACTCCACCTAAGAATAAATTCTAATAAACAAATATAACAAGTAAGTAGTTGAGAACGTGATAGAAGGAATATAATGTAAATAAAATAAAAGGCACAAAATTAATCTATCAAATTAGAATTTAATGTTATCTATAATCTCTAAAATCATATATGATTAATTTTGTATGAAATTTCGTAGCAATTTATTTTTTACTATACAAAATGAAATATTATGTTAGAAAATAGAAACTCATTGCAAAACATACTTTTGACAATATTTAGACTTAAATGCTCATTCATAGTTGCTATAAAAAACTGAAATAGTAAGCACATGACGCAACAAAATAGTAAGGACAAGAATAGGGCGTTCTCCTTTTGGTAATAAAAACTCTAGAATCCACTAAGGGTCCTTGAATCCATAAGGAATAGTAAACAATAAAAGAGAAACTCCTTCTGAAATATTATTAATGAGAAAAATGATTTGTCTTAGAGACGACAAGCATTGTAAATACTAAAGAAGTCCTAAGGCTACTAGAAGACTCTTAGGAAACACTTAAAAATAAGAAAAATTGCCAAAATTCATTTATAGACTGGGAGTCCAATTTTAAGGCTTCATAAAACTTGATTGACAAGTAAAATATTCTGAAAGAGATCTTAATTGATACCTTACCATAAAAGGGTACCATTAATAAATACCAAAAATTAAATTGCATATTTTGTCCTACATCAATAGAAATAAAAACCATCCCTATAAATATGTTTATGTTAGTAGGTTATTGATTTGGTATTCCTTAATAGCTATTGACATAATTCTGAAATATTTAACAATTTTTAAGTTCGGATGTCAAATTATATTTGGGAGAGAGCTACTCACCAAAAATTTGGACTAGGTAACCATTTTAATTATTTGGTTCTTTGGGCATAGCTTCAATTTGGGGAGACCTATTTTTAATTTTAGAGACTAGGTGATCCCAAAACTTTTAGGAGAGATGAGAAGAGGAAAGGAGATTACTATATATCAATATTTGTAGAAACCCTGAGAAGAGGAAAGGAGATGGGAGAGTGTTAAGAAACTTTTTTATTGTAGTTCTCAATTTCTTAATTTTTTTCTCTCTCCAACTTCTCTCATCCAAATATAGGGTTAACTTGAAAAGATAATTAAGCAGAGTAAAGATAATAAGCAGAGTATAGGACCTATTGTCAGGGGAGTAATAATTAATTATGGGGGAAAAGATTGGAAACTAACCAAGAGAACTGCCTTAATGTTTTGTTTTGTGAACCGAGCAGCGCCCGACTCAATTTGCTCCCTTTCTACTCTTCAGTAGCACATCAACAATATCTTCGTGCTCTTGTTTTTTCCTCTCTGGATTAAGATGAAGATCAATGACCTGTTGGAAAAAGTTATCCAACTCATGAAAAATCCTTTCAAGCCTCTGAAATCTGCCAGAGAACTTGTCCATAATCCATCCCACAAAAGGAAAGTATTCAGATGCACTGAAGCTTCCCAACATGGCTTCAGCCTCATGAACCACTTCTTGAAACCTTTCATTGTCTAAATCACTCCCGCGGAAACTCTTTCCAAAAGCAATCCTAAAAGTTACACTTGCAGTTAGTGTATACAACTTCTTAGAAAGATCAATAGGGGTTGAAGAAGATGAATAGTGAGATATAGATTCGACAAGCGAAGCGACTTCTTCTTCCCGAATGAACTTATAAGACTGCACCCTCTTTACGCTAAAGAGCTCAAGAACACATATCTTCCTTATCTCTCTCCAGTAATCACCATAAGGTGAAAAAGCCATGTCTTTATAATTGTAGGAAAGTCTTTTAGAGCTAGCTAAGGGAGGTCTACTGCAAGAGGCAAGATCATGAACTTTTAAGGCTTCTTTTGCAGCCTCAGCAGAAGATAATATAACAGTTGGTATGCCACCGAGGTGAAGGAGCATGACGGGGCCATATTTTTTGGAGAGTTGCAACAGAGATTGGTGAGGCAATTGACTAATTTGGTGCAAGTTACCTATTATGGGAAGCTTAGGAGGGCTTGGTGGAAGTCCCTTCTTTTTAGTACTCCGATCATCCATCTTCTTTTTCATGAGGAACAGAAGAGGGAGAACTAAGAGAAGAGGAAGAAAAAGCCACATGGGTATGGAATCAAGAGCCATTATTAATATTGAAGCTATATCTTTTATGTCAACTGAGCTTGTAATTCTTCATTTATAAATAAGCAGAGGAACCAGAATGCATGGGCAAAAAGATCTGTATTTTGTCCACATTACTAAGCTCTATGATATAAGTAATCGTTAGTCAATTTTTGTAACTTAAAAGATCAGTCGGCAGCCGGTGGCTATAGTTAGTATGCTCATATATATTAATATTAGTTTTTACACTATAAAGACAATATATAGTGGACCCCACAAGTTACACCCACATCGCCATTCACGTACCTAGTCCTTGGCCATCCATCCAACGCCACCTTCAAAATTCCACATCAAATTACATTATACTTCTCTGCTATGACTATCGCCGTCATGTTGCTAGTCCATTTACCATGCCCACTATTTTCGTCGTTTTGAAATTTGCTTTGTCCCCTTCTAAAAAAGTTTGCAAAGTCAAATAAGTAATAGCAATTGCTATAATACAACAAGCAAGCAAGTGGGACATTTTCTTGAAATCCCTCTCTCTTTTATTTCTCTCAACGATCTCTCTCTCTCTCTCTCTCTCCAATTTTAAACCACAAAGCTCAGTCCATGGCCAAGCTCAAGCTGCATTCTCTCTCTCTCGATTTCAAACCAAACCTAACCTCTCTTCAACCTTCAGCTTTCTTTTCCTTTTGGTTTTCTCTAAAGAAAGCTTTGGCCGAAATCCATTTTTTGTTCGATTTATGGCGCTTGGATGGTGGCTCGTGTGTGTGGTTGAAGGAGGAGTTTGGTGGCCGTGGGTTTGTGTGGGGTTTTTGTGGTGGTGGCCGTGGGTGGTTGTGGGTTTTAATGGAGGAAGTTCAAATTTCAACCAAAATCCACTCACACCATCATAGATATTTCACAACCCATAACGGAGCAAGTATCAACGGTTGTGGATTTGAGTTTTGTCCATGGAGGCCTCGGTGAAAATTGCGTGAGAGAGAGATAAGGAACCGGAGGAAAGAGAGAACTTGAGAAAAATTTAAAAATTATTGATTGAAGGGCATATTGTCACTTTCCTAATTATTTGATTTTTTCTAGGAATACAGTTTACATCATCAATTTTAATTATATGTAATAATTGGCTTGGAACAAAATCAGCATTATTGGTAGTCCGGGACTACCTAAATTTCCCCAACAAGCAAATGCAAGTGGGACATTTTCTTGAAATCGAGGTCCAATTGCAATAATTTAAGAATTTATGTTCGCATCTCGTAATTATGCTCCGATATTTTATATCAACGGTTGTGGATTTGGTTTTATCATTTTTTTTTTTTGGAATGTGACTAGGAACAGAGTAATGTAATTTATTCTTAAATTATATCTAGGTTTAATATCACGTGATTTTCCTCTTACATTCACGATGATGTAAATTATACACTTAAATCAATAAAGTGATGAATTCCAATTTCATTATTTCAGTTTTAATAAAACTAAGGATATAACATTTTTACAACATGGTTTAGGTGGCAAAACTCTGGATCTAAGGGGTATGATATGATTAATTGAGTCACCGCATTGTGGCCTACTCTAACTCGGCTTGGATCGTGTTTCTCATCACATCCCACAGTTTCCAAAACCAATTTTCAAAACCCCCACCACCATCACAAGGCATGATATAACTGACTAATCAGGCCTCAAATTCTCAATGGTTAGTAGCGATTCCTTTTTTTTATTTTTGCATAAATCCTTACTTTACCAAACTCACTTCCCACATGCGCACGAAGTGTACTGTATACGAGGATCACACACGTACACTTTTATCACTTAACAATCTTTCACCAACCCACATTTTCCAAAACCAATTTTCAAAACCACCACCACCATCACAAGGCATGATATAATTGACTAATCACATTTCAAATTCTCAATGGTTAGTAGTGATTCCTTTTTCTTTTCTTTTTTGCGTAAATCCTTATTTTATCAATGACCCCTTTTATCTTTTTGTTGGATCAGTTGCTTCATATTATAGCGAGCAAGCAGATCAGATTTGCAGAGCATTTGATATTGGGCATGAAAGAGAGATATTAGGCGCTTCAGCTTCACTTTTGGAAGTGCTGATTGCTTTGCTGTGAGATTAGGTAGTGGATATTGGGTGCGACTAACATCATTGTCACTGCATCACAGCACAAAAGTGTTTTGTTTAAAAGGAAGTGGTAATTGTTGTGTGAGATTAGGGGGGATAATTATTTTAGTTTGTTAGTTTCAAATTTAACGGAAAGTATTTATCATACTTTTTTCTCTAATGACCATGTTCTATTTAAACAAATGAACATTCTATGTCAAATTCTATTTACAAGATGCTTGCTTTGCTTTTTCCTTGGTTTCTCTCTGGTACTACATCTATACCGGCTTCAACTCAAATTATAATAATATATGAGTAATGCTAGAAACACAACTTATTTTACAATTAAACCTTTACAAACTGATATGACATTCTAAGTAAAGAATACCACATCAGCAATCAAAACATTATATTAACAGAGCAGTATTAACATTTAACAATAATAAAATCATTAAAATTTTAAAACCACCTAAATCTAAAACCATCCCCACTGGAAACTTCACATTCACAGCTCACTACCGCCGCTGGCATCGGCAACCACCCACCATTGTCACCCCACCACCCACGTCCCATCGTCCCACCATCTGAAACCTTTGTTTCCAAGCCCATCCTCACCGTCGACGCCCACCCACACAGGTTTGTTCCTTTTTTTTCCCATGGAAAAATGAAATTCCCAGATCTATTTAATACCCACAAACATTTTCACCAGAACAATCTATGGCATAATAATCAACCATTTAATTCATCCTTGAACAATCTATGGCATAATAATCAACCAAACAAATTAAACCCAACACAGTAGCAAAAAAAATCAAAGCAATCAATGATCCTCTCTCTCTCTCTCTATCCAACAAATCCTTCAAAACCCAGGTCCACTCGATCCCAACCCAGATGAGATCCCCCATCAAATCCCACAAACAAATCAAAAGATACAATTTTTCACCAACCAAAACAAAAACCCATATCCCATAAAACATGGAGAGCGAGAGATTTTTTAATAGGATATCGTTTCAGATTCAATTTTTACTTTTCTGGAAGGGGGCAACGCTGGGTTTCCCGTTTCAGTCTCATGGGTTAGGTTTTTTTTAATTTTATTTTTAATTTTTAAATTTTAATGATCTTGTTAAATTAATGCTGACGTGTTAATTTAATGTTTTAATTGCTGATGTGGTATACTGCCACATCAATGCCATGTCAATTTGTAAGTAAATAGTTGTAAAATAAGTTGTGTCTCTAACATTACTCATAATATATTTATTTGCCTTTTGCATTTACTCATTTTTCTGTTTGTTCTCCCACCAGCCCTTAAAACATTTTTCTTATTGCAAATTCAGAAAATTATTTCTTTTGCCGCATCAAGTCTGTCTCGTGAGATAATTTTGATTATAAGAATGGTGATATTGCTATCAATTGAGTAGTAATGCCACTTTTGCATTTACTCATTTTTCTGTTTGTTTCCCCCACTAGCCCTTATTAAAACAATTTTCTTATTACAAATTCAGAAAATTATGTCTTTTGCCGCATCAAGTCTGTCTCCTGAGATAATTTTGATGATAAGAATGCTGATATTGCTATCAATTGAGTAGTAGTGCCACTTTTGCATTTACTCATTTTTTTGTATGTTTCCCCCACTAGCCCTTATTAAAACATTTTTCTTATTGCAAATTCAGAAAATTATGTCTTTTGCCGCATCAAGTCTGTCTCCTGAGATAATTTTGATGATAAGAATGCTGATATTGCTATCAATTGAGTAGTAGTGCCACTTGGTGGGGGGGGAGGGGGACTTCTTCCTATTTTGTACCTCTCTTGATTGCTTTGATAGCAAGAGAAGAAATGTGTATTTGTTATCGAATATTTTTGTTCTTTGTATTTAAAATATCAAATCCCATTGATATAACCTCTATGTCAGACTATCTTTCTTTCCTTTTTACACCATGTATGCTTAAGTCTTACCGATAAAAATAATAAAAAAAATGTATGCTTAAGTCTTATCCTCATGTCTAATATTCAAGTAGTTCACAATTAGTTGTGAACTTAAATGATTCTATTATTTTTAACAATCTTAAATTATTCTATTATTTCGAACAATATATGCAAATAATAAGGAGCATAAGCATATTCAACCTTAGTTTTCTTTTTATTCAATTCAAACCAAGTATTGAGTCTCTTAAAAAAAAAAAAAATTGTGAATGATAGAAAATCTATATAAAAATTTTATGAGTATGTTGAGAGGGTACGTCATATAATGGAGGTTTTTTTTTCTTTTTTCTTGATAACCTTAAGTGTCCAGACCAGCATTCCGTAGATATGTGCACCTCGACTAATCCAGGAGGACACGTAACACCCTATTAGTCACGTATATCACGATAGACGCAAGGTTTTACCTTGGGTAGGTGGTCTTGAAGGGACTCAAACTAGTGACCATTTGGACTAGTAAAGAAATAAAAAGAAAACTCAGTGGCTCTAGACATAGTATATTCCAAGACGAGGAAAAACGTAACTCTACCATGGGACATGTTAGAAATCCAGCTATACATAAAATCCTAAAAAGACAGAGTTTAGTTACAAACCAGTTTGTAACCCAGAGTTACAAACCAACTATGTGACAACTCATAAGACCATCCACATAATTGGTTTATACCCTTGGGCTACAAACTGGTTTGTAACTAAACTCTGTCCTACATAAAATAAGGATGGTATAGGCTATTGCCACAACAAACGGTGTAAGATTAATCCTCAAAATTGAATCCAACAACTAATGACAGCCCACAAAGAACAATGTCTAATTGGTTAGGGCTTTTTCTCTTTCTCTTTCTTCTCTGCACAACCGTTGCGATTTTCGCATCGTAGAAGAATCGATCAATCAATCAATCAAATTCTAGGGTTAGGGTTAGGGTTTTGAAGTGAGAGAGATCCATCAGATGGAGATGGATTATGTGAGTGAGATCCCTCATTCTCACATGGATCGGCGCATCAGAAAGAGGCCTAGGTTAGCTTGGGAGCTTCCTCAGTCCCAACACATCAAGGTATAAACATTTTTTTTTCTCGATTTTTCTAATATTTTCGTTTTTTTAATCTATATATTTCTTGGAGAAATTTGTATTTGGAAGAATGAGAATTTCTTTAGGATGATTAATTTTTTCGATGGATTTTTCTTGTGAGTTACAAAAAAGTTTAGATTTTTACACTTAAAATTGAACTAATTCGTTTGGGAATATTTCATGAACCAATCGGAATGTATTAGAAAAAAAGGGGAAATTTCTAGGCATAAATGAAGCGAAGAATGTTGAATTTTTATTATTTCTAACAAAATTTTCCATGAAGAACAAATTAAATATATGAATAGGCTTATAAGTTTTCTTGCAAAGTATTTCTTGGAAAATTTTACAGGCTAATCAATTTTTGTTATTTAAATGGAGCAAGGAGTAATTTTTAATTTATCTAGATCTGGTTATAGCTTATTTACATTCAGGTTTTTCCTTAATTTTTTTTTTTAATCTATTAAATATCCATATTTGACCCCAAAAATTTTGGAATCACTACAACAAAAAAAAAGAAAAGTCTTTTACAACATGCAAAAAAACGTTGTTAAAACAATTCTACAATATTTTAGCGTATGTTGTAGGATGTGGTGTTGTGAAAAGTGTCAGACTTTCAACAACTTTCAATTAATGATGTTTAGTATGTTGTTAAAAAAAAACGTTGTTAAAACAATTCTACAACATTTTAGCGTATGTTGTAGGATGTGGTGTTGTGAAAAGTGTCAGACTTTCAACAACTTTCAATTAATGATGTTTAGTATATTGTTAAATATCTATTAAACAATGTTTAAAAATATTCTTGAAACATGAAAGACCGCGTTTAAAAAATGTAGTTAAAAGTCTTTTTACAACGTTTACTGAATGTGGTCTTTATATATTAGACAACATTTATTACACATTGTCTATACGTGTTACTACAACACTAAATAATGTTGTATGTCCGTTCCTTTCACAACATTTTTTAAATGTTGTAGAAGAGTACTTTGAATATGTTTTGACAATATTCATAAACGTTGTGTTATACACTTTTTCTTTTTCTTTTTTAAATTATGTTATTCTAATGGCTCCCTAAAACCTTTTTTTATTTATTTTTTTTTTTGAAGAAGAAGACATGTTTCCATGTTTATATAAATCATAATCCAAACATTATATCAACCCTCGAACTCCAAGATTACCAACACAAATACACTTTTATAATATAATTAAACTTCAAAGTCTAATTTCAATTAAAAATGTAAACTGGTTTCAATTCAAATAGTAAGCTGCCAACTAGTTTTGCTTCAAAAAGAACAAAAGACATAATATTCAACAAATAAAACCAAATTGCCTAGATGTTCTTTAACTTCAATCAATCAATGTTTAAACTATTTTCAATTCAAAAAGTAAAGGGCTCCAAACTCCTACGCGAGCAACATGTCTCCATGAAATCTTCTTTCTTAATAACTTTCATACCGATCAGCACCTGCAAAATGAAGCATAAATCAATAAATTTAATGATAGTATTATACAAACAATGACATTAACTTAAAATCACAAATATCTAAGAAGAGAACTTAAACTATTACCTCCACTATAACAACTTAATGAATTTTTTTGGTCAAGTAATTGTACTTCCTATTGCTTGATTGAGCGATGAGAATTCAATTGTAGACCGGTAAAATGGTAAAGTTGAATCTTTCACTTCATCTATCCAGACTTTCCAATAATCAATTCCAAGAAGGACATGATGCACTTTTGAATAAGGATCTGTTGTTGCAACTTTTCCTTTCACAGCTACTTCTTCCTTCTCAAATAAGCACCAATTCAAGAGTTCACATTGTGCATTTTTAAGGTTAGCATCACTTTTTTTTTTTGAGAATGAAATCAAGTATTTTAATTCAAAAGGAAATCAGACAAGGTAACATGTTGTAAGTCAGGTGGAACAGACTCCATCCAAACTTTAAAAGGCTCACAGTGACGAGCTCTTTTTGCTAGGGAGTGGGCAACTCTATTACCATCCCGTTTTACATGCACAAAATGACAAGAAATGAAGTTCTGGGCTATGGTTATGGTGTCAGTGATCGGGTGACCATATTGCGTGTTGCAGGAGGAGTGATGTTGCAGTGCAGTGATAATCTGTAAGGAGTCTCCCTCGAAAATCAGATCTCTGAAGCCAAGGTCAAGAGCAAACTGGGTAGCACTTCTGGCAGCATAAACCTCTACTGCTGCAACCGAGTGGGGGTATGGGATTCGTTGACTCAGTGAAGCCATAACATTTCCTTGATCATTGCGAATGATCACACCAATCCCTGCCTCACTCGTTTCAGCGAAGATAGCTCCATCAAAATTCGCCTTATAACTTCCTTCAGCTGGTGGTTTCCATTGAGCATTACAAGCTGGCCTGGTGGATGCTGGTCGTGGTGGTAGATCATCTTGGACTCGGTGGAATTCCATGAGAAGTTCAATTGATCTCGGGAGGAGACGGTGTATCTCCTCAAGTGGATGATTCAGTCTTTGGCGGTTTCTGCGATACCAGATAGACCATGTGACCATAGCAAAGATCTGGAGTTCCTCTGTTCTGAAAGTGTGATTTATAGCACAATAGAGTTCCATGAAATCAACATAGTGACTTCCTTTTAACTTTCGTCCCCACTCCGTGGCTTTCCAGACTTCCTGCAGGTTCTTACAGTTCCAGAGAGCATGGTAGGTGTCTTCGATAGAAACAGTGCAATTGGGGCATTTTGGATCATCTATGATATGCCTGTGGTGCAGATTTTTTCGAGTAGGCAGAGAATCATGACAGGCACGCCATAGAAAGTGCCGTACCTTGTGAGGGATTTGGAGAGACCAAATTGATTTCCATACTTGAGCCTGAGAAACTGCATTTGATGATCCCGGATCATTGCTGTGGCTCTCTTCTAGCAACAGATGATACCCACTATGGACTGCGTAGTCTCCTGTTTTGGTGCCCCCCCATATCAGTTTGTCTGCCTGCCGTGTGTGGCTTAGTGGTATTCCCAGTATGTTTTCTGCTTCAAAAGGAAGGAAAGTGGATCGAACCACATCCTGGTTCCATGCTCTTGTCTGGGGGTCAATGAGCTGTGAGACATGAGTTATTGGAGCATTTAGTGGACATGGTGATATGATAGAGTGTTGGTATGGTGTTGGCAGCCATCGATCTTCCCATATTTGGATTTGTGTACCATCACCAACTCTCCAAATAGAGCCATTTTGAATAAGTTGGCGAGCCCCCATTATGCTCTTCCAAGCAAAAGATCCTCTTGAGTGGTGCTTTGCTTCTAGTATGGAGCATCGGGGAAAGTATTTGGCTTTGAAGACCCTGTTGTGACTGCTGCCTTGTTGTGACTGTCATCAACATAATGAATGATGATGAAATTAAAACATTTTTCTTTAATAAAAGACATATAATATAACTAGAAAAAGCAAAAGTATTTACCTGAGGGGTATGAGAACTTTCTATAAGAGTATTATTTTGGCTATCAAAAGGAGTACTACTCATGCCCTATAAAGGGCGGATAATGTAGATATGTTTAGGTTTTTTAATTTTTTTTGGTTTCTTTTCTTCTTTCACTTCCCACGCGACAATTATTTTTATAGCAAGAAAATATAGCATTTATATATATCACAACAAGCATTAAATGTTATAAAAACTTTTAAATTAACAATTTTTATTAAATGTTGTAAAAAGCTTTAAATTAACAACTTAAAAAAAATAACAAGGGTTAAATACACTGTTGGTCCTTAACGTTTACTCACGTTGCACGTTTGGTCCCTAACGTTTAAAACGAGCAGAAATGGTCCCTAACGTTTCAAAATCGTGCACCATTGGTCATTCTGTTAGTCTCCGTTAACTTTTTGTATACATGGCTAACGGATTGATGATGTGGCCAATTTTTAATTGATGTGTTTTTTTCTTTTTTTTTTTTCATTTACAATTAAGATTTGATATGGTATGCCCGTTTAAAATAAAATAAAACCCACCCAACCCGATTGTTTCTATCAATTAATCCCACCAACTGAGCAAACAGTGACTATTGATCGGAACGCACCACTTCCATAATATGCTCTCAATCTCAACTTCTTAAAACCATGTAAAACAGTATTGAAATGTCACTAATAGTTCAAACAAAAATCGAAAAGGAGCTTGAAGAGACAATAACACAGAAAACAACAACACCATTATCGTTGAGAACACAAAGAGGCATACCACCTACCTACCTCCACATACATACATAAATATTAGATTATATATTCACACACAAAATATAATTCCATGGTCGCTGAGCACCCATGGAATATACTTGCAAATTCGTTTTAATTGTATCAGTTGCAAAATGTTTTGCTGATAGCTAGCGAGAATAAATATCGTTCTTTCAAACTCAAGGGCGTGAATCAATTGCTGCCAAACTTGTAACAAATTTGATTACTGAAGTAGGTGCAATTGTGCAAACTGTGCTCTTGCTTGTGATCTTCATTCAGGGCAGCCATGGATTATTTTAATTTTCTAGTGGATTACTCGGGTTTAATTTTAGGTTTTATTTGGGGATAATTAGGCTTTCTATTCAAACAATGGGGTTGGGTGGGTTGAATGGGTTTTATTTAATTTTAAAAGGGTATATCATCTGATATCTTAATTGTAAATGAAAAAAAAAAATAACACATCAATTAAAAATTGACCACATCATCAATCCGTTAGCCATGTATACAAAAAGTTAACGGAGACTAACGGGAGAACCAAAGGTGCACAATTTTGAAACGTTAGGGACCATTTCTGCGCGTTTTAAACATTAGGGACCAAATGTGCAACTTGGGTAAACGTTAAGGACTAACAGTGTATTTAACCCTTAAAAAAAAAAAAAACAAACGTTGTTATCATTTGTTCTAACAACATTCTCGGAATAGTACGTGGTAAAAGGGAGTTAATGTATTTAACATTAACAACATGTCTAATATGAATATTGTTAAATCATTCTTCCACAACTTTTTATTATGCATGTTATTGATCTAATGTTGTAAATACCCTTTTTTGTTGTAGTATATAATGGTTTAAGGTGGGGGCTTTTTTAATTATTGTTTGTTTACGGAGTAAGAATATATGGCTGTGTGTAGGCTGAGTCAGGAATAAATTGTGGGCAAGATTTTGAGAGTGGTACAAGCTTAGGACCTTCAAGGGTACTACCAGATCATGCTAGTCTATTTGTAAAGGGATTGGCTCAAAAAGGCTCTCCCTCATGGCGTGACGATGACAAAGATGGAATTTGATTTCAAGGACTCTTCTCTAGCTCCTTTCTTTATGCGGTTTGGGGGTTAGATTTTAGAAGATTCTGAGCTCTCCACCAAAAATTTTCTAGAAGGGACCTTACTAAAAACACCAATCTCATAGACTTTTTTTGTAACCTAATCTGGGCTGGCATCAGAGAGATCAAACTTTCTTTTGCCACGGCCCAAAACCTCACCAGCACATAAAGGCAAACTAACCTTAGTATCAGGCCCAACAAGACTCTTGGGCTCACTATTCTCAATAGCATCTGTACTTAATTGTGGCCCAACTAAGACTTCCTGGCCCACCACACTATCCCCAACCTACATAGTTCCATTCAAAAGATTTAGTTCAGAATGAACTAACTTCTTTATTTGTTACATATGTTAGTATTATTTTACCGAAATTTCAATAAGATTAAATTACTAATTCAATTAAAAAAATATTAATGCTTGAATTTTTTTCAGAAAGAAATTAAATTTCTTTATTAATTTTAAATCATTTTATTTAGCTACCATAATTTTTGAAAAGAAAATTGATCTACGAGATAGGCATGCATCACACAAGCATATTGCTAGTGTGTGTAAATATATGTGTTCAAAAGAATACGTTAATATGGATCAATATTGAAATATTCTATTTCATTAGACAAATCAAAATGACGGTGTGAGAACGAAATTTAAAACACTGAAGTCATATGGGTTATTTAATATTGTTCTCAAGCCTCTTCTAAAGTCAAAAAGAAAAAAGAAGGGATAATAATTAGCTACTCAAAAATGTATATTTGAGTTGGCACTTGTGGATCATACACACCACTTTTGCATCAATTTCAACTTCCAGAATACCAATCCAGACTTCCTAGGCTAAAATTCACTGCTAGGCTGTTATCCTTTGCTCCAATGCAACACTTGAGAAAGTATCCAACTTTATTCATACATAAAAAAGTATCCAAACTCGGAGTATTCAAGTGGAGGCCGTTTTTCCTTCATAAAAATATACAATTAAAATGTCTCTGTCATTTGTTCATATAGGGATTCAATATGAAATAAATGTTAAAGGAAAGGGATGGAGCTAGAGAATATTACACGCTTCCACGTTACCTATGCCTAACTTTTGGATTTTCTGAATATGCGTAGAAAGCTAGCTGGGTTGGACAGGCCATTTAAGGTCCATATAAAATGGGCCACCTCACTTTGTTTTTTTGATGATGCCGTTTCAGCTAAGGGACGAGAAACACTTGCCGATTGAGAAAATAAAAACAAGAAACCCATGTTAAAAGCTGCCATGTGTGTGTCATATTGGAGCTATTTCATTTTCTGCTCACATCATAATGCGTGTCCACTTGGAAAATTTCATTTGCATTATTGCATATCTCAGTAGACATGCATTCGTTCGAACCGTTAATTTGAAAAGAATAATTAACTATGCATATAATCGAAATGTATGTGTAAATAACACCATCTCATAGACTCATACATTGCACTCACATAAGAAGAACATGCATTTTCTTTCACGTTCTATGGAGGCCTCTTAAATATTAATTATAACCTTTCTTGGTCTCATTTCATCTCTTGGAATTGTTTTTGATCATTTGATTAAGGGTTTTATCTATTAAAATAATATTGATAAGAACCTTTTATATAGGATCATTTGCTTTTGTTTTGTTCTTCTTTCTAAATATGTAAGAAGCTAGCTAGATTGCACGGGTTATTGTAGGTCCATATGATCGAGACTTACATTTTGTTTGCTTTCCTTTAGTGTGTGGATGCGGTTTCAAATGGTAAAAAACCAAAAATAAAAAATTTTGCTTTTAAGTTAAAGGTATTGCAGCCCTGCAATACCTTATCTCAATCCCTCACAAGTAATAGCCTCCAATTTATTTATTTAGCCAATTTCTGTTTTCTTTTTAAATTTTAATATATATTTATATTATAATTGCTAAATATTGGACCCAACAAATTAATTAGAGATGAGGTACCAAAAATTTGAGTTGGCAAATATTGCCTTAAAAAAAGAAGAAGGTATTGACAAGCTATCCCATTGATCCCCATAAAATTGCTCATGTCACGTGTCCCTTCCAAAAAAGAAAAATAGTTATCAAAATTGAAATATTTATAGCAACAAAAACTACAACTAAGTCTTAGTTCCAAAATTTTTGGGGTCAGTTATGGATCCGTAACATATTATAGGTAGGGTCAACGTACCAAATATATATTTTTCCGTCATTCTATTAAAATTAAAGTCATATTCTATGTTATATTCTTAATTGACATGTCTTTATCATTACATTTATTAATATTATTTATTGGTCTTCCTTTACCTAGCTTGAAAAATGTTATTCACACATTTCATCTATAGTATTAATTTTGAATTAAAGTTAATCAATGACAATGCTCAATGATGTAGATAATTGAGATGCATGTGAAAGATATACAAATAATAGTTTTTTCGTACATTGCACGCAACGGAGAAGAATATGTATAAATTTCATCTAATTCTTGAAATTATTTTGATCATTTGATATCAGGGTCTTAGAGTACTAATTAATTTTTGTTTGTTTGTTTGTTCTTTTAGCTTAAAAGTGTGCTACATCCTACATCAGGCCCTTCGGTCAACAAAATCTATAATTGTTACAGCAGCTCTCCCCATCTAAGGCCATTAGGATTTATGTACTGTAGCTCACCAAAGAATTTTTAATTTATTTAATTTATAACCCCACCAAAACAAACTTTTTCTCTTTTTTCTCTCTCCTCTCATTTCTCAAAATTTCTCTCTCTTCTTCTCATTTGCTCTCTCTTCTCTCTGTTTCTTCTCTCTTTGTCTTTCAGTTTTGGGTTTTCTGTTGAAGCACGGTTGGCTTGGGCTTGCCGGCGATCTGGTGGTGGTTGATTCGGTGGTGGTGGTGGTTGATTCGGCCTCGAGAGAGACCCACCCCACGATCTCCTCGAGAGAGACCCACGCCACGGCCTGGGCTCTCCCCGATCCAACGGTCTGGATACCGTGCCGATCCGGCCTGGACAGAGAGACAGACGGCCTGGGCTGGCCCCGATCCCAGGTCTGGATCACCCGTGCCGATCTCGGCCTGGAGAAAAACGCCACGGCCTGGTGGTCCCCGATCCCAACGGTTGGAGATTTCTTTGGAATCAGATCGCGGCGGCGTTGGGGGCTTCGTTGGGTCAAGGTGGGTTGTTGTGCTTTGGGATTTGTTGTTGGGTTTGTGCTTGAAATTGTGTGATTTCGATTTTTTTTGGTTCAATTTGTGGAATTTGAAGGTGGGTTTTCTTGGTGGTTCTTCGGTGGTTGGGCTTGCCGGCGTGGGCTTGGGCTTGAGGTTGATTTTGTTGGGTTTGGGCTTGAGGTTGACGGCGGAGCAGTTTTCGGCGTGGTGGTTGGTCACCGGAATGAGTTTGGTTGCGTGAGAAATTAATTTGGGTGGGAGTTGGTTATTTTTGGTGGGAAGTCAATAAAAAAGTTTTTTAATAGATAGAGATAAAGATAAAGAGTAGTGTTGGAGTGGTTGTTTAAAAAAAAAATAGAGAGTTGTTAAAAAGTGTAATTTTAGAGATAAAGATAGAGATAAAATAAAGGACGCACAAGGATATAGCTACTTCTCACCAAAGATCTTTCTCAATCTCGTTTGTGTATTTCCTCTCTCTCCCACCGATCCACACAGACTCGATGAAGAAAAACGGTGGTTATTTTTCTTTGGGATTTCATGGCTAATCGCAATTGTTTGACTTAATTTTAATTTATGCGTCAATTTGATCGCACACTACTTCGATCAATCTCGATACATCTCGATTCCATAATTTGACTTCGTTTTGGTTCTTGCCTCAACGAATAAGAATATATTATTTATCCATATATATATTGATACTAAGATAATGCAATAACTACACGTTAAAGTACATCATGACTATGTTAACTACCCTGAATCGATTGCAATGGCAATATAACGCAATAATTACGTCGATGCGATATGTTGAAGTACAGTATAGGTGATCTTCTAAAACTAATATTTAACCATATTTAGACAAAAATTTGCTATGAATCACACTAAAGTAAATACGTATCAAGATAATAGTTAGTAATTACTTATCACTACCATCGATGCATTTCAACACCATATATATAAAGTAAGTATAATTTATGAAATAAAACTACTTACTTGCATCAACGCCTTTATAATATTACAAAGTGATCAAAACTAAAAATAACTAAGTGAGATAACAAGAGTACTCAATTTGAGAAGTGTCATTGGCTTGGAACGTAAGCCTCTATTTATATTTAACGCTTGTCCATCATGTTTTCACCTGACGATAACTTCTCTTTTTTACAATCACCGGAATTAGAGCAATTGATACTCTCCATTCCTAGTTCTTTCAATGATGGATTACTGCCTTATTAATCACGTGTTAAACATGCTATTTTCTAAACTTTTCATCATCCATGACTTGTCACACGCTTCTAATGCCACTGGTAATTTTATTATAATACTATCAATTGTGTTTTTTTTTTTGATAATGATAATACTATCAATTGTTGTAATGGCATAAGCACGCAATTTGTATTCAATTTCAGCCATTTATATGAAGGATAAATGATCAACGATTGTCGCAAACAAAGTCATACATTCTAATTAGCCATTATTTTTTTCAAAGTGTTTAGCAACATACATATTACATAAAAGTAAGTATTCCCAGGAAGATATTCGGGAATACTATGAGGCTCATATCATCTTATTATCACTGACACTTACCATCAACAGAAAAATAGCTAATAACATTGTGTCAGTCAAATTATTTTATGGAGTGATTGAAATGATACCTTTCTCAGCCTCATACCTAAGATTAGGTTTAATATATGTTCGTATCTTTTGAGGTATTTTTGGAATGGAGGGAAAAGGGGTAGGTGACTGACATATACTAATATTCCAAACATATCTTAAAACAATTTGACTGGCACAAGGTAAAGAGCTGTTTTTTTACTCTGGTAGTAACGGCAAGATCAGCTATTTCTTCCATGTTGATATCTTCCTCTTTCATCCCATAGGCTAATTTCCAATCAAAACAATATAAAAGATTTGCAAGTGCAAGTTCAATTGTTGTTGTTGCCATATATATTCCAGGACAACCTCTTCGACCAGCACCAAATGGCAATAACTCAAAATGTTGACCTTTATAATCAATAGAGTTATTGAGGAACCTTTCTGGGATGAATTCTTCTGGGTTCTTCCAATATTTAGGATCTCGTCCTATTGCCCAAGCATTAATTTGGACTAACATTTGCGGGTAAATGTCATAACCATTGATCTTAAAGTGTGACATGGTTTCTCTTGCAAGAAGCATGGTGGCTGGAGGGTGCAATCTAAGAGTTTCTTTGACAACCATCTTGAGGTAAAAAAGGTAGCCAATGTCGCTTTCACTGACTCTCCCTTTGTTTCCAATGTAATTTCTAATTTCGTCTTGTGCTTTCTTCATCACTTTGGGGTTCTTTGCAAGCTCTGCCATTGCCCATATCATGGTAATTGTACCAGTTTCGACTCCACCTAAAAATAAATCCTGATAAACAAATATAACAAGTAAGTAACTTGAGTGCAACGGATGAATCAAAATTTTATATTGGGGGTCAAAAATTCAAGAATAAAATGATATTAAAATTCAAAACTATACTACTACATGAAAAATAAGTATTAAAATATGTAAATAAAAGAAAATTCACACAAAATTAATCTATCAAATTAGAATTTAATGTTATCTATAATCTCTAAAATCATATATGATTAATTTTGTATGAAATTTCGTAGCAATTTATTTTTTACTATACAAAATCAAATATTATGTTAGAAAATAGAAACTCATTGCAAAACATACTTTTGACAATATTTAGACTTAAATGCTCATTCATAGTTGCTATAAAAAACTGAAATAGTAAGCACATGACGCAACAAAATAGTAAGGACAAGAATAGGGCGTTCTCCTTTTGGTAATAAAAACTCTAGAATCCACTAACGGTCCTTGAATCCATAAGGAATAGTAAACAATAAAAGAGAAACTCCTTCTGAAATATTATTAATGAGAAAAATGATTTGTCTTAGAGACGACAAGCATTGTAAATACTAAAGAAGTCCTAAGGCTACTAGAAGACTCTTAGGAAACACTTAAAAATAAGAAAAATTGTCAAAATTCATTTATAGACTGGGAGTCCAATTTTAAGGCTTCATAAAACTTGATTGACAAGTAAAATATTCTGAAAGAGATCTTAATTGATACCTTACCATAAAAGGGTACCATTAATAAATACCAAAAATTAAATTGCATATTTTGTCCTACATCAATAGAAATAAAAACATCCTATAAATATGTTAGTAGGTTATTGATTTGCTATTCCTTAATAGCTATTGACATAATTCTGAAATATTTAACAATTTTTAAGTTCGGATGTCAAATTATATTTGGGAGAGAGCTACTCACCAAAAATTGGACTAGGTAACCATTTTAATTATTTGGTTCTTTGGGCATTTAGCTTTTTTAATTTTAGAAAATATGGGAATTTTTACCCAACTTTTAATCTTTTTTTTTTAACTTTCAATTTCGGGAGATATATATTTAATTTTAGAGACTAGATTAATTTTTTCTCAACCTTTAAATCTCTTATTATTTTTAATAGTGAGAGATGGAGAGAGGGAGATGCGGAGAAAAAAGAAGAGGGTCTCTGAAAGCCATCAGAAACTTCTCTCATCCAAATATAGGTTTTCTCGTTTTCTCTTCGTCCAACTTGATAAGATAATTAAGCAGAGTATAGGACCTATTGTCAGGGGAGTAATAAACACAAAAACAAAACATGGGATAATAATATGGGGGAAAAGATTGGAAACTAACCAAGAGAACTGCCTTAATGTTTTGTTTTGTGAACCGAGCAGCGCCCGACTCAATTTGCTCCCTTTCTACTCTCAGTAGCACATCAACAATATCTTCGTGCTCTTGTTTTTTCCTCTCTGGATTAAGATGAAGATCAATGACCTGTTGGAAAAAGTTATCCAACTCATGAAAAATCCTTTCAAGCCTCTGAAATCTGCCAGAGAACTTGTCCATAATCCATCCCACAAAAGGAAAGTATTCAGATGCACTGAAGCTTCCCAACATGGCTTCAGCCTCATGAACCACTTCTTGAAACCTTTCATTGTCTAAATCACTCCCGCGGAAACTCTTTCCAAAAGCAATCCTAAAAGTTACACTTGCAGTTAGTGTAAACAACTTCTCAGAAAGATCAATAGGGGTTGAAGAAGATGAATAGTGAGATATAGATTCGACAAGTGAAGCGACTTCTTCTTCCCGAATGAACTTATAAGACTGCACCCTCTTTACGCTAAAGAGCTCAAGAACACATATCTTCCTTATCTCTCTCCAGTAATCACCATAAGGTGAAAAAGCCATGTCTTTATAATTGTAGGAAAGTCTTTTAGAGCTAGCTAAGGGAGGTCTACTGCAAGAGGCAAGATCATGAACTTTTAAGGCTTCTTTTGCAGCCTCAGCAGAAGATAATATAACAGTTGGTATGCCACCGAGGTGAAGGAGCATGACGGGGCCATATTTTTTGGAGAGTTGCAACAGAGATTGGTGAGGCAATTGACTAATTTGGTGCAAGTTACCTATGATGGGAAGCTTAGGAGGGCTTGGTGGAAGTCCCTTCTTTTTAGTACTCCGATCATCCATCTTCTTTTTCATGAGGAACAGAAGAGGGAGAACTAAGAGAAGAGGAAGAAGAAGCCACATGGGTATGGAATCAAGAGCCATTATTAATATTGAAGCTATATCTTTTATGTCAACTGAGCTTGTAATTCTTCATTTATTAATAAGCAGAGGAACCAGAATGCATGGGCAAAAAGATCTGTATTTTCTATTTTGTCCACATTACTAAGCTGTATGATATACGTAATCGTTAGTCAATTTTTGTAACTTAAAAGTATGCTCATTATATTAATATTAGTTTTTACACTATAAAGACAATATATAGTGGACCCCACAAGTTACACCCACATCGCCATTCACCTACCTATTCCTTCTCCATCCATCCTACGCCACCTTCAAAATTCCACCCCTTTTATCTTTTTGTTTCAATCAAGTAGAGTAATCAAAGAAAGACGAGTGGACGAAGATTTTTGTGTTAGTTCTAAACCGACTTGTATTCTAAACCCACATCAATTACATTATACTTCTCTGCTATGACAATCGCTGGCTTGTTGCTAGTCCATTTACCATGCCCCTCTATTTTCGTCGTTTTGAAATTTGCTTTGTCCCCTCCTAAAAAAGTTGGCAAAGTCAAATAAGTAATAGCAATTGCTATAATCAACAAGCACAAGTGGGACATTTTCTTGAAATCGAGGTCCAATTGCAATAATTTAAGAATTTAAGTTCGCATCTGGTAATTAAGTTCCGATATTTTATATCAAAGGTTGTGGATTAGGTTTAATCATTTTTTTTATAAATATTTTTTTGGAATGTGATTAGGACCAGAGTAATGTAATTTATTCTTAAATTATATCTAGGTTAAATATCACGTGATATTCTTCTTACGTCACGATGATGTAAATTATATATTTAAATCAATAAAGTGATGAATTCCAATTTCATTATTTCAGTTTAATAAAACTAAGGATATAACATTTTTACAACATGGTTTAGGTAGCAAAACTCTGGATCTAAGGGGTATGATATCATTAATTGAGTCATCGCATTGTAGCCTACTCTAATTCAGCCCAGATCGTGTTTCTCATCACATCCCACTGTTTCCAAAACCAATTTTCAAAACCCCCACCACCATCACAAGGCATGATATAACTGACTAATCAGGCCTCAAATTCTCAATGGTTAGTAGCGATTCCTTTTTTTATTTTTGCATAAATCCTTACTTTACCAAACTCACTTCCCACATGCGCACGAAGTGTACTGTATACGAGGATCACACACGTACACTTTTATCACTTAACAATCTTTCACCAACCCACATTTTCCAAAACCAATTTTCAAAACCACCACCACCATCACAAGGCATGATATAATTGACTAATCACATCTCAAATTCTCAATGGTTAGTAGTGATTCCTTTTTCTTTTCTTTTTTGCGTAAATCCTTATTTTATCAATGACCCCTTTTATCTTTTTGTTGGATCAGTTGCTCCATATTATAGCGAGCAAGCAGATCAGATTTGCAGAGCATTTGATATTGGGCATGAAAGAGAGATATTAGGCGTTTCAGCTTCACTTTTGGAAGTGCTGATTGCTTTGCTGTGAGATTAGGTAGTGGATATTGGGTGCGACTAACATCATTGTCACTGCATCACAGCACAAAAGTGTTTTGTTTAAAAGGAAGTGGTAATTGTTGTGTGAGATTAGGGGGGATAATTATTTTAGTTTGTTAGTTTCAAATTTAACGGAAAGTATTTATCATACTTTTTTCTCTAATGACCATGTTCTATTTAAACAAATGAACATTCTATGTCAAATTCTATTTACAAGATGCTTGCTTTGCTTTTTCCTTGGTTTCTCTCTGGTACTACATCTATACCGGCTTCAACTCAAATTATAATAATATATGAGTAATGCTAGAAACACAACTTATTTTACAATTAAACCTTTACAAACTGATATGACATTCTAAGTAAAGAATACCACATCAGCAATCAAAACATTATATTAACAGAGCAGTATTAACATTTAACAATAATAAAATCATTAAAATTTTAAAACCACCTAAATCTAAAACCATCCCCACTGGAAACTTCACATTCACAGCTCACTACCGCCGCTGGCATCGGCAACCACCCACCATTGTCACCCCACCACCCACGTCCCATCGTCCCACCATCTGAAACCTTTGTTTCCAAGCCCATCCTCACCGTCGACGCCCACCCACACAGGTTTGTTCCTTTTTTTTCCCATGGAAAAATGAAATTCCCAGATCTATTTAATACCCACAAACATTTTCACCAGAACAATCTATGGCATAATAATCAACCATTTAATTCATCCTTGAACAATCTATGGCATAATAATCAACCAAACAAATTAAACCCAACACAGTAGCAAAAAAAATCAAAGCAATCAATGATCCTCTCTCTCTCTCTCTATCCAACAAATCCTTCAAAACCCAGGTCCACTCGATCCCAACCCAGATGAGATCCCCCATCAAATCCCACAAACAAATCAAAAGATACAATTTTTCACCAACCAAAACAAAAACCCATATCCCATAAAACATGGAGAGCGAGAGATTTTTTAATAGGATATCGTTTCAGATTCAATTTTTACTTTTCTGGAAGGGGGCGACGCTGGGTTTCCCGTTTCAGTCTCATGGGTTAGGTTTTTTTTAATTTTATTTTTAATTTTTAAATTTTAATGATCTTGTTAAATTAATGCTGACGTGTTAATTTAATGTTTTAATTGCTGATGTGGTATACTGCCACATCAATGCCATGTCAATTTGTAAGTAAATAGTTGTAAAATAAGTTGTGTCTCTAACATTATTCATAATATATTTATTTGCCTTTTGCATTTACTCATTTTTCTGTTTGTTCTCCCACCAGCCCTTAAAACATTTTTCTTATTGCAAATTCAGAAAATTATTTCTTTTGCCGCATCAAGTCTGTCTCGTGAGATAATTTTGATTATAAGAATGGTGATATTGCTATCAATTGAGTAGTAATGCCACTTTTGCATTTACTCATTTTTCTGTTTGTTTCCCCCACTAGCCCTTACTAAAACAATTTTCTTATTACAAATTCAGAAAATTATGTCTTTTGCCGCATCAAGTCTGTCTCCTGAGATAATTTTGATTATAAGCAGGGACGTAGCCAGGGTTTTACATGAGTGGGGGCCGGTGTATAACTAAATTTTTTTCGTGAAAATCGAAAATAGTATCCATATAGTATTAACAAAATATCAACAACTGAAAAGATACAAAATATTCAATCAAAAGAAAAAATACAAAATAATCATTCTTAATACATTACAATGTTTTTTTCAAAGAAAATAAAAGTCAGCGCGTTTTCACATTACTAAAATCATCTATAATTGAATCCGTACTAAACGACTGAGTAATTTCCCTTTTCCTTTCACATTACTGAATTCATCTATGTTTATTTTGTGCACTACATCATTACTACATATTATACAATTATTAAACACAATAATTTTGACACCCACAATTAATAATCAAATACTTACACAAAACACCAAGTAATTTAGTAACAATTAATAATAAAATAGTACACAACACTCAGAAAAAAAACAAAAACAAAAAAATACATCGAGATGTGAGAAATTGACTAAAAAGTAAAGACTACGTAGAGTGAAACAAAAAGGAAGAAACAGTGATGGACTGATGGTCACTATTCACTAAAAATCTAAAATAATTGATTTGAATGAGTGGGTGAAAGTGAGATCATTGAGCCAATATTGTATTCACTCGTGACTATTCACTAAAAAAATCTAAAAATCAACCCACATGTGCCCAATTCGGCCACTCCCAGTTCCAAAGTATATTAACACTGACTTAAGTTATATCAAATAAAAAAAAAAAAGACTCAAGTCTTAACTAAAAGAGACTTGAGTAGTTGAGTCATTGAGTGAGAGAGAAAAGAGTAAAGTGAGGTACTGAGGTGAGAATGGAATCTGAGAGACAGAGAGAGAGTAGACTCACCAGTCCGAGATGCGGGCTGCGAACGGACCGTGACTTCCGTGAGGCGTGAGCGAACGGCGAGATGGTGGGCTGGTGGCGAGATCGGCGAGATGGTGGCACCGTCTGGCAGCGAACGGACAGTGAGCGAACTAGGAAGCGATGAGCCTCCAGCGAAGCCAAGTCCGTACCTCCGGCAGCCTTCAATCAGTTCATTACCTCCGGCTCCGGCAAGTCCGTAACTCACTAACCTAAACCCTAGATCTTGCTTCTTTTTT
>OU015772.1:22302493-22314686 GCA_907173295.1 Fagus sylvatica
TGGTACTACATCTATACCGGCTTCAACTCAAATTATAATAATATATGAGTAATGCTAGAAACACAACTTATTTTACAATTAAACCTTTACAAACGGATATGACATTCTAAGTAAAGAATACCACATCAGCAATCAAAACATTATATTAACAGAGCAGTATTAACATTTAACAATAATAAAATCATTAAAATTTTAAAACCACCTAAATCTAAAACCATCCCCACTGGAAACTTCACATTCACAGCTCACTACCGCCGCTGGCATCGGCAACCACCCACCATTGTCACCCCACCACCCACGTCCCATCGTCCCACCATCTGAAACCTTTGTTTCCAAGCCCATCCTCACCGTCGACGCCCACCCACACAGGTTTGTTCCTTTTTTTTCCCATGGAAAAATGAAATTCCCAGATCTATTTAATACCCACAAACATTTTCACCAGAACAATCTATGGCATAATAATCAACCATTTAATTCATCCTTGAACAATCTATGGCATAATAATCAACCAAACAAATTAAACCCAACACAGTAGCAAAAAAAATCAAAGCAATCAATGATCCTCTCTCTCTCTCTCTATCCAACAAATCCTTCAAAACCCAGGTCCACTCGATCCCAACCCAGATGAGATCCCCCATCAAATCCCACAAACAAATCAAAAGATACAATTTTTCACCAACCAAAACAAAAACCCATATCCCATAAAACATGGAGAGCGAGAGATTTTTTAATAGGATATCGTTTCAGATTCAATTTTTACTTTTCTGGAAGGGGGCGACGCTGGGTTTCCCGTTTCAGTCTCATGGGTTAGGTTTTTTTTAATTTTATTTTTAATTTTTAAATTTTAATGATCTTGTTAAATTAATGCTGACGTGTTAATTTAATGTTTTATTGCTGATGTGGTATACTGCCACATCAATGCCATGTCAATTTGTAAGTAAATAGTTGTAAAATAAGTTGTGTCTCTAACATTATTCATAATATATTTATTTGCCTTTTGCATTTACTCATTTTTCTGTTTGTTCTCCCACCAGCCCTTAAAACATTTTTCTTATTGCAAATTCAGAAAATTATTTCTTTTGCCGCATCAAGTCTGTCTCGTGAGATAATTTTGATTATAAGAATGGTGATATTGCTATCAATTGAGTAGTAATGCCACTTTTGCATTTACTCATTTTTCTGTTTGTTTCCCCCACTAGCCCTTATTAAAACAATTTTCTTATTACAAATTCAGAAAATTATGTCTTTTGCCGCATCAAGTCTGTCTCCTGAGATAATTTTGATTATAAGCAGGGACGTAGCCAGGGTTTTACATGAGTGGGGGCCGGTGTATAACTAAATTTTTTTCGTGAAAATCCAAAATAGTATCCATATAGTATTAACAAAATATCAACAACTGAAAAGATACAAAATATCAATCAAAAGAAAAAATACAAAATAATCATTCTTAATACATTACAATGTTTTTTTCAAAGAAAATAAAAGTCAGCGCGTTTTCACATTACTAAAATCATCTATAATTGAATCCGTACTAAACGACTGAGTAATTTCCCTTTTCCTTTCACATTACTGAATTCATCTATGTTTATTTTGTGCACTATATCATTACTACATATTATATAATTATTAAACACAATAATTTTGACACCCACAATTAATAATCAAATACTTACACAAAACACCAAGTATTTAGTAACAATTAATAATAAAATAGTACACAACACTCAGAAAAAAAACAAAAACAAAAAAATACATCAAGATGTGAGAAATTGACTAAAAAGTAAAGACTACGTAGAGAGAAACAAAAAGGAAGAAACAGTGATGGACTGATGGTCACTATTCACTAAAAATCTAAAATAATTGATTTGAATGAGTGGGTGACAGTGAGATCATTGAGCCAAATTGTATTCACCCGTGATTATTCACTAAAAAAATCTAAAAAATCAACCCACATGTGCCCAATTCGGCCACTCCCAGTTCCCAAAGTATATTAACACTGACTTAAGTTATATCAAATAAAAAAAAAAAAGACTCAAGTCTTAACTAAAAGAGACTTGAGTAGTTGAGTCATTGAGTGAGAGAGAAAAGAGTAAAGTGAGGTACTGAGGTGAGAATGGAATCTGAGAGACAGAGAGAGAGTAGACTCACCAGTCCGAGATGCGGGCTGCGAACGGACCGTGACTTCCGTGAGGCGTGAGCGAACGGCGAGATGGTGGGCTGGTGGCGAGATCGGCGAGATGGTGGCACCGTCTGGCAGCGAACGGACAGTGAGCGAACTAGGAAGCGATGAGCCTCCAGCGAAGCCAAGTCCGTACCTCCGGCAGCCTTCAATCAGTTCATTACCTCCGGCTCCGGCAAGTCCGTAACTCACTAACCTAAACCCTAGATCTTGCTTCTTTTTTCATTTTTTCTTCTACTCGGTTTGGCCACCATCAGTAACTATTTAATTTTTTTTTTTTTGAATTTTATATATTAATACATTTTCTGATTTATTGTAATTTTGACTTGGGCTGATTTATATTTATTTGTTGCTGTTGTTTTGTGATTTGGGCTGATTTTTTGGGTTGATTTTGTCTATTTCTTTTTTGGGGCTAATTTCTGTGGGAAGGGGCCAAAAATTGTGTTAGTAGGGGCCCAAAAATTATTTGAATGGGGGCCAATTAATTTTTTATCCCTACTCTAGCCTTTTTTTTGTAGAGCCAGCAGGGGCCATGGCCCCCTTTCGTCCCCAAGTGGCTCCGTCTCTGATTATAAGAATGCTGATATTGCTATCAATTGAGTAGTAGTGCCACTTTTGCATTTACTCATTTTTTTGTATGTTTCCCCCACTAGCCTCTGATTAAAACATTTTTCTTATTGCAAATTCAGAAAATTATGTCTTTTGCCGCATCAAGTCTGTCTCCTGAGATAATTTGATGATAAGAATGCTGATATTGCTATCAATTGAGTAGTAGTGCCACTTGGTGGGGGGGGAGGGGGACTTCTTCCTATTTTGTACCTCTCTTGATTGCTTTGATAGCAAGAGAAGAAATGTGTATTTGTTATCGAATATTTTTGTTCTTTGTATTTAAAATATCAAATCCCATTGATATAACCTCTATGTCAGACTATCTTTCTTTCCTTTTTACACCATGTATGCTTAAGTCTTACCGATAAAAATAATAAAAAAAATGTATGCTTAAGTCTTATCCTCATGTCTAATATTCAAGTAGTTCACAATTAGTTGTGAACTTAAATGATTCTATTATTTTTAACAATCTTAAATTATTCTATTATTTCGAACAATATATGCAAATAATAAGGAGCATAAGCATATTCAACCTTAGTTTTCTTTTTATTCAATTCAAACCAAGTATTGAGTCTCTTAAAAAAAAAAAAAATTGTGAATGATAGAAAATCTATATAAAAATTTTATGAGTATGTTGAGAGGGTACGTCATATAATGGAGGTTTTTTTTTCTTTTTTCTTGATAACCTTAAGTGTCCAGACCAGCATTCCGTAGATATGTGCACCTCGACTAATCCAGGAGGACACGTAACACCCTATTAGTCACGTATATCACGATAGACGCAAGGTTTTACCTTGGGTAGGTGGTCTTGAAGGGACTCAAACTAGTGACCATTTGGACTAGTAAAGAAATAAAAAGAAAACTCAGTGGCTCTAGACATAGTATATTCCAAGACGAGGAAAAACGTAACTCTACCATGGGACATGTTAGAAATCCAGCTATACATAAAATCCTAAAAAGACAGAGTTTAGTTACAAACCAGTTTGTAATACAGAGTTACAAACCAACTATGTGACAACTCATAAGACCATCCACATAATTGGTTTATACCCTTGGGCTACAAACTGGTTTGTAACTAAACTCTGTGCTACATAAAATAAGGATGGTATAGGCTATTGCCACAACAAACGGTGTAAGATTAATCCTCAAAATTGAATCCAACAACTAATGACAACCCACAAAGAACAATGTCTAATTGGTTAGGGCTTTTTCTCTTTCTCTTTCTTCTCTGCACAACCGTTGCGATTTTCGCATCGTAGAAGAATCGATCAATCAATCAATCAAATTCTAGGGTTAGGGTTAGGGTTTTGAAGTGAGAGAGATCCATCAGATGGAGATGGATTATGTGAGTGAGATCCCTCATTCTCACATGGATCGGCGCATCAGAAAGAAGCCTAGGTTAGCTTGGGAGCTTCCTCAGTCCCAACACATCAAGGTATAAACATTTTTTTTTCTCGATTTTTCTAATATTTTCGTTTTTTTAATCTATATATTTCTTGGAGAAATTTGTATTTGGAAGAATGAGAATTTCTTTAGGATGATTAATTTTTTCAATGGATTTTTCTTGTGAGTTACAAATAAGTTTAGATTTTTACACTTAAAATTGAACTAATTCGTTTGGGAATATTTCATGAACCAATCGGAATGTATTAGAAAAAAAGGGGAAATTTCTAGGCATAAATGAAGCGAAGAATGTTGAATTTTTATTATTTCTAACAAAATTTTCCATGAAGAACAAATTAAATATATGAATAGGCTTATAAGTTTTCTTGCAAAGTATTTCTTGGAAAATTTTACAGGCTAATCAATTTTTGTTATTTAAATGGAGCAAAGAGTAATTTTTAATTTATCTAGATCTGGTTATAGCTTATTTACATTCAGGTTTTTCCTTAATTTTTTTTTTTAATCTATTAAATATCCATATTTGACCCCAAAAATTTTGGAATCACTACAACAAAAAAAAAAAAGAAGGGTAAACTACACTATTGGTCCCTAACGTTTACCCAAGTTGCACGTTTGGTCCCTAACGTTTAAAATGGGCAGAAATGGTCCCTAATGTTTCAAAACGATGCACCATTGGTCCTTCCGTTAGTCTCCGTTAACTTGGTGTATACGTGGCTAACAGAATTATAACGTGGACAATTTTTAATTACATGTAATTTTTTTTTTAATGACAACTAGGATATGACATGGCATACCCATTTAAAAATAACCCAACCAAAAAAAAATTAACCCAATCCAAATAAAAAAAAAACCCACCCAAATTAAAATTAACCCACCCCACCCAAATCAAATTAACCCTAATTTCATTGGGCTGCAGTGAACAAAGTATCATTAACTCCACAACAGATTATTAAAGTCACTCAAGTAAGGCATTCTTACATCTTTGGATTTGCTTAAACAGAAAGTTAGCTGGTACAAATCTACATTCATACACAAGATTGGAAATTTTGGATGAATAAGAGTCTGAGACAGCAGCTAAAGCTGCAAAGCACCAGCAGCAAACGAGGAAAAAAAAAAAAACACCTCAATACCCAGCTGTAACAAGCAAAGAAAAACATAAGAGAACACTACAACACAAAGGCAAAACAGAAAGTTAGCCGGTACAAATCTACATTCATACACAAGATTGGAAATTTTGGATGAATAAGAGTCCGAGACAGCAGCTAAAGCTGCAAAGCACCAGCAGCAAACGAAGAAAAAAAGAAAAAACACCTCAATACCCAGCTGTAACAAGCAAAGAAAAACATAAGAGAACACTACAACACAAAGGCAAAGTCGGTCAAGATTTTTAGAATCTAATTTTAGGGTTAATTTGATTTGGGTGGGGTGGGTTAATTTTAATTTGGGTGGGTTTTTTTTTATTTGGATTGGGTTAATTTTTTTTTTGTTGGGTTATTTTTAAATGGGTATGCCATGTAATATCCTAATTGTCATTAAAAAAAAAATTACATGTTAATTAAAAATTGTCCATGTCATAATTCCGTTAGCCACGTATACACCAAGTTAACGGAGACTAACGGAAGGACCAATGGTGCATTGTTTTGAAACGTTAGGGACCATTTCTGCCCATTTTAAATGTTAGGGACCAAACGCGCAACTTGGGTAAACGTTAGGGACCAATAGTGTAGTTTACCCAAAAAAAAAAAAAGTCTTTTACAACATGCAAAAAAACGTTGTTAAAACAATTCTATAATATTTTAGCGTATGTTGTAGGATGTGGTGTTGTGAAAAGTGTCAGACTTTCAACAACTTTCAATTAATGATGTTTAGTATGTTGTTAAAAAAAAACGTTGTTAAAACAATTCTACAACATTTTAGCGTATGTTGTAGGATGTGGTGTTGTGAAAAGTGTCAGACTTTCAACAACTTTCAATTAATGATGTTTAGTATATTGTTAAATATCTATTAAACAATGTTTAAAAATATTCTTGAAACATGAAAGACCGCGTTTAAAAAATGTAGTTAAAAGTCTTTTTACAACGTTTACTGAATGTGGTCTTTATATATTAGACAACATTTATTACACATTGTCTATACGTGTTACTACAACACTAAATAATGTTGTATGTCCGTTCCTTTCACAACATTTTTTAAATGTTGTAGAAGAGTACTTTGAATATGTTTTGACAATATTCATAAACGTTGTGTTATACACTTTTTCTTTTTCTTTTTTAAATTATGTTATTCTAATGGCTCCCTAAAACCTTTTATTTATTTTTTTTTTTTTAGAAGAAGAAGACATGTTTCCATGTTTGTATAAATCATAATCCAAATATTATATCAACCCTCGAACTCCAAATTACCAACACAAATACACTTTTATAATATAATTAAACTTCAAAGTCTAATTTCAATTAAAAATGTAAACTGGTTTCAATTCAAATAGTAAGCTGCCAACTAGTTTTGCTTCAAAAAGAACAAAAGACATAATATTCAACAAATAAAACCAAATTGCCTAGATGTTCTTTAACTTCAATCAATCAATGTTTAAACTATTTTCAATTCAAAAAGTAAAGGGCTCCAAACTCCTACGCGAGCAACATGTCTCCATGAAATCTTCTTTCTTAATAACTTTCATACCGATCAGCACCTGCAAAATGAAGCATAAATCAATAAATTTAATGATAATATTATACAAACAATGACATTAACTTAAAATCACAAATATCTAAGAAGAGAATTTAAACTATTACCTCCACTATAACAACTTAATGAATTTTTTTGGTCAAGTAATTGTACTTCCTATTGCTTGATTGAGCGATGAGAATTCAATTGTAGACCGGTAAAATGGTAAAGTTGAATCTTTCACTTCATCTATCCAGACTTTCCAATAATCAATTCCAATAAGGACATGATGTTCCAATAAGGACATGATGCACTTTTGAATAAGGATCTGTTGTTGCAACTTTTCCTTTCACAGCTACTTCTTCCTTCTCAAATAAGTATCAATTCAAGAGTTCACATTGTGCATTTTCAAGGTTAGCATCACTTAATATAGCACTGCTGCCCTGTTGTGACTGTCATCAACATAATGAATGATGATGAAATTAAAACATTTTTCTTTAACAAAAGACATATAATATAACTAGAAAAAGCAAAAGTATTTACCTGAGAGGTATGAGAACTTTCTATAGAAGTATTACTTTGGCTATCAAAAGGAGTACTACTCATGCCCTATAAAGGGCGGATAATGTAGATATGTTTAGGTTTTTTAATTTTTTTTGGTTTCTTTTCTTCTTTCACTTCCCACGCGACAATTATTTTTATAGCACTTTTATTTTTTAGAAAATATAGCATTTATATATATCACAACAAGCATTAAATGTTATAAAAACTTTTAAATTAACAATTTTTTTAAATGTTGTAAAAAGCTTTAAATTAACAACTTAAAAAAAAAAAAAAAAAACAAACGTTGTTATCATTTGTTCTAACAACATTCTCGGAATAGCACGTGGTAAAAGGGAGTTAATGTATTTAACATTAACAACATGTCTAATATGAATATTGTTAAATCATTCTTCCACAACTTTTTATTATGCATGTTATTGATCTAATGTTGTAAATACCCTTTTTTGTTGTAGTATATAATGGTTTAAGGTGGGGGCTTTTTTAATTATTGTTTGTTTACGGAGTAAGAATATATGGCTGTGTGTAGGCTGAGTCAGGAATAACATTGTGGGCAAGATTTTGAGAGTGGTACAAGCTTAGGACCTTCAAGGGTACTACCAGATCATGCTAGTCTATTTGTAAAGGGATTGGCTCAAAAAGGCTCTCCCTCATGGCGTGACGATGACAAAGATGGAATTAGATTTCAGGGACTCTTCTCTAGCTCCTTTCTTTATGCGGTTTGGGGGTTAGATTTTAGAAGATTCTGAGCTCTCCACCAAAAATTTTCTAGAAGGGACCTTACTAAAAACACCAATCTCATAGACTTTTTTTGTAACCTAATCTGGGCTGGCATCAGAGAGATCAAACTTTCTTTTGCCACGGCCCAAAACCTCACCAGCACATAAAGGCAAACTAACCTTAGTATCAGGCCCAACAAGACTCTTGGGCTCACTATTCTCAATAGCATCTGTACTTAATTGTGGCCCAACTAAGACTTCCTGGCCCACCACACTATCCCCAACCTACATAGTTCCATTCAAAAGATTTAGTTCAGAATGAACTAACTTCTTTATTTGTTACATATGTTAGTATTATTTTACCGAAATTTCAATAAGATTAAATTACTAATTCAATTAAAAAAATATTAATGCTTGAATTTTTTTCAGAAGAAATTAAATTTCTTTATTAATTTTAAATCATTTTATTTAGCTACCATAATTTTTGAAAAGAAAATTGATCTACGAGATAGGCATGCATCACACAAGCATATTGCTGGTGTGTGTAAATATATGTGTTCAAAAGAATACGTTAATATGGATCAATATTGAAATATTCTATTTCATTAGACAAATCAAAATGACGGTGTGAGAACGAAATTTAAAACACTGAGTCATATGGGTTATTTAATATGTTCTCAAGCCTCTTCTAAAGTCAAAAAGAAAAAAAAGGGATAATAATTAGCTACTCAAAAATGTATATTTGAGTTGGCACTTGTGGATCATACACACCACTTTTGCATCAATTTCAACTTCCAGAATACAATCCAGACTTCCTAGGCTAAAATTCACTTCTAGGCTGTTATCCTTTGCTCCAATGCAACACTTGAGAAAGTATCCAACTTTATTCATACATAAAAAAGTATCCAAACTCGGAGTATTCAAGTGGAGGCCGTTTTTCCTTCATAAAAATATACAATTAAAATGTCTCTGTCATTTGTTCATATAGGGATTCAATATGAATAAATGTTAAAGGAAAGGGATGGAGATCGATCGATATTACACAAAACGCGCTTCCACGTTACCTATGCCTAACTTTTGGATTTTCTGAATATACGTAGAAAGCTAGCTGGGTTGCACAGGCCATTTAAGGTCCATATATAATGGGACACCTCACTTTGTTTTTTTTGGTAATTGATAATGCCGTTTCAGTTAAGGGACGAGAAACACTTGCCGATTGAGAAAATAAAAACAAGAAACCCATGCTAAAAGCTGGCATGTGTGTGTCATATTGGAGCTATTTCATTTCTACTCACATCATGTGACGTGCGCACCTGGAAAATGTCATTTGCATATCTCAGACATGCTTGCATATAATCGAAATGTATGTGTAAATAACACTATCTCATAGACTCATACATTGCACATTTGCACTCACATAAAAAGAACATGCATTTTCTTTCATGTTCTATGGAGGCCTCTTAAATCTTAATTATAACCTTTCTTGGTCTCATTTCATCTCTTGGAATTGTTTTTGATCATTCGATTAAGGGTTTTATCTATTAAAATAATATTGATAAGAACCTTTTATATACGATAATTTGCTTTTGTTTTGTTCTTCTTTCTAAATATGTAAGAAGCTAGCTAGATTGCACGGGTTATTGTAGGTCCATATGATTGAGACTTACATTTTGTTTTGTTTTGTTTGCTTTCCTTTAGTGTGTGGATGAGGTTTCAAATGGTAAAAAACCAAAAAAAAAAAAAATAAATAATTGTTTTTAAGTTAAAGCTTATCTCAATCCCTCACAAGTAATAGCCTCCAATTTTTTAATCAATGGCAATGCTCAATGATGTAGATAATTGAGATGCATGTGAAAGATATACAAATAATAGTTTTACCGAAATTTCAATAAGATTAAATTACTAATTCAATTAAAAAAATATTAATGCTTGAATTTTTTTCAAAAGAAATTAAATTTCTTTATTAATTTAAATCATTTTATTTAGCTACCATAATTTTTGAAAAGAAAATTGATCTACGAGATAGGCATGCATTACACAAGCATATTGCTAGTGTGTGTAAATATATGTGTTCAAAAGAATACGTTAATATGGATCAATATTGAAATATTCTATTTCATTAGACAAATCAAAATGACCGTGTGAGAACGAAATTTAAAACACTAAGTCATATGGGTTATTTAATTTGTTCTCAAGCCTCTTCTAAAGTCAAAAAGAAAAAAGAAAGGATAATAATTAGCTAATCAAAAATGTATATTTGAGTTGGCACTTGTGGATCATACACACCACTTTTGCATCAATTTCAACTTCCAGAATCCAATCCAGACTTCCTAGGCTAAAATTCACTGCTAGGCTGTTATCCTTTGCTCCAATGCAACACTTGAGAAAGTATCCAACTTTATTCATACACAAAAAAGTATCCAAACTCGGAGTATTCATGTGGAGGCCGTTTTTCCTTCATAAAAATATACAATTAAAATGTCTCTGTCATTTGTTCATATAGGGATTCAATATGAAATAAATGTTAAAGGAAAGGGATGGAGCTAGAGAACACGCTTCCACGTTACCTATGCCTAACTTTTGGGATTTTCTGAATATGCGTAAAATGCTAGCTGGGTTGGACAGGTCATTTAAGGTCCATATAAAATGGGCCATCTCACTTTGTTTTTTTGATGATGCCGTTTCAGCTAAGGGACGAGAAACACTTGCCGATTGAGAAAATAAAAACAAGAAACCCATGCCAAAAGCTGCCATGTGTGTGTCATATTGGAGCTATTTCATTTTCTGCTCACATCATAATGCGTGCCCACTTGGAAAATTTCATTTGCATTATTGCATATCTCAGTAGACATGCATTCGTTCGAACCGTTAATTTGAAAAGAATAATTAACTATGCATATAATCGAAATGTATGTGTAAATAACACCATCTCATAGACTCATACATTGCACTCACATAAAGAAGAACATGCATTTTCTTTCACGTTCTATGGAGGCCTCTTAAATATTAATTATAACCTTTCTTGGTCTCATTTCATCTCTTGGAATTGTTTTTGATCATTTGATTAAGGGTTTTATCTATTAAAATAATATTGATAAGAACCTTTTATATAGGATCATTTGCTTTTGTTTTGTTCTTCTTTCTAAATACGTGAGAAGCTAGCTAGATTGCACGGGTTATTGTAAGTCCATATGATTGAGACTTACATTTTGTTTGCTTTCCTTTAGTGTGTGGATGCGGTTTCAAATGGTAAAAAACCAAAAATAAAAAATTTTGCTTTTAAGTTAAAGGTATTGCAGCCCTGCAATACCTTATCTCAATCCCTCACAAGTAATAGCCTCCAATTTTTTTATTTAGCCAATTTCTTTTTTCTTTTTAAATTTTAATATATATTTATATTATAATTGCTAAATATTGGACCCAAAAAATTAATTAGAGATGAGGTACCAAAAATTTGAGTTGGCAAATATTGCCTTAAAAAAAGAAGAAGGTATTGACAAACTATCCCATTGATCCCCATAAAATTGCTCATGTCACGTGTCCCTTCCAAAAGAGGAAAATAGTTATCAAAATTGAAATATTTATAGCAACAAAAACTACAACTAAGCCTTAGTTCCAAAATTTTTGGGGTCAGTTATGGATCTCGTAACATACTATAGGTAGGGTCAACATACCAAATATATTTTTTCTTGTCATTCTATTAAAACTGAAGTCATACTCTATGTTATATTCTTAATTGACATGTCTTTATCATTACATTTATTAATATTATTTATTGGTCTTCCTTTACCTAGCTTGAAAAATGTTATTCACACATTTCATCTATAGTATTGATTTTGAATTAAAGTTAATCAATGACAATGCTCAATGATGTAGATAATTGAGATGCACGTGAAAGATATGCAAATAATAGTTTTTTCGTACATTGCACGCAATGGAGAAGAATATGTATAAATTTCATCTAATTCTTGAAATTGTTTTGATCATTTGATATAAGGGTCTTAGAGTACTAATTATTATTTTTGTTTGTTTTTTGGTTCTTTTAGCTTAAAAGTGT
>OU015772.1:22314786-22360363 GCA_907173295.1 Fagus sylvatica
TCCAAGCGATGTGGGTGTAACTTATGGGGTCCACCATTATTGTCTACATATGTAATGCTCTACCAAATACCAAGTACCAACACCTCAGCGGGACACAAAACAAGCATATGTTATTTTCTTACAATAAGACAATGAATCTTGATTGAAGACTTTGAGTAGTAACAATAGCCACCAACAACTGATGTTTCAAGTTACAAAATAGACTTAACGTGTATATATATATATATATAATTACGTATAGCATGCATATAGCCAAGTACGACAAAATACAATATTTTTCTTCATTAGCTCGTACCTCTGGTTATCTTATTTATAGATGATTTGGAGGAAGCTTAGTTGACATAAAAGATAAAGCTAGCTTCAATGGCTCTTAATTCCATACCCATGTGGCTCCTTTCTCTTCTCTTAGTTCTCCCTCTTCTGTTCCTCATGAAAAAGAGGATGGATGATCGGAATACTCAAAAGAAGGGCCTCCCACCAAGCCCTCCCAAGCTCCCCATTATAGGTAACTTGCACCAACTTGGTCAATTGCCTCACCAATCTCTCTGGAAACTCTCCAAAAAACACGGCCCCGTGATGCTCCTTCAACTCGGTGGCAAACCAGCTGTCATATTATCTTCTGCTGAGGCTGCAAGAGAAGCCTTAAAAGTCCATGATCTTGCCTCTTGCAGCAGACCTCTCTTAGCTAGCTCTAAAAGACTTTCCTACAATTATAAAGACATGGCTTTTGCACCTTATGGTGATTATTGGAGAGAGATGAGGAAGATATGTGTTCTAGAGCTTTTTAGCTTGAAGAGGGTACAGTCCTATCAGTTCATTAGGGAAGAAGAAGTTGCTTTGCTTGTCAATTCCATATCTCATTCTTCATCTTCCGCAACCCCTGTTGATCTTTCTGAAAAGCTGGCTTCCCTCACTGCAAGTATAACTTTTAGGATTGCTTTTGGTACGAGTTTCCGCGGGAGTGATTTAGACAATGAGAGGTTTCACGGGATGGTTCATGAGGCTGAAGCCATGTTGGGAAGTTTCAACGCATCTAACTACTTTCCTTTTGTGGGATGGGTTATGGACAGGTTCTCTGGTAGATTTCAAAGACTTGAAAGGATTTTCCATGAGTTAGATAATTTTTTCGAACATGTCATTGATCTTCATCTTAATCCTCTGAGGACAAAACAAAAGCACGAAGACATTATCGATGTGCTACTAAGAATAGAAAGGGAACAAACTTTGTCGGGTGCTGCTCGGTTCACAAAAGATAACATTAAGGCAGTCCTCTTGGTAAGTTGCCAATCTTTTTGCCCCATGATTATTAATCCCATGTTTTGTTTTTGTGTTTAATTATAGTGCTGAAAATGGATCATATACTTTGCTTATCTTATCAAAATAATCCCATGTTTGGACGAAGAGAAAACGAGAAAACGAACTAGATTATATGATTTAGGGTTTCTGATCGGCTTTCACGACGACCCTCTTCTTTTTTCTCCGCATCTCCCTCTCTCCATCTCTCACTATTACAAATATTAATATATGAGATTTAAAGGTTGGGGGGAAAAAATTATATCTAGTCTCTAAAATTAAATATATATCTCCCGAAATTGAAAGTTAAAAAAATAAAGATTTAAAAGTTGGGAATAAAAATTAGACATATTTTCTAAAATTAAAAATAGGTCTTAAATTGAAAGTAGGCCTAAATAACCTAAAAATTAAAATGGTTACCTTGCCCAAATTTGTTGTCGTGGCTCCCTCCTAAATATATTTTGACATATCCAAACTTCAAAAATTGTTAAATATTTTTTAATTATGTCTATAGGAGGTAATTAGAACCAATAAATCAATTACTTACCAACTTATTCAGAGAATGATTGTACTTGTATTTTAACGGAATATTTCGTTTTTTTTTTTTAGATTTCTTTTACCAAACCTCTAACTAGTGGAGAGAGAGAGGGTCTTTTAAAAGAATGAAATCCTTTAAAAATAGAATATTTTGATAATATTAGTAACGGAAGGACCCATGTCAAACCTGAAGTGTGAGATAGTCATTTCGGTTCAAATTTGGGGTTTATTGTCGTTCCGCAATACTTCAAGGGAAGGTAGTATAATTTATTCAAATTACTATTTGAATTTTATTTCAACTATGAAACAAGCATTTAACTATAAATATTATCAAAACTGGATTTTTCAATAAAATAGATGATGAGTTTTTAACGCAATCTTTGATCTTGTATAGTAAAAGGGAAACTACTATGAAATTTAGCATAAAAATAATCATAGATGATTTTAGGGATTTTAAATAAAGTTAAATTCCATTTTGATAGATTATGAATGATTGAATTTAAATTTTAAGATATTTTGTGAATTTTCTTTTATTTACATATTATTAATACTTATTTTTCATGTAGTAGTATAGTTTTGAATTTTAATATACATTTTATTCTTGAATTTTTGACCCCCAATATAAAATTTTGATTCCATCCTTGCACTCAAGTTCACATCACCTTGTTATATTTGTTTATCAGGATTTATTTTTAGGTGGAGTCGAAACTGGTACAATTACCATGATATGGGCAATGGCAGAGCTTGCAAAGAACCCCAAAGTGATGAAGAAAGCACAAGACGAAATTAGAAATTACATTGGAAACAAAGGGAGAGTCAGTGAAAGCGACATTGGCTACCTTTTTTACCTCAAGATGGTTGTCAAAGAAACTCTTAGATTGCACCCTCCAGCCACCATGCTTCTTGCAAGAGAAACCATGTCACACTTTAAGATCAATGGTTATGACATTTACCCGCAAATGTTAGTCCAAATTAATGCTTGGGCAATAGGACGAGATCCTAAATATTGGAAGAACCCAGAAGAATTCATCCCAGAAAGGTTCCTCAATAACTCTATTGATTATAAAGGTCAACATTTTGAGTTATTGCCATTTGGTGCTGGTCGAAGAGGTTGTCCTGGAATATATATGGCAACAACAACAATTGAACTTGCACTTGCAAATCTTTTATATTGTTTTGATTGGAAATTAGCCTATGGGATGAAAGAGGAAGATATCAACATGGAAGAAATAGCTGATCTTGCCGTTACTACCAGTAAAAAAACAGCTCTTTACCTTGTGCCAGTCAAATTGTTTTAAGATATGTTTGGAATATTAGTATATGTCAGTCACCTACCCCTTTTCCCTCCATTCCAAAAATACCTCAAAAGATACGAACATATATTAAACCTAATCTTAGGTATGAGGCTGAGAAAGGTATCATTTCAATCACTCCATAAAATAATTTGACTGACACAATGTTATTAGCTATTTTTCTGTTGATGGTAAGTGTCAGTGATAATAAGATGATATGAGCCTCATAGTATTCCCGAATATCTTCCTGGGAATACTTACTTTTATGTAATATGTATGTTGCTAAACACTTTGAAAAAAATAATGGCTAATTAGAATGTATGACTTTGTTTGCGACAATCGTTGATCATTTATCCTTCATATAAATGGCTGAAATTGAATACAAATTGCGTGCTTATGCCATTACAACAATTGATAGTATTATCATTATCAAAAAAAAAAACACAATTGATAGTATTATAATAAAATTACCAGTGGCATTAGAAGCGTGTGACAAGTCATGGATGATGAAAAGTTTAGAAAATAGCATGTTTAACACGTGATTAATAAGGCAGTAATCCATCATTGAAAGAACTAGGAATGGAGAGTATCAATTGCTCTAATTCCGGTGATTGTAAAAAAGAGAAGTTATCGTCAGGTGAAAACATGATGGACAAGCGTTAAATATAAATAGAGGCTTACGTTCCAAGCCAATGACACTTCTCAAATTGAGTACTCTTGTTATCTCACTTAGTTATTTTTAGTTTTGATCACTTTGTAATATTATAAAGGCGTTGATGCAAGTAAGTAGTTTTATTTCATAAATTATACTTACTTTATATATATGGTGTTGAAATGCATCGATGGTAGTGATAAGTAATTACTAACTATTATCTTGATACGTATTTACTTTAGTGTGATTCATAGCAAATTTTTGTCTAAATATGGTTAAATATTAGTTTTAGAAGATCACCTATACTGTACTTTAACATATCGCATCTTATATCTATTACCATGGTTTAGCTAGCATCGACGTAATTATTGCGTTATATTGCCATTGCAATCGATTCAGGGTAGTTAACATAGTCATGATGTACTTTAACGTGTAGTTATTGCATTATCTTAGTATCAATATATATATGGATAAATAATATATTCTTATTCGTTGAGGCAAGAACCAAAACGAAGTCAAATTATGGAATCGAGATGTATCGAGATTGATCGAAGTAGTGTGCGATCAAATTGACGCATAAATTAAAATTAAGTTCAAACAAATTGCGACTTAGCCACCTTGAAATTCCAAAGAAAAATAACCACCATTTTTCTTCATCTTCGCCAATCTGTGTGGATCGGTATATTGGAGAGAGAGAGGGAGAGAGAGGAAATACACAAACAGTGAGTGAGTGAGAGAGAAAAATTATAAATTAAATAAATTAAAAATTCTTTGGTGAGCTACAGTACATCCTAATTAGATGGGGAGAGCTGCTGTAACAATTATAGATTTTGTTGACCGAAGGGCCTGATGTAGCACACTTTTAAGCTAAAAGAACAAACAAACAAACAAAAATTAATTAGTACTCTAAGACCCTGATATCAAATGATCAAAATAATTTCAAGAATTAGATGAAATTTATACATATTCTTCTCCGTTGCGTGCAATGTACGAAAAACTATTATTTGTATATCTTTCACATGCATCTCAATTATCTACATCATTGAGCATTGTCATTGATTAACTTTAATTCAAAATTAATACTATAGATGAAATGTGTGAATAACATTTTTCAAGCTAGGTAAAGGAAGACCAATAAATAATATTAATAAATGTAATGATAAAGACATGTCAATTAAGAATATAACATAGAATATGACTTTAATTTTAATAGAATGACGGAAAAATATATATTTGGTACGTTGACCCTACCTATAATATGTTACGGATCCATAACTGACCCCAAAAATTTTGGAACTAAGACTTAGTTGTAGTTTTTGTTGCTATAAATATTTCAATTTTGATAACTATTTTTCTTTTTTGGAAGGGACACGTGACATGAGCAATTTTATGGGGATCAATGGGATAGCTTGTCAATACCTTCTTCTTTTTTTAAGGCAATATTTGCCAACTCAAATTTTTGGTACCTCATCTCTAATTAATTTGTTGGGTCCAATATTTAGCAATTATAATATAAATATATATTAAAATTTAAAAAGAAAACAGAAATTGGCTAAATAAATAAATTGGAGCTATTACTTGCTATTACTTGTGAGGGATTGAGATGCAATACCTTTAACTTAAAAACAAAATTTTTTTTATTTTTGGTTTTTTACCATTTGAAACCGCATCCACACACTAAAGGAAAGCAAACAAAATGTAAGTCTCGATCATATGGACCTACAATAACCCGTGCAATCTAGCTAGCTTCTTACATATTTAGAAAGAAGAACAAAACAAAAGCAAATGATCCTATATAAAAGGTTCTTATCAATATTATTTTAATAGATAAAACCCTTAATCAAATGATCAAAAACAATTCCAAGAGATGAAATGAGACCAAGAAAGGTTATAATTAATATTTAAGAGGCCTCCATAGAACGTGAAAGAAAATGCATGTTCTTCTTATGTGCAAAGTGCAATGTATGAGTCTATGAGATGGTGTTATTTACACATACATTTCGATTATATGCATAGTTAATTATTCTTTTCAAATTAACGGTTCGAACGAATGCATGTCTACTGAGATATGCAAATGCAAATGAAATTTTCCAAGTGGCACGTCATTATGATGTGAGCAGAAAATGAAATAGCTCCAATATGACACACACATGGCAGCTTTTAACATGGGTTTCTTGTTTTTATTTTCTCAATCGGCAAGTGTTTCTCGTCCCTTAGCTGAAACGGCATCATCAAAAAAACAAAGTGAGGTGGCCCATTTTATATGGACCTTAACTGGCCTGTCCAACCCAGCTAGCTTTCTACGCATATTCAGAAAATCCAAAAGTTAGGCATAGGTAACGTGGAAGCGCGTTTTGTGTAATATCGATCGATCTCCATCCCTTTCCTTTAACATTTATTCATATTGAATCCCTATATGAACAAATGACAGAGACATTTTAATTGTATATTTTTATGAAGGAAAAACGGCCTCCACATGAATACTCCGAGTTTGGATACTTTTTTGTGTATGAATAAAGTTGGATACTTTCTCAAGTGTTGCATTGGAGCAAAGGATAACAGCCTAGCAGTTAATTTGATTTGGGTGGGGTGGGTTAATTTTAATTTGGGTGGTTTTTTTTTTTATTTGGATTGGGTTAATTTTTTTTTTGTTGGGTTATTTTTAAATGGGTATGCCATGTCATATCCTAGTTGTCATTAAAAAAAAATTACATGTAATTAAAAATTGTCCACGTTATAATTCTGTTAGCCACGTATACACCAAGTTAACGGAGACTAATGGAAGGACCAATGGTGCATCGTTTTGAAACATCGTTTTAGGGAAACACGTTAGGGACCATTTCTGCCCATTTTAAACGTTAGGGACCAAACGTGCAACTTGGGTAAACGTTAGGGACCAATAGTGTAGTTTACCCTTTTTTTTTTTTTTGTTGTAGTGATTCCAAAATTTTTGGGGTCAAATATGGATATTTAATAGATTAAAAAAAAAAATTAAGGAAAAACCTGAATGTAAATAAGCTATAACCAGATCTAGATAAATTAAAAATTACTCCTTGCTCCATTTAAATAACAAAAATTGATTAGCCTGTAAAATTTTCCAAGAAATACTTTGCAAGAAAACTTATAAGCCTATTCATATATTTAATTTGTTCTTCTTGGAAAATTTTGTTAGAAATAATAAAAATTCAACATTCTTCGCTTCATTTATGCCTAGAAATTTCCCCTTTTTTTCTAATACATTCCGATTGGTTCATGAAATATTCCCAAACGAATTAGTTCAATTTTAAGTGTAAAAATCTAAACTTATTTGTAACTCACAAGAAAAATCCATTGAAAAAATTAATCATCCTAAAGAAATTCTCATTCTTCCAAATACAAATTTCTCCAAGAAATATATAGATTAAAAAAACGAAAATATTAGAAAAATCGAGAAAAAAAAATGTTTATACCTTGATGTGTTGGGACTGAGGAAGCTCCCAAGCTAACCTAGGCTTCTTTCTGATGCGCCGATCCATGTGAGAATGAGGGATCTCACTCACATAATCCATCTCCATCTGATGGATCTCTCTCACTTCAAAACCCTAACCCTAACCCTAGAATTTGATTGATTGATTGATCGATTCTTCTACGATGCGAAAATCGCAATGGTTGTGCAGAGAAGAAAGAGAAAGAGAAAAAGCCCTAACCAATTAGACATTGTTCTTTGTGGGTTGTCATTAGTTGTTGGATTCAATTTTGAGGATTAATCTTACACCGTTTGTTGTGGCAATAGCCTATACCATCCTTATTTTATGTAGCACAGAGTTTAGTTACAAACCAGTTTGTAGCCCAAGGGTATAAACCAATTATGTGGATGGTCTTATGAGTTGTCACATAGTTGGTTTGTAACTCTGGATTACAAACTGGTTTGTAACTAAACTCTGTCTTTTTAGGATTTTATGTATAGCTGGATTTCTAACATGTCCCATGGTAGAGTTACGTTTTTCCTCGTCTTGGAATATACTATGTCTAGAGCCACTGAGTTTTCTTTTTATTTCTTTACTAGTCCAAATGGTCACTAGTTTGAGTCCCTTCAAGACCACCTACCCAAGGTAAAACCTTGCGTCTATCGTGATATACGTGACTAATAGGGTGTTACGTGTCCTCCTGGATTAGTCGAGGTGCACATATCTACGGAATGCTGGTCTGGACACCTGGTTATCAAAAAAAAAAAAAATCTGGACTGGACTTAAGGTTATCAAGAAAAAAAAATCAAAAAAAAAAAAAAAAAACCTCCATTATATGACGTACCCTCTCAACATACTCATAAAATTTTTATATAGATTTTCTATCATTCACAATTTTTTTTTTTTTTAAGAGACTCAATACTTGGTTTGAATTGAATAAAAAGAAAACTAAGGTTGAATATGCTTATGCTCCTTATTATTTGCATATATTGTTCGAAATAATAGAATAATTTAAGATTGTTAAAAATAATAGAATCATTTAAGTTCACAACTAATTGTGAACTACTTGAATATTAGACATGAGGATAAGACTTAAGCATACATTTTTTTTATTATTTTTATCGGTAAGACTTAAGCATACATGGTGTAAAAAGGAAAGAAAGATAGTCTGACATAGAGGTTATATCAATGGGATTTGATATTTTAAATACAAAGAACAAAAATATTCGATAACAAATACACATTTCTTCTCTTGCTATCAAAGCAATCAAGAGAGGTACAAAATAGGAAGAAGTCCCCCTCCCCCCCCACCAAGTGGCACTACTACTCAATTGATAGCAATATCAGCATTCTTATCATCAAAATTATCTCAGGAGACAGACTTGATGCGGCAAAAGACATAATTTTCTGAATTTGCAATAAGAAAAATGTTTTAATAAGGGCTAGTGGGGGAAACATACAAAAAAATGAGTAAATGCAAAAGTGGCACTACTACTCAATTGATAGCAATATCAGCATTCTTATCATCAAAATTATCTCAGGAGACAGACTTGATGCGGCAAAAGACATAATTTTCTGAATTTGTAATAAGAAAATTGTTTTAATAAGGGCTAGTGGGGGAAACAAACAGAAAAATGAGTAAATGCAAAAGTGGCATTACTACTCAATTGATAGCAATATCACCATTCTTATAATCAAAATTATCTCACGAGACAGACTTGATGCGGCAAAAGAAATAATTTTCTGAATTTGCAATAAGAAAAATGTTTTAAGGGCTGGTGGGAGAACAAACAGAAAAATGAGTAAATGCAAAAGGCAAATAAATATATTATGAATAATGTTAGAGACACAACTTATTTTACAACTATTTACTTACAAATTGACATGGCATTGATGTGGCAGTATACCACATCAGCAATTAAAACATTAAATTAACACGTCAGCATTAATTTAACAAGATCATTAAAATTTAAAAATTAAAAATAAAATTTAAAAAAAAACCTAACCCATGAGACTGAAACGGGAAACCCAGCGTCGCCCCCTTCCAGAAAAGTAAAAATTGAATCTGAAACGATATCCTATTAAAAAATCTCTCGCTCTCCATGTTTTATGGGATATGGGTTTTTGTTTTGGTTGGTGAAAAATTGTATCTTTTGATTTGTTTGTGGGATTTGATGGGGGATCTCATCTGGGTTGGGATCGAGTGGACCTGGGTTTTGAAGGATTTGTTGGATAGAGAGAGAGAGAGAGGATCATTGATTGCTTTGATTTTTTTTGCTACTGTGTTGGGTTTAATTTGTTTGGTTGATTATTATGCCATAGATTGTTCAAGGATGAATTAAATGGTTGATTATTATGCCATAGATTGTTCTGGTGAAAATGTTTGTGGGTATTAAATAGATCTGGGAATTTCATTTTTCCATGGGAAAAAAAAGGAACAAACCTGTGTGGGTGGGCGTCGACGGTGAGGATGGGCTTGGAAACAAAGGTTTCAGATGGTGGGACGATGGGACGTGGGTGGTGGGGTGACAATGGTGGGTGGTTGCCGATGCCAGCGGCGGTAGTGAGCTGTGAATGTGAAGTTTCCAGTGGGGATGGTTTTAGATTTAGGTGGTTTTAAAATTTTAATGATTTTATTATTGTTAAATGTTAATACTGCTCTGTTAATATAATGTTTTGATTGCTGATGTGGTATTCTTTACTTAGAATGTCATATCAGTTTGTAAAGGTTTAATTGTAAAATAAGTTGTGTTTCTAGCATTACTCATATATTATTATAATTTGAGTTGAAGCCGGTATAGATGTAGTACCAGAGAGAAACCAAGGAAAAAGCAAAGCAAGCATCTTGTAAATAGAATTTGACATAGAATGTTCATTTGTTTAAATAGAACATGGTCATTAGAGAAAAAAGTATGATAAATACTTTCCGTTAAATTTGAAACTAACAAACTAAAATAATTATCCCCCCTAATCTCACACAACAATTACCACTTCCTTTTAAACAAAACACTTTTGTGCTGTGATGCAGTGACAATGATGTTAGTCGCACCCAATATCCACTACCTAATCTCACAGCAAAGCAATCAGCACTTCCAAAAGTGAAGCTGAAACGCCTAATATCTCTCTTTCATGCCCAATATCAAATGCTCTGCAAATCTGATCTGCTTGCTCGCTATAATATGGAGCAACTGATCCAACAAAAAGATAAAAGGGGTCATTGATAAAATAAGGATTTACGCAAAAAAGAAAAGAAAAAGGAATCACTACTAACCATTGAGAATTTGAGATGTGATTAGTCAATTATATCATGCCTTGTGATGGTGGTGGTGGTTTTGAAAATTGGTTTTGGAAAATGTGGGTTGGTGAAAGATTGTTAAGTGATAAAAGTGTACGTGTGTGATCCTCGTATACAGTACACTTCGTGCGCATGTGGGAAGTGAGTTTGGTAAAGTAAGGATTTATGCAAAAATAAAAAAAGGAATCGCTACTAACCATTGAGAATTTGAGGCCTGATTAGTCAGTTATATCATGCCTTGTGATGGTGGTGGGGGTTTTGAAAATTGGTTTTGGAAACAGTGGGATGTGATGAGAAACACGATCCTGGGCCTGAATTAGAGTAGGCCTACAATGCGATGACTCAATTAATGATATCATACCCCTTAGATCCAGAGTTTTGCCTACCTAAACCATGTTGTAAAAATGTTATATCCTTAGTTTTATTAAACTGAAATAATGAAATTGGAATTCATCACTTTATTGATTTAAGTGTATAATTTACATCATCGTGAATGTAAGAGGAAAATCACGTGATATTAAACCTAGATATAATTTAAGAATAAATTACATTACTCTGGTCCTAGTCACATTCCAAAAAAATATTTATAAAAAAAATGATTAAACCTAATCCACAACCTTTGATATAAAATATCGGAACTTAATTACCAGATGCGAACTTAAATTCTTAAATTATTGCAATTGGACCTCGATTTCAAGAAAATGTCCCACTTGTGCTTGTTGATTATAGCAATTGCTATTACTTATTTGACTTTGCAAACTTTTTTAGAAGGGGACAAAGCAAATTTCAAAACGACGAAAATAGTGGGGCATGGTAAATGGACTAGCAACAAGCCGGCGATTGTCATAGCAGAGAAGTATAATGTAATTGATGTGGGTTTAGAATACAAGTCGGTTTAGAACTAACACAAAAATCTTCATCCACTGGTCTTTCTTTGATTACTCTACTTGACTGAAACAAAAAGATAAAAGGGGTGGAATTTTGAAGGTGGCGTAGGATGGATGGCCAAGGACTAACTATGGGTGTACTTGTGGGGTGGACTAGGTAGGTGAATGGCGATGTGGGTGTAACTTGTGGGGTCCACTATATATTGTCTTTATAGTGTAAAAACTAATATTAATATAATGAGCATACTTTTAAGTTACAAAAATTGACTAACGATTACGTATATCATACATCTTAGTAATGTGGACAAAATAGAAAATACAGATCTTTTTGCCCATGCATTCTGGTTCCTCTGCTTATTTATAAATGAAGAATTACAAGCTCAGTTGACATAAAAGATATAGCTTCAATATTAATAATGGCTCTTGATTCCATACCCATGTGGCTTCTTCTTCCTCTTCTCTTAGTTCTCCCTCTTCTGTTCCTCATGAAAAAGAAGATGGATGATCGGAGTACTAAAAAGAAGGGACTTCCACCAAGCCCTCCTAAGCTTCCCATTCATAGGTAACTTGCACCAAATTAGTCAATTGCCTCACCAATCTCTGTTGCAACTCTCCAAAAAATATGGCCCCGTCATGCTCCTTCACCTCGGTGGCATACCAACTGTTATATTATCTTCTGCTGAGGCTGCAAAAGAAGCCTTAAAAGTTCATGATCTTGCCTCTTGCAGTAGACCTCCCTTAGCTAGCTCTAAAAGACTTTCCTACAATTATAAAGACATGGCTTTTTCACCTTATGGTGATTACTGGAGAGAGATAAGGAAGATATGTGTTCTTGAGCTCTTTAGCGTAAAGAGGGTGCAGTCTTATAAGTTCATTCGGGAAGAAGAAGTCGCTTCGCTTGTCGAATCTATATCTCACTATTCATCTTCTTCAACCCCTATTGATCTTTCTAAGAAGTTGTATACACTAACTGCAAGTGTAACTTTTAGGATTGCTTTTGGAAAGAGTTTCCGCGGGAGTGATTTAGACAATGAAAGGTTTCAAGAAGTGGTTCATGAGGCTGAAGCCATGTTGGGAAGCTTCAGTGCATCTGAATACTTTCCTTTTGTGGGATGGATTATGGACAAGTTCTCTGGTAGATTTCAGAGGCTTGAAAGGATTTTTCATGAGTTGGATAACTTTTTCCAACATGTCATTGATCTTCATCTTAATCCAGAGAGGAAAAAACAAGAGCACGAAGACATTATTGATGTACTACTGAAAGTAGAAAGGGAGCAAATTGAGTCGGGCGCTGCTCGGTTCACAAAACAAAACATTAAGGCAGTTCTCATGGTTAGTTTCCAATCTTTTCCCCCATGATTATTACTCCCCTGACAATAGGTCCTATACTCTGCTTAATTATCTTATACTCTGCTTAATTATCTTATCAAGTTAACCCTATATTTGGATGAGAGAAGTTGGAGAGAGAAAAAAATTAAGAAATTGAGAAAGCGAACTACAATAAAAGATTAGGGTTTCTTGACGACTTTCCCATCTCCTTTCCTCTTCTCATCTCTCCTACAAATATTGATAAATAGTAAGATTTAAAAGTTTTGGGCAAATGTTTTTCACCTAGTCTCTAAAATTAAAAATAGGTCTCCCTTTGAAGCTATGCCCAAAGAACCAAATAATTAAAATGGTTACCTAGTCCAAATTTTTGGTCAGTGGCTTTCTCCCAAATATAATTTGACATCCGAACTTAAAATTGTTAAATATTTCAGAATTATGTCAATAGCTATTAAGGAATACCAAATCAATAACCTACTAACATAAACATATTTACAGGGTGGTTTTATTTCTATTGATGTAGGACAAAATATGCAACTTAATTTTTGGTATTTATTAATGGTATCCTTTTATGGTAAGGTATCAATTAGGATCTTTTTTAGAATATTTTACTTGTCAATCAGGTTTTATGGAGCCTTAAATTTGGACTCCAAGTCTATAAATGAATTTTGACAATTTTTCTTATTTTCTAGTGTTTCCTAAGAGTCTTCTAGTAGCTTTAGGACTTCTTTAGTATTTACAATGCTTGTCGACTCCAAGACAAATCATTTTTCTCATTAATAATATTTCAGAAGGAGTTTCTCTAAAATTGTTTACTATTCCTTGTGGATTCAAGGACCCCTAGTGGATTCTAGAGTTTTTATCACCAAAAGGAGAACACCATATTCTTGTCCTTACTATTCTGTTGGGTCATGTACTTACTATTTCAGTTTTTTGAATAGCAACTATGAATGAGCATTCAAATCTAAAAATTGTCAAAAGTATGTTTTGCAATGAGTTTCTATTTTCTAACATAATATTTTATTTTGTATAGTAAAAAATAAATTGCTACAAAATTTAATACAAAATTAATCATATATGATTTTAGAGATTATAGATAACATTAAATTCTAATTTGATAGATTAATTTTGTGCCTTTTTATTTTATTTACATTTTGTTAATACTAAATATGGCTAGTTTTATTTTTCATTTTTAAAATCCTAGTTCCATTACATTCCTTCTATTAGGTTCTCGTCTACTTACTTGTTATATTTGTTTATTAGAATTTATTTTTAGGTGGAGTCGACACTGGTGCAATTACCATGATATGGGCGATGGCAGAGCTTACCAAGAACCCTAGAGTGATGAAGAAAGCACAAGATGAAGTTAGAAATTATGTTGGAAACAAAGGAAAAGTCGTTGAAAGCGACATTGACCACCTTCTTTACCTTAAGATGATAGTCAAAGAAACTTTTAGATTACACCCTCCAGCGACCCTACTTCTTCCAAGAGAAACCGTGTCCCACTTTAAGATTAATGGTTATGACATTTACCCGAAAATGCTAGTCCAAGTTAATGCTTGGGCAATAGGACGAGATCCTAAATACTGGAAGAACCCAGAAGAATTCATTCCAGAAAGGTTCATCGATAACTCCATTGATTATAAAGGTCAACATTTTGAGTTACTGCCATTTGGTGCTGGTCGAAGAGGTTGTCCTGGCCATATATATGGCAACCACAACAATTGAGCTTGCACTTGCCAATCTTTTATATTGTTTCGACTGGAAATTGCCATATGGGATGAATAAGGAAGATATCAACATGGAAGAATTAGTTGGCCTTAGCCTTACTACCGATAAAAAAACACCTCTTAACCTTGTGCCAATAAAATTATTTTAAGGTATGTTTAGAATATTAGTATAAGTTTGTTAGCCACCAATGACCAATCCCCTTCCCTCTCTTCTTCTCTCCCTATTCCAAAGCACCCTATATATGATGATAAGACTTAATCTTAACTATGAGATTAGGAAACATATTGTCTCAAACACATCTTTTTCTTAGGAGGGTTATAATTCAATAATTAAGGGAGAGTGAGATTTGATATTTGGTTATCTCTTCCTGGGAATACTTCTTTAATTTAATTTAATATGTATATGTTGCTAAAATATGAAATAAATGGAGGCTAATTAGGATAGATGTCTTTGTTTGCGGCAATCATTGATCATTTGTCCTTATAACACAAATTGTGTTTGGCTTTACTACGAATGTCATTTATTTTTTTTATTTTTTAATGAAGAGAACAATATTATTAATAGAAAGAAACCTACACAAGGCCATCACCAGTGGAGCATTGGGACGAATTGTCACGACCCAAATCCGAAACTTGGATTTGCAACCATGACCGGCATGCTAATACCAAGCCTTAACTTGATATTAACATGAACCAACAAAACTTATAAATAAAAACTTAAAATATTTTCTATGATACTCACTAGTCAGAGCATCTAACATTTCTCCAAATGATAATAAATCCATTATTTATGAAAACACCACAAGTTCATATAATACAATCTCTGATTACATACAAGATTTAAACTCTTCTTAACAATAAATTCTTAAATACAAACTGTCTATAGAGTTAAGTTCAAAACTACCAAATAAGAAGCTAGACTATAAAAGACTTGAAAATATTAAGGGTGAGCTACACAGCTCAGTAAGGTTTAAGCAATACAAGAATTTAGTAAGAATGCATGTAAACCAAAATATTTCATTATGTGGATATGTAGAACAGAAAATATCTCTCATAAATAGTCTTTATGTTGCTCTTAAAAATAACTTATGCACTTCTTATTTATAAAATTTGAAAGAGCAACAATACGTTCATAATAAACTTCTTTCACATATTCAAACATAACCATTCAATTACCGTTAGCAAATGTAATATTTCATAAATAATAAATATCATCCTTAAGAGAACGGTAAAACATTTCATCAGAAACTTCTTTCATGAGAGATTACCAAATTTCATAATACTTATAATACATTTCACATAATTATTCTCTCATGATCATAAATAACATTTGGTTAGCTTGTCTGATAAGTTTGTCACAACTTGTGAGGTTTCTGGCACTCTAGGCCAAACATTCTAGCATTCCCCACAATGCTAGTCATTCTTAATATCAACAGATATCACATCTCATTTGATGTAATTTTCATTAACCATGGGGGAGGTTACAGCAAAGGTTACATCAGAGTCCTCACTTCTTAATGGCCAATAACAGAATATTTCCATGGAAAGCTAGTAATTTACCCCTACTGGTAGAGTTCAGATCATATCATAGGTAATAACCATAAAACAAATTTTTCTTTGAATACTTTTCCACAATGATCATTATAACTATAACATATCCACATATTTTGCTAACACATTATGTTCATGAGTTAAGTACTAGTTTCAATATGCTTAAATCATATACTTTGAATTTCAAATACTCACGAACATATATTTGTTAAAACATGCTTGTACGAAACATTTCTTATCAAAACCTTTCAATACATAATAAGATTTGGAAATAACTTCATAACTTACCAAAAACTCATATCACATATCCCTTACCTGAAAGCAGAAGAATCGAGAGCCTAAAGTTGAAGGAGCTCAAACTTGGGTACTTATAACACCTAAACCAAAGATTAAAGCTTATCACTATTAATTCATTGGTCTTAACATAATCAACTCATAAACTCTCAATCTTCTTAAACACTTAGAATTCCTAACCCACCTCCAAGAGGTTCCCAAAACACAAATACATCCATTAAACACATCATTCATTAAACCAGAAAACATTAGAACAAACAAAGGTTACATAGTTCATACTTTTCATTTGGGTTTCAAATAACAAAACCAAGGCATGATAAAATTCACCCAAGTAGTATACATGCCAAACAATACTCACACCAAATTACAACTCAAATCAATGAATCAAATTCAATTATTAATTCCCCAAAGTTCCAGTATTTTCAGCTTAACATTAAGCAGATTTCTGCAGATCAGTCATTTTATAAATTTTATTTGGAACACTTAAAGTTATCAAAGTAACTTGAAATTTAACAGGGATGAACTCATATATATGTACAAGCTACCACAGAAAATTCAGATCAAGATAACATCTCTAGAATTTATTAAAATTCTCATCATATGGTAAACACGAATCTGTACTGACAGATTTAGTGTCTCATAAGAAAATTAATAACTCTTTCAATATCAACCAAATACTATAATTCTTGATTCTAAACTCAAGCCCTGTGTGTTACATTTCATTATATTCATCTTTTGTATCCAGATTCCACATATATAAATTATTATGAATATTTAATCACTACAAACACAGACACTGTCCATTTGACAGATTTGTAGGATTTTCTTATAAATTCTCAAAAGGTATTCAAATAACCATATTTTCAATTGAGATTTTAAATACTTATACTAGACATATAATAAATCAATCTTCAACAAACCGTTTCCCAAATTACATTTTACAAAAATCCCAGAATTTCATGCAACTTTCTGCTCACTGCAGAAAACAGAAACAGAGGGTATTCTTCACTGCAGAAAACAGAAACAGAACCAAGAAGAATATCAAACCCATAAGCAAACTCACATATAAACATAAAAACCCAGCAACTTCCATTAACAAAACTCAAAGATTAAACCCCCAATATCAAAACCCTAACTAAATTTCATCAATCAAACAATCTCAATCATACCCACTTCTAAACCTTGATTAAAATCATAAGCTCTTACCTTAATTGATTATCAATCTTGTTCTTGCTGTGAGAATGGTGATTTCCATGAAGGAACTAAGATATTTTGGAGAGCAATTTGAGCAAGGAAATTTGGATGAGATAGTGTGAGAGTGTGAGAGAGAATCCCTAATTTAATTTCATCAATCCTTACCTCAATTGATTCTCAATCTTGTTCTTGATGAAAAGTTGATTTCCTTAAGATGATAATGGAGATTTGGAGCAAGGGATTTTCAGGTGAGATTGAGAGAGAATCGGGTGAGAGAGAGCTAGAGAGAAATTGAGAAAGAGAAGAGTGAGAGAGAGCTAGAGAGAAATTGAGAAAGAGGAGGGGGGGGGGGTTAAAGTGTGATTCAAATGGAAAAAGGGAGGCTACGTGGGATTCATTTGGAATGAGAGAATAGTGACTCATTACTATTTAGTAAAATATCTATCTATTGTGGTGATTTTATGGAACTATTGAGGCGGTTTTTATTTCCACGCCTCTATATAATAATAATATTGAGGCGGTTTTAATAAACCGCCTCTATAGATTAAAAAGTGTAAACCGCCTCTATAGATTAAAAAGTGTAGAGGCGGTCAAGAAAACCGCCTCAATAGCTGTCGATAGAGGCGATTTAGTAAACCGCCTCTGAAAAAACCGCCTCTACAAATCGTGTTTTTTGTAGTGACCTTCCAGGCACCCTGCTTCTTCCTAGAGAAACCATGTCACACTTTAAGATCAATGGTTATGACATTTACCCGCAAAATACTAGTCTAGGTTAATGCTTGGGCAATAGGACGAGATCCTAAATATTGGAAGAACTTAGAAGAATTCATCCCAGAAAGGTTCATCGATAACTCCATTGATTATAAATGTCAACATTTTGAGTTATTGCCATTTAATTTGGTACTGGTCGAAGAGGTTGTCCAGGAATATATATGGCAACAACAACAATTGAACTTGCACTTGCAAATCTTTTATTTTGTTTCGATTGGAAATTACCCTATGGGATGAAAGAGAAAGATATCAACATGGAAGAATTAGCTGGTCTTGGCCTTTCTACCGGTAAAAAAATAGCTCTTCACCTTGTGCCAGTCAAATTGTTTTAAGATATGTTTGGAATATTAGTTTATGTCAGTCACCCTTCCCCTTTTTTTCCATTCCAAAAATGCCCTCAAATGATACGAACATATACTAAACCTGATCTTAGCTATGAGGCTAAGAAAGGTATCATTTCAATCACACCCTAAAACAATTTAACCGACACAATGTTATTAGTTATTTTTCTGTTGATGGTAAGTGTCAGTGATAGTCAGATGATATGAGCCTTAGGGTATTCTTGAATATCTTCCTGGGAATACTTACTTTTATGTAATATGTATGTTGCTAAACACTTCGAAAAAAAAAGAAAAAAAAAAAAGTGGCTAATTAGCATGTATGACTTTGTTTGCGGCAATCATTGATCATTTACCCTTCTTATAAATTGGTGGAATTGAATATAAATTGCATGCGTTTGGCATTACAGCCATTGATAGTATTATAATTAAATTACCAGTGGCATTAGAGGGATGAGAAGTGTGTGACAAGTTATGGATGACTGAAAAGGCTAGAAAATAGAATGATTTACGCGTGATTGATGAGGCGGCAATCCATTATAGAAAGAACTTGGAGTGGAGAGTATCAATTGTTCTAATTCCAGGTATTGTAAAAAGAGAAGTTGTCGTCTAATGAAAACATGATGGACAAGCGTGTCCTATAGGATCATGGATGGCACATCACATTACAAGAATAACCATCGGTAACCCATGGAAGCCTCAAATATAAATAGAAGCTTACATTCCAAGCAAATGACACTTCTCAAGCTGATCACTCTTGTTATCTCACTTAATTATATTTTTAGTTTTGATCACTTTGTAGTATTATAAAGGCCTTGATGCAAGTAAGTAGTTTTATTTCATAAATTATAGTTACTTTATATATGATGTTGAAATGCATCGATGGTAGTGATCTGTAATTACTAATTATTCTCTTGATATACTAGCTCAAAAAAACAATCATAGATTTTGTTGAAGAGCTGCTGTAATTACTAATTATATATTTTGTTGACCATAGGGCCTGATGTAGCACACTTTTAAGCTAAAAAAATAAAAATAAAAATAATAATTAGTACTCCAAGACTCTTATATCAAATGATCAAAACAATTTCAAGAATTGGATGAAATTAATACATATTCTTCTCCATTGCGTACAATGAACGAAAAACTATTATTTGCATATATTTCACATGCGTCTCAATTATATATCTACATCATTGAGCAGTGCCATTAATTAACTTTAATTCAAAATCAATACTAAAGATGAAATGTGTGTACAAGAGATGTGTAAACAACATTTTTCAAGCTAGGTAGGGGAAGATCAAAAACTAATATCAATAAAGGAAATAAAAAAGACATGTCAATTAAGAATATAACAAAGGGATCAAGATCCTCTAGAGTTCCTAAGGTACTCTACCACATAGAGTTCTCTAAATCCTAACCTTTCTTTTTATAATAAATGGTTCAGATTATGCCACGTCATCAAATTATGCTCTTGATCCATAACAAAGAGCATAACTTCAGATACAATAGAATGATTAAAAAAAATACATGTGACCGACCTTAATTAGTATGTTGAGAATTTATAACTAATTCCTAAATTTTGGGATTAAGGCTTAGTTGTTGTTGTTATTGCTAAAAATATTTCAATTTTAATAACTATTTTTCTTTTTGGGAAGGGACACATGGCATGATCAATTTTATGGGGATCAATGGGCTAGTTTGTCAATACCTTCTTTTTTAAGGCAACATTTGCCAACTCAAATTTTTGGTACCTCACCTCTAATTAATTTGTTTTTTTTCCAATAATTAGCAATTATAATATAAATCTGTATTATAATTTATTTATTTTCTTACAGAAAGAAAAAGAAATTGGAGCTATAACTTGTGAGGACGTATGTGACATATCATGTGAGTTGAAGAAGAATAAGCTCCACTTATAATAGTAGGTTTCTTGTTTTTTAGTAAGTGTTTCTTGTTCCTTACTGCACTGAAACCGCAGCCACAAACTAAAGGAAGCAAACAAAACAAAACAAAATGTAAGTCTCAATCATATGGACCTACAATAACCCGTGCAATCTATCTAGCTTCTTACATATTTAGAATGAAGAACAAAACAAAAGCAAATGATCCTATATAAAAGGTTCTTATCAATATTATTTTAATAGAGAAAACCTTAATCGAATGATCAAAAACAATTCCAAGAGATGAAATGAGACCAAGATAGGTTATAATTAATTAATTAAGATTTAAGAGGCCTCCATATTAGTCCATTATAGTAAGAACGTGAAAGAAAATGCATGTTCTTTTTATGTGAGTGCAATGCATGAGATGGTGCTATACTTACACATCTTTTATGTACATTTCCGATTATATGCATAGTTAATTATTTTTTCAAATTAACGGTTCGAACGAATGCATGTCTGATGAGATATGCAAATGACTTTTTCCAGGTGGGCACGTATTATGATGTGACCCGAAAATAAAATAGCTCCAATATCACACACACACGGCAGCTTTTATGATGGGTTTCTTGTTTTTATTTTTTCAATCGGTAGGTGTTTCTGGTCCCTTAACTGAAACGGCATCCTCAAGCTACACAAAAAAAGAAAAAAATAAAAAAGAGAGGTGGTCCATTATATATATGGACCTTAAATGGCCTGTCCAACCTAGCTAGCTTTCTACATGTATTCAGAAAATCCAAAAGTTAGGCCGTCTGCATGCATAGGCAATGTGGAAGCTTATTCTCTGTAATATCGATTGATTTCCATCCCTTCCTTTGACATTTATTTTACATTGAATCCCAATATGAACAAATGACTATTTCTATAAAGAAAAAAAGGTCCCCACAAGAATGCTTTCGAATTTGGATACTTTCTCAGGTGTTGCATTGCAGCCAAGGATAAAACACTAGAAGTAAAAAGTGGTGTGTATGCTCCACAGTGCGAACTCAATTTTACATTTTTGAGTAGCTAATAATTATCTCTTCTTTTTATTTTTCTTTTTATTGAGAGAGTCTCATATTGACCAAAATTTTTTGGGTTGTGTGCTTTATAAACTATGGGTAATCCTTATCTCTTAAGCATTTTTTGAGATCGAGTTAGTCTTATTAGACTTTAACATAATATCAAAGACGACATTCATTGGGTGTTGGACAGTTCTCCTCCCAGTTTATTGTTGACTTGTTGTACATGTGAGATTGGGTGTTGTACGCATTGAACTTTAACACCTTTTTCTTTTAGAAAAGGTTCAAGAACAAATTAAATAACCCATATGAATCAATGTTTTAAATTGTGTGATGCCTATCATGCATGTAAGATCCATTTAAAAATAAAAAATTATGGCAAACATCTTTTAGAAAAGGTAAGCAAATTAAATATCTTTATCATTTTAATCATTTTATTTTATTTAAAAATAAAAAATTATGGTAGATAAATAAAATGATTTAAAATGAATAAAGATATTTAATTTCTTTTAAAAAAATCAAACATTATATATTTTTAATTAAAATAGTAGGCCGTAAATGCTGTAGCTCTATATAAACACTAGACAAACGTATGGGAGAAGTATCACATCAGTGCTCCTCCTATTAAGGGTCTTTACAGGTCTCCCAATGTTCTTGTTTTGACGATTTGCCTACTGAGATTCTTTGCATCATCACCTGCAATAGTCGTTGAGAAGTATAAATTAATTTGAAGTAGGTTATTGACACGCGGACCGCTTAAAAGCTTCTATAATTCATTTGTTTTCTTCACATTTCACTGACCTGTAAAAAGGAAGAAGGAGTCGTCCAAGCGATGTGGGTGTAACTTATGGGGTCCACCATTATTGTCTACATATGTAATGCTCTACCAAATACCAAGTACCAACACCTCAGCGGGACACAAAACAAGCATATGTTATTTTCTTACAATAAGACAATGAATCTTGATTGAAGACTTTGAGTAGTAACAATAGCCACCAACAACTGATGTTTCAAGTTACAAAATAGACTTAACGTGTATATATATATATATATAATTACGTATAGCATGCATATAGCCAAGTACGACAAAATACAATATTTTTCTTCATTAGCTCGTACCTCTGGTTATCTTATTTATAGATGATTTGGAGGAAGCTTAGTTGACATAAAAGATAAAGCTAGCTTCAATGGCTCTTAATTCCATACCCATGTGGCTCCTTTCTCTTCTCTTAGTTCTCCCTCTTCTGTTCCTCATGAAAAAGAGGATGGATGATCGGAATACTCAAAAGAAGGGCCTCCCACCAAGCCCTCCCAAGCTCCCCATTATAGGTAACTTGCACCAACTTGGTCAATTGCCTCACCAATCTCTCTGGAAACTCTCCAAAAAACACGGCCCCGTGATGCTCCTTCAACTCGGTGGCAAACCAGCTGTCATATTATCTTCTGCTGAGGCTGCAAGAGAAGCCTTAAAAGTCCATGATCTTGCCTCTTGCAGCAGACCTCTCTTAGCTAGCTCTAAAAGACTTTCCTACAATTATAAAGACATGGCTTTTGCACCTTATGGTGATTATTGGAGAGAGATGAGGAAGATATGTGTTCTAGAGCTTTTTAGCTTGAAGAGGGTACAGTCCTATCAGTTCATTAGGGAAGAAGAAGTTGCTTTGCTTGTCAATTCCATATCTCATTCTTCATCTTCCGCAACCCCTGTTGATCTTTCTGAAAAGCTGGCTTCCCTCACTGCAAGTATAACTTTTAGGATTGCTTTTGGTACGAGTTTCCGCGGGAGTGATTTAGACAATGAGAGGTTTCACGGGATGGTTCATGAGGCTGAAGCCATGTTGGGAAGTTTCAACGCATCTAACTACTTTCCTTTTGTGGGATGGGTTATGGACAGGTTCTCTGGTAGATTTCAAAGACTTGAAAGGATTTTCCATGAGTTAGATAATTTTTTCGAACATGTCATTGATCTTCATCTTAATCCTCTGAGGACAAAACAAAAGCACGAAGACATTATCGATGTGCTACTAAGAATAGAAAGGGAACAAACTTTGTCGGGTGCTGCTCGGTTCACAAAAGATAACATTAAGGCAGTCCTCTTGGTAAGTTGCCAATCTTTTTGCCCCATGATTATTAATCCCATGTTTTGTTTTTGTGTTTAATTATAGTGCTGAAAATGGATCATATACTTTGCTTATCTTATCAAAATAATCCCATGTTTGGACGAAGAGAAAACGAGAAAACGAACTAGATTATATGATTTAGGGTTTCTGATCGGCTTTCACGACGACCCTCTTCTTTTTTCTCCGCATCTCCCTCTCTCCATCTCTCACTATTACAAATATTAATATATGAGATTTAAAGGTTGGGGGGAAAAAATTATATCTAGTCTCTAAAATTAAATATATATCTCCCGAAATTGAAAGTTAAAAAAATAAAGATTTAAAAGTTGGGAATAAAAATTAGACATATTTTCTAAAATTAAAAATAGGTCTTAAATTGAAAGTAGGCCTAAATAACCTAAAAATTAAAATGGTTACCTTGCCCAAATTTGTTGTCGTGGCTCCCTCCTAAATATATTTTGACATATCCAAACTTCAAAAATTGTTAAATATTTTTTAATTATGTCTATAGGAGGTAATTAGAACCAATAAATCAATTACTTACCAACTTATTCAGAGAATGATTGTACTTGTATTTTAACGGAATATTTCGTTTTTTTTTTTAGATTTCTTTTACCAAACCTCTAACTAGTGGAGAGAGAGAGGGTCTTTTAAAAGAATGAAATCCTTTTAAAAATAGAATATTTTGATAATATTAGTAACGGAAGGACCCATGTCAAACCTGAAGTGTGAGATAGTCATTTCGGTTCAAATTTGGGGTTTATTGTCGTTCCGCAATACTTCAAGGGAAGGTAGTATAATTTATTCAAATTACTATTTGAATTTTATTTCAACTATGAAACAAGCATTTAACTATAAATATTATCAAAACTGGATTTTTCAATAAAATAGATGATGAGTTTTTAACGCAATCTTTGATCTTGTATAGTAAAAGGGAAACTACTATGAAATTTAGCATAAAAATAATCATAGATGATTTTAGGGATTTTAAATAAAGTTAAATTCCATTTTGATAGATTATGAATGATTGAATTTAAATTTTAAGATATTTTGTGAATTTTCTTTTATTTACATATTATTAATACTTATTTTTCATGTAGTAGTATAGTTTTGAATTTTAATATACATTTTATTCTTGAATTTTTGACCCCCAATATAAAATTTTGATTCCATCCTTGCACTCAAGTTCACATCACCTTGTTATATTTGTTTATCAGGATTTATTTTTAGGTGGAGTCGAAACTGGTACAATTACCATGATATGGGCAATGGCAGAGCTTGCAAAGAACCCCAAAGTGATGAAGAAAGCACAAGACGAAATTAGAAATTACATTGGAAACAAAGGGAGAGTCAGTGAAAGCGACATTGGCTACCTTTTTTACCTCAAGATGGTTGTCAAAGAAACTCTTAGATTGCACCCTCCAGCCACCATGCTTCTTGCAAGAGAAACCATGTCACACTTTAAGATCAATGGTTATGACATTTACCCGCAAATGTTAGTCCAAATTAATGCTTGGGCAATAGGACGAGATCCTAAATATTGGAAGAACCCAGAAGAATTCATCCCAGAAAGGTTCCTCAATAACTCTATTGATTATAAAGGTCAACATTTTGAGTTATTGCCATTTGGTGCTGGTCGAAGAGGTTGTCCTGGAATATATATGGCAACAACAACAATTGAACTTGCACTTGCAAATCTTTTATATTGTTTTGATTGGAAATTAGCCTATGGGATGAAAGAGGAAGATATCAACATGGAAGAAATAGCTGATCTTGCCGTTACTACCAGTAAAAAAACAGCTCTTTACCTTGTGCCAGTCAAATTGTTTTAAGATATGTTTGGAATATTAGTATATGTCAGTCACCTACCCCTTTTCCCTCCATTCCAAAAATACCTCAGAAGATACGAACATATATTAAACCTAATCTTAGGTATGAGGCTGAGAAAGGTATCATTTCAATCACTCCATAAAATAATTTGACTGACACAATGTTATTAGCTATTTTTCTGTTGATGGTAAGTGTCAGTGATAATAAGATGATATGAGCCTCATAGTATTCCCGAATATCTTCCTGGGAATACTTACTTTTATGTAATATGTATGTTGCTAAACACTTTGAAAAAAATAATGGCTAATTAGAATGTATGACTTTGTTTGCGACAATCGTTGATCATTTATCCTTCATATAAATGGCTGAAATTGAATACAAATTGCGTGCTTATGCCATTACAACAATTGATAGTATTATCATTATCAAAAAAAAAAACACAATTGATAGTATTATAATAAAATTACCAGTGGCATTAGAAGCGTGTGACAAGTCATGGATGATGAAAAGTTTAGAAAATAGCATGTTTAACACGTGATTAATAAGGCAGTAATCCATCATTGAAAGAACTAGGAATGGAGAGTATCAATTGCTCTAATTCCGGTGATTGTAAAAAAGAGAAGTTATCGTCAGGTGAAAACATGATGGACAAGCGTTAAATATAAATAGAGGCTTACGTTCCAAGCCAATGACACTTCTCAAATTGAGTACTCTTGTTATCTCACTTAGTTATTTTTAGTTTTGATCACTTTGTAATATGCAAGTAAGTAGTTTTTTTTTTTTGCTCAGTACAAGTAAGTAGTTTTATTTCATAAATTATACTTACTTTATATATATGGTGTTGAAATGCATCGATGGTAGTGATAAGTAATTACTAACTATTATCTTGATACGTATTTACTTTAGTGTGATTCATAGCAAATTTTTGTCTAAATATGGTTAAATATTAGTTTTAGAAGATCACCTATACTGTACTTTAACATATCGCATCTTTTATCTATTACCATGGTTTAGCTAGCATCGACGTAATTATTGCGTTATATTGCCATTGCAATCGATTCAGGGTAGTTAACATAGTCATGATGTACTTTAACGTGTAGTTATTGCATTATCTTAGTATCAATATTGGAGGTGGGGAAATCTAAATATAAAATAGACCCATAAATGAATAGCCCATATCAGGAAACAAAATATGAAGCTCGGCCCAAGCCCACGACAGAGGCCAAAGTATAAAGGACGGCCCAAGCCTGTATCAGGGAATAAGGTATAAAACTCGGCCCAAGCTCTTATCAGAGGCCAAAGTATAAAGCTCGGCCCAAGCTCTTATCAGAGGCCAAAGTATAAAGCTCGGCCCAAGCCTATGACAGAGGCCAAAGTATAAAGCTCGGCCCAGGCCCGTATCAAAGGTCAAAGTGTAAAGCTCGGCCCAAGCCTATATCAAAGGATGGAGATAACGGTTAAAGCACAATAGGAGACAAATAGAATATTGTACTTTTCAATAGAAACTTTGTACTTTACTGTACTTCATTGGGTAAAGAATTGTCCCACATTGAGGAAAGGGAACAGAATACAAAGTACTATGTACTATAAATTCAAAAGTGAACATTAATGAAGGGGGTGGTTATTTTTGGAAAGTCTGACAAAAGTACTTTTTACTACTTTAAGAAATTAATTGTAGCACAAAAACTTACCCACTACAATTGGCGCCGTCTGTGGGAAAGTACTTTGACAGAGACAAAATTCCGAAGAAAATGACTAGCCGAATAAAAAAAGCGACCGAGTACTCAGACCGAGGGAAAGAAACAATGATCCCAGAAGAGGAAAATCCCTTAATAGAAACCGACCTCTCCTCTAACAACGACAAAAGGTGGCCCGAAGGTTCTCCTTCTGAAAAAGCACTCCGAGGCCGAAGAATCGTCATTAGATCGGAGGTCAGGAGAGAACAGAAACCTGAACCATCACATCGATATCGTGAACCCTCCAAAATGGACAGAAGAGCGAGACTAACCGAAGAACCAAGAGCGGGTAGTTCGACTAGAACCTGGGATGAATATAATGAAGACCGAACCTGGGAAAAATAATGAATATAATGAAGACACAGTGGAGGCGCTACAACAACAGGTTCTTGACTTGAAGAAGAAGTTAAAGAAAAATAAGCGGTCCAGAAGACCACAGCATTCTAGCCGATCGAAGATTAGAACCAGACATGCAAGATGTTTGTCATCCGATAGCTCCAGCAGGTCAACCGCGGAAACTGATGAAGAAGAAAGCTCTGACAGAAGAAATAAAGGGGGAAGAACTCTGGACAGAGGGTCCAGGGGCAACTGGTCCGAATCCCCCTCAATCGTAAGACAACTATACGGAGAAAAAATAGGGCGGGAAACAGTGTGGAAAGCCCTTTATCAAATATCACACTCTCCATTTTCGAAAGAAATAGAGAGCGCCCGTCTGCCAAGAAACTTTTCAACCCCGACCTACGTAATGTACGACGGCAAGGCCGACCCTGTCGGACATATTAGCCATTATAGACAAAGCATGGCTATACACCTCGGCAACAATGCTTTGATGTGCCGAATGTTCCCATCAAGCTTGGGACCGATGTCCCTTCGATGGTTCAACCGCCTTCCACATTCCTCGATTTACTCTTGGAATGAATTAGCTGAGGCATTTGTCTCCCGATTCATAACCAACAGTCGGAAACCTAAGGAGTTTGCCTCCCTAATGTCTATGAGAATGAAGGACTCAGAGTCACTAAAGAACTATTCAGCCAGATACTGGGAAGTCTATAACGAGGTAGACGGTGGTACAGAAGATATGGCCATGAAAACCTTTAAAGAGGGTTTGCACCCCGAATCCGAGTTAAGACACAGTCTCTCCAAAAGATCGGCTAGAAACATGCGAGATCTTATGTCGCGAATTGAACAGTACGTACGGGTGGAGGAAGACAGAGCTAGAACTGGGGCATTATCCACACAAAGTCGACCCCAAAGAAGGCCCAACAATACGGAGCAAAAAAGGGCCGAAATACCGCCAAGGAATCCTGCCCGTTTTCCGCGACCAAAAGAAGCAGGCGGAGTATATACGGTTTTTAATCAACCAATTTATCGTATCATGGGCGACATAAAGAATGAACCTTTCTTCATGTGGCCTGCGCCCCTGGGTGGAGATCCAACTAGAAGAGATCCCAACAAATACTGTTCCTATCACAGAGAAAAGGGGCATATGACCGAGAAATGTTTTACATTGAAAAAGCACCTAGATGATCTGGCTAAAGCCGGACACCTACGACGCTACATAAGTGATGGCCAGAGACAGCATTACCATGAAGGACCAACGATCGTCCACAACACCAAACCAGCTGCAAGGGTCATAGAAACAATCCATACTTCTCGGTCGAATGGGCATTCATACGATCGACTGAAGTCCGACCTAAAGAAAGCTCAACACCTTCGAGAGGTTTTTCAAGTACATGAAGGATCGGTTATGTCCAAAAAACCGAGGATGGATTACCCAGAAAATGAACAGCAGATTTTCTTCTCCGACGAGGATTTGAGAGATGTCCAGACCCCACACGACGATCCATTAGTGATCAAATTAAGAATTGGGGACTCGGATGTCAAACGGGTACTAATAGACCAAGGCAGTTGTTCTGAAATAATGTACCCAGACTTGTTTCACGGACTAGGTCTCAAACAGCCCGACCTCCAACCTTACGACGCACCTCTATTTGGATTTTCAGGAGAAAGCATTCGGCCAATGGGCCGGATCACATTGAACGTCCATACCGGACCAATCAGTTTGGAAACCGAATTCGTGGTAATAGACGTGCCGTCCCCCTACACGGCAATTATGGGACGAAGATGGCTGCACAGGTTGAAAGCCGTGCCTTCCTCTTTCCATCAAAAACTCCGTTTCCCAACAGATTTCGGTATAATGGAGATTAAGGGTGACCAAGTTGCCTCCAAGCAGTGCATCATGGCGGCGGTCAAACAGAATCCCCCAGAATCAAAACAAAAGGGGAAAATGGTGTCACAGTGCTCCAAGGGCTTATAGCAGTTAGAGAAGGCGAGGGATACCTGCACAGAGACATACTCGCCTTATGAAGAATTAGAAACGGTAACTTTCTCTTCTGATCCTGAGAAGCATTTTAAAATCGACCGAGAACTCAGTCCCGTCGACCGAACCAAACTCGTAGACTTCCTCGTAAACAACGTGGACGTGTTCGCTTGGGATCCCTACGAAGTACCAGGTGTAGATCCCAATTACATCGAACATCAGTTGAATACAGATCCTCACTCCAAACCAGTGCAACAGAAGGCAAGGAGATCGGCTCCGGTGCATGCAGAAGCAGTACAAAAGGAAGTAGAGAAACTATTGCAGGCTGGAGCAATACGGGAAATCCAATATCCTACTTGGCTCTCTAACACGGTGGTAGTAAAAAAGAAAAACGGGAAGTGGAGAGTATGTGTAGATTTCACAAACCTCAACCAAGCATGCCCAAAGGACCCCTTCCTTTTACCCAAGATCGATCAGTTGGTGGACGCAACAGCCGGGCACGACCGAATGAGTTTTCTAGACGCCTTCCAAGGGTATCATCAGATTGCCCTGTCAGCTGAAGATCGAGAAAAAACCGCATTCATCACCCCACTGGGGATATACTGCTACAAAGTAATGCCATTCGGTCTAAAAAACGCCGGCGCCACATATCAGCGGATGGTCACTAAGATGTTCAAAGATCAAATAGGGAAGACAATGGAGATATACATTGATGATATGGTTGTAAAAAGCAGGTTGTCCCAAAACCACTTAAAGGATTTGACGGAGACATTCCGGGTATTAAGACTGCACAAACTACGATTGAACGCTTCAAAATGCGTATTTGGGGTCGGCTCTGGAAAATTCCTAGGTTTCATGGTATCACATAGAGGTATTGAGGTAAACCCAGATCAAATCAAGGTCATCCAAGAATTAAAAGCACCACGAACTCACAAAGAAGTCCAACGCCTAACAGGTATGACCGCAGCCTTGAGCAGATTCATCTCAAGATCCGCCGACAGATGCCAGCCCTTCTTTCAGCTCCTGAAAAAGAGCACTACTTTCAAATGGGACGACAAATGCGTTTCGGCCTTTGAAGATCTGAAGAGGTATCTTTCTTCCTCCTTGCTTTTGTCTAATCCCACACCAGGTGAACCACTTTTTTTGTATTTGGCCGTATCTGACCGAGCTGTAAGTGCCGTATTGATTCGAATTAAAGATACCGTCCAGTGTCCAGTATATTATGCAAGCAAAACTATGACGGAGGCAGAAACGCGCTATCCCCCTCTAGAGAAGGTCGGCCTAGCATTGATCACTGCGGCCGATAAGCTACCACAATATTTTCAAGCACACACCGTTTACTTGGTAACGCAATACCCGGTGCAAGCCATGTTTAACAAGGCCGACTTCACGGGACGGATTTGGAAATGGGGAGCAAAGATTAGTGCCTTAGGCGTAAAATATCTCCCAAGGACTGCCATAAAGGGGCAGGTGCTGGCCGATTTTGTTGCAGAATTCGCACCGACCTCGGAACAAAATAACTTAGGCGAATCAACGCCCCGAGAAGACTCGCCCGAGCATACAGGTTGGTGGAAGGTATATGTAGACGGAGCTTCCAACGCCAAAGGGTCAGGAACCGGGGTGGTCATAATAACGCCGGATGAAACAGTGATTGAACAATCGATTCGTCTTGATTTTAAAACTTCTAACAATGAGGCCGAATATGAAGCAGTCCTGGCTGGATTGAAATCGGCAAAAACGTTGGAAGCCAGACGTCTGATCGTCTACTGCGATTCGTTGTTAGTAGCAAGTCAAATCAATGGGGAGTACATGGCTCGAGATGAGCGTATGTCAGCCTATCTGTTGAAGGTTCAGACGGCCATGACCGATTTCGAAACAGTAAGAGTCGAACAGATCGGTCGAAACTTGAATAATCACGCGGATGCATTGGCAACGTTGGCATCTGTTCTGAGTGCTGATTTTAAACGTTTTATACCAATTGAGACCCTCACAACGCCCAGCATCGACCAACCTGCGAACTACATAAACACTATTACAGTCGGTCCGTGTTGGATGGATCCCTATGTCACCTACCTTAAAGAGGGTGTTCTACCAGAACAGAAAAAGGAAGCCGAGATTATCAGAAGGAAAGCCGCGAGGTTCTGGTTGTCGAAGGACTTGAAGCTCTACAGACGGTCCTTCTCGGGACCCTATCTTTTATGCGTTCACCCTGACATCATCGAGGATTTATTATACGAGATACATGAAGGCATCTGTGGAAGTCATACTGGGGGCAGATCTCTGGCACACCGAGCTCTTACCCAGGGATATTGGTGGCCCTACATGCAGAAAGACGCTGTGGACTACGTAAGAAAGTGCGATAAATGTCAAAGATTCTCACATTCAGTTCATCAACCGGCCGGAGAGCTGCAGCCATTAGTAAGTCCGTGGCCATTCGCACAGTGGGGCATGGACCTGGTCGGACCCTTACCTAAAGCAACAGGTAATAGACGCTGGCTGATTGTCGCTACAGATTATTTCACAAAATGGGTCGAGGCCGAACCGCTGGCAAACATCAGAGACAGAGATTCAATTAAGTTCGTCTGGAAGAATATTATAACCAGGTTCGGAATACCCAAGACTATCATCTCTGATAATGGGACACAATTCACCAGTAAACCTTTCACGAAGTATTGCTCAGAACTTGGTATAAAAAACGTTTACAGTTCACCGGCATATCCTCAGAGTAATGGACAAGCCGAAGCCTCGAACAAAACCGTGTTAGACGGAATCAAGAAAAGGCTGGAAGATGCCAAGGGAAGATGGGTGGAAGAATTACCTAATGTCCTATGGACTTTCAGAACCACTCCACGGAGATCAACGGGGGAGACCCCATTCTCATTAGCATATGGATCAGAAGCAGTCATCCCATTAGAAATCGGACTGCCCACCCTCAGAACGTCGGAATGGGAACCGACAAGGAACGATCTGGCTCAATCCCAGGCTCTAGACTTACTAGAAGAAAGAAGAGAACAAGCAATGATCAGGTTAGCCTCCTACCAGCAGCAACTGAAAAAGGGATACAACAAGAACATTCGACCGAGGTCCTTTCAACAAGGAGACCTGGTCCTCAGAAAAGTTTTGGGCAACACTAAAAACCCGACCGACGGTAAGCTTGGGCCAAACTGGGAAGGACCGTACAGGGTGCGATTTGTCACAGGAACAGGAGCCTATCACCTAGAAGACTTAAATTCCTTACCCCTGCCCCGGCCATGGAATGTCAGCAATCTTCGGAAGTATTTCCATTAGATCATATCTCTTTCTTCCCTTCACACAAAAAAAAGAAAAGAAAAAAAAAGGGTGGTTTGGGATAGATGTTTAGCACAAGTTGTAAACCAATAATGAATAAGAAAAACAACTAGGTGGACGTAGGCCCCATTGGCCGAACCACGGTAAATCTGGTGTCCCTACCACTTCACTATCTTTGTTCATAAACACCTAAAAGTTTAAAAATAACTTGACTTAGGCTTCGGTCAACCAAAACGGTTCCCAAGCACTGAGGTCCAGGGGGACTGGCAAGTTAAAAGTTAAAAAATAACTTGACTTAGGCTTCGGTCAACCGAAACGGTTCCCAAGCACTGAGGCCCAGGGGGACTGGCAAGTTAAAAGTTTAAAAATAACTTGACTTAGGCTTCGGTCAACCAAAACGGTTCCCAAGCACTGAGGTCCAGGGGGACTGGCAAGTTAAAAGTTAAAAAACAACTTGACTTAGGCTTCGGTCAACCAAAACGGTTCCCAAGCACTGAGGTCCAGGGGGACTGGCAAGTTAAAAGTTAAAAAATAACTTGACTTAGGCTTCGGTCAACCAAAATGGTTTCCAAGCACTGAGGTCCAAAGGGACTGGCAAGTTAAAAGTTAAAAAATAACTTGACTTAGGCTTCGGTCAACCAAAACGGTTCCCAAGCACTGAGGTCCAGGGGGACTGGCAAGTTAAAAGTTAAAAAATAACTTGACTTAGGCTTCGGTCAACCGAAACGGTTCCCAAGCACTGAGGCCCAGGGGGACTGGCAAGTTAAAAGTTTAAAAATAACTTGACTTAGGCTTCGGTCAACCAAAACGGTTTCCAAGCACTGAGGTCCAGGGGGACTGGCAAGTTAAAAGTTAAAAAACAACTTGACTTAGGCTTCGGTCAACCAAAACGGTTCCCAAGCACTGAGGTCCAGGGGGACTGGCAAGTTAAAAGTTAAAAAACAACTTGACTTAGGCTTCGGTCAACCGAAACGGTTCCCAAGCACTGAGGCCCAGGGGGACTGGCAAGTTAAAAGTTAAAAAATAACTTGACTTAGGCTTCGGTCAACCGAAACGGTTCCCAAGCACTGAGGCCCAGGGGGACTGGCAAGTTAAAAGTTTAAAAATAACTTGACTTAGGCTTCGGTCAACCCAAACGGTTTCCAAGCACTGAGGTCCAAGGGGACTAACAAGTTAAAAGTTAAAAAATAACTTGACTTAGGCTTCGGTCAACCGAAACGGTTCCCAAGCACTGAGGCCCAGGGGGACTGGCAAGTTAAAAGTTAAAAAATAACTTGACTTAGGCTTCGGTCAACCGAAACGGTTCCCTAGCACTGAGGCCCAGGGGGACTGGCAAGTTAAAAGCTAAAAATATAATTTGACTTAGGCTTCGGTCAACCTAAAGGTTCCTAAGTGCTAAACCCCAAGAAGACTAATAAGCTAAAGTCGGAACGACCGACCCGGCTTAGACCTCGGCCAAAACAAAACTTTCCAAATACTAAGCTCCTTAAAGAAGAGAAAGTTAGAAAAGCCAACTTGACTCAGGCTTTGCTCGACCTAAGGGATTACAAGTGCTATAATCCAAGAAAACTGACAAGTTGAAAATAGAAACCAACTCAAAGTTCAGTAAATTTAAACAATCCCATTCGGTATACAAGGATATAAGTAGAAAACATGATCACGCAAATATGAGATTCACATAAGAGCATAAGAGCACTAGTCATAAAATAACAAAATATATACCTTTCCCCCCTTCTTATGAAGGAAACAGGGAACACAAAAACAAATTGTATCATTCCCCCCTTCTTATGAAGGAAACGGGGAATACAAAATAACGGAGTTTGAAAGTTACATGTTAAATTAATCTACCACATCGATGGTCTCGTCAATATCCGAACCCTCTCCTCCTTCTTGAGATTCAGCAGTATGGATTTGATCATCAGGCCTATCTTCGGTCACCTTAGGATCATCAGCCAGCGCGGGTTCACTCAAGGCTTCATGGGATCCAGGAACTGTCGGATCTCCAGTGGCACCCTCTCCAGCCTCCAACTCGTTTCCTTCCTCTGGCACAGGATCCTCGTAAGGTTGGCGTGTATACGCCAAATCGTATAATTCAGAGTCATCATCAACCCCGGCATTATCAAGGGCCTTATGCCATCCTTGGACGAAATACTTGTTGCACTCACCTTTCAGTTGTTCTAATAAGGATTCGGATGCCTGGTCAAAACCTTGGTCATAATAAGCCTGAGCCTCCTGCTCAGCCTTTACGACCTTCGCTTCGGCCTCGGTCAGAGCATCTTTAAGCTGGCTATTCTCAATCCGGACTTGAGAGGCAGATTTGTGTTCAGAGTCCAGCTTTCTCTGAAGCTCGGTCAATTGATTCTGCAAATTTAGCAGACCAGCCTCGGCACTCTTTTGGGCACTCTCAGCAGCACGAATTCTTACAGAGGCCGAGCTCTCAAGATCCTTAAGGCGCTTGATCTCTTCTGCAGACCGGTTGAGGCGACGTTCGGTCTCCAAAAGTCGGTTGCCAGCCTCAAATATGCCTTGAACGGCCTAAAAAAGAAACAAAGAATAGGATAAAGTAAAATACGAGTGTGTGTCTGAATACTACATTTAACATGCATAACGAAACATTGGAGTACTAAACTTACCAGGATAGAGTCACGCTTAAGATTCTCCAACATATGCTTGGATCTCTTCTCCTGCCAGACCTTCATGTCTTCTGGAAGGAGGAGAGCCTTTCCAACCGCTTCGGCCACTTGTCCTCCTCGAACTCCTCTTCCGCTCTTGAGGACCGAGTCTCCTTCATCGACCGATCGATTCTCAAGAAGAAAAGAGCAGCTCCACGGTTGTTTCAAGTCGTCTTGACGCATACGACCTTGAGGAATTTGACCCGTGGCTTTCTGAAGAGCTCGGTCATTCTTACTCTTAGCCTTTTTAGGAGACTTAGCCTTTGAAGGTTGAGGTGGAGACGACCCCTCCTGACCGCAGCCGTCATCATCCTGCTCTGTTCCTCTCTTCCTTTTCTTCCTCATGACACCCTCTCCTTGAGAAAATCCAGGGGGAGGAGGGAGGGGAGAAGCAGATGGAGAAGTCCGTGACGTCTCTGGAGCTGACGTCCTAAGCACGTCCGCTATATTGACTGTTCTTTTCTGGATCGGCATTTCTTCGGTCGGTTTGGGATCGGGGTCAAAAACAGACGGAAACCGAATGATTGGAAGACCGGTTTCCGAAGACTCAAGGGAAGGGACGAAGTCGGGATTACTAAGAGGTGGCACAAGCTGAGGTACTTGCACTCCCCTTCTAACTGTGACAGGGACCGCCTGGATGATGTCCTCCTGATCCCTCCCAGGCCGCACGACCGTAACCTCTTCCTGTCTAAAGTGTTTTACGGTGGGACCTTTTTGGAAGGACTTGTATGAAGGCACGTAGTCCAGTAAAACAGAAGCCGCACGAGGACGACCACCCGAGTCAATGAAACACGGCTTCTTTAAGAGGTGTTCGACCGTCCTCCTTTCCACGAGTTCTATCTTCTTAGCTGTAAATTCCTTGTCTGAAAAAAGGAAGAAACGTACAGTCAAGATAGACAAAAATAAACAAAAATGCATTGCATAAAAGACGTGAAACAGTTAAAACCTGGTACACCGGGCCTCAAAGGGCAATTAATATGGGGGTTTTGCCAGTTCCCCGTGAACACCAAGAAATCTTCATCTCGGCCCTTGCTAGAGTCCGGAAGCCCGGTCACCAGTTTTCTATCAACATTACGGGCAAATAAGGTATACTGATCCCTACCGGTCGCTTGGAGACTATACACGTATGTTATATCATGTACAGTAAGGTTTAGGCCGAGTTTCTCCATGAGAACGGCCGTCCCCATTACTATCCTAAAAACGTTGGGGGCACACTGGAGAGGGGATAGCCTAAAGTGAGTTAAAAACCGTAGTAAGAAAGTATGCATGGGTATTCTAACCCCTCCCTCGACTATTGCTACAATGGGAAGCACGAGATCTTCATACTGGAGAAGTGCAAGATCATCATAAGGAACGTACCGAATATGTACGTCCTCAGGAATCCCATAACGATTTTTAAACTGTACGATTTTCTCTTCGGTATTTACGAGTTTAGCAAATTTACCCATAACATAAAAAACTAATGGACCGAAGAGTACTACTAGGACGACGGAAGGAAAATACAAGAGTAGAAAAAGACTTACTGACGTGAAGACGGCACAGAAGAGTTAGGAAAAGGTTTGACTCAAAGGATTGAGGGAGATGTTTTTTATCTCTAGAAGTGAAAGTAAAGAGTGAAAATGAAGTGGGGTCTTCCCCCTTTTTATACGAGAGTTGATAGGCTACGGATACCGGGACTTAGCCGGTCATGGGCCGGTAAAAACCAGAGAGCCAGTGAAATAACTTCTCTCGGCCCCCAAAAAACCCTCATAATGATTTGATGGCCTAGGGAACACATAACGGCGTAATAAATGACGCAAGCCGTCGTTCATTTATTAGCCGAAAATCGAAAAGACACCAATGTCAGATCTCCATTAATAAAAGAGTTGCTATACACTGAAACGGTGAAACTCTGCCTTCTCACTAATCATTTCAAAATCTGACCGACCTAGTGAATAATCCTATGGTCTTTGGACTACATTATTTAAAGCGGTCTGATCAGACCGAACGTTCGCGCGGAGGACCTTATGATGGGTATGAAGCGTGTTTTGATCCATTTATCTCAATTCAAACAAAATACACCCAAATTATATAGGCCGAGGATAGTTCGGGGCAACGAAATAAACTCGGCCCTAGCGATAAACGAACTAGCCTTTACAAAGCAAAAGATAAAACAAACTCATGCATAACTCAATTCAGATCTATAACGAAGCAAAAGCTTTTATCCATAAACAAAACGGGGCAACCAATTACATCGTAGCACTTCTCCCCCCTCCTTAAAAAAATAAAAAAATAAAAGGAAAAGAAAAGAAAAGAAAAGGAAGAGGGGACAATTATATAGACAAACCCTCCTTAATCATCCACGTTTACATTATCTTCTTTATCAGAGACACCTTTCTCCACAATCTTGAACCCCTTCGGTCAACGTTCATTTCCCCTCGGTGGCAACAAACTCTCCAAAAGTTCTGTCGTTGGTGTACATGGAAACCTTTATGCTGATCTCAAGGACATTCTTGCGATTCGAAGACCGAGAACCCCAAATGAATGGGATAATATGTCTGTTTGGTGCGATTTGCTTCAATGGAGAAATGAAATGTATAATGCAGTCATAGATGCATTCAAGGATCATAGGCAGATCCCCCTTAATCATCCACGTTTACATTATCTTCTTTATCAGAGACACCTTTCTCCATATCTTGAACCTCTTCGGTCTGAGCCCGCTCCTGGTGATCAAAAACTTCGGCGTTCTCCATGGCCGTAGGACCGTCAAAGGCTTCACAATCTCCCAAAACCTCAACATTCGTTTCTTCAAGATTCTCGGGGGTTCCTGAATCATAGGGTCGATAACGCCGGCCCAAAACGTAAAGCTCAGACTCATCATCAACCGCAGCCTGTTCAAGAGCCAAAGCCCACCCTTTCAGGAAATGAATGTTACACTCCCTACGCAGTTGAAGCCTCAAAGATCCTGCAGCATCTGCGAAACCCCGGTCGTAGGTGGCCTGAGCTTCATTCTCAGCATTGCTTGACACTTGCCGAGCTTCAGCCAACTCGGCCTTAAGTTTATCAATTTCCGCCTGAAATCCACTGGAACGTTCACATTCTCGTTCCAACTTAGCCGACATCTCCACCAGTTGACATTCAGCCTTCTGAAGCCCTTCTTCGGCAGTTTTGTGTTGACTCTCGACCTCCCGAATTCTAGCAGACGCCACCTTTTCGACTTCACGCAACCTATCGTTTTCAGCGAGAGATTCGTTAAGAAGACGTTCGGCTTCTATCAGTCGATACCCGGCCTCGAAAACCCCTTGGACGGCCTATAAATAATCGTCACAATGAGTAATGAGAATGACGGATTATCGTAATAAAAGAGAAAAGGATATAAAACAAAACTCACCACGACCGAATCACGCTTCAGATTTTCGATCATCTGTGTTGAGTTATTTCCTTTCCAATTCTTCATGTCTTTGGGAAGGAGAAGGGCACTCCCAAGGGCATCAGCTATTTGTCCACCACGGACGTCCTTACTTTTCCAGACCGAATCATCTTCATTCACCGGTCGACCATTTACATAGAATTCACACTGCCAGGGCGCTGGCAGTTCTTTTTGATGTTTGCGTTTATGTGAAACATGACCGACGGCTTTTTGGAGAGTTCGGCTATCCTTACTTCTACCCTTTTTGGACGAGGACTTGGCCGCGGAAGGTTCGGTGTTAATCGCGACCTGTTGCTTTTTGGCTACTTCAGCTTCCTCCTCTCCCTTTTTCCTCTTTTTTATAACAGATTCTCCCTCAGAGAACCCGGAAGCAAGGGGAGCGTTAGGAACTCTCGGCAACTCTGGGGCACGCGTACCGAGCACCGATCGTATGTCGACGGTCCTCTTTTGGATAGGCATGTTTTTACTTGTGCTCTGAGTAAAAATGAGCTAGACGAAAGAAACCAAATTCAAATCAGTGAAAAAGTTCACGATTTGGGGCAGAGAATAGTTTTAAAGGTAAAAATGTAATGTGGGGTCTCCCTTTCTTATATACTGCCAAAGGAACCACAGGCAACCGGAATCCAGCCAGTCGTGGGCCGGTAAAAAACCTGCAAGAAAAAGAAAAATAAATAAAAAATAATAACGAGGGAAAATGATTTCTTCCGGTTTGCAATATATCCTTGGAAACAAAGCATCCTTGGGAACTCCAAACGTCGTCCTAATCGCAATAAAACATTAAAGACGAAATGACTTAGGGAACGCCAAACGTCTTTCCTTAATTATGGCTTACGGTTGTTATCAAGTTAATATTGAATTAAGTTTATCCCCTATCTCTTTTCATCATCCAATAAGCGCAACATTGAGTTGGAAGGTTCTACTTCATTGCCATAATGTTCTAGTTCGGACCTTTCAGAGATAGCAACCGAGTTATCAATCCGTAAACCAAACCCTATTCCTGACCGAACTTCATTCAAAACTTTGAATAAGTACTATATATTTCTCCACTGTTTCGGTCAAATCTCTCTCTTCAATAAAGAGTAAAGATTTGAGGGGCAATTGGAGGTGGGGAAATCTAAATATAAAATAGGCCCATAAATGAATAGCCCATATCAGGGAACAAAATATGAAGCTCGGCCCAAGCCCACGACAGAGGCCAAAGTATAAAGGACGGCCCAAGCCTGTATCAGGGAATAAGGTATAAAACTCGGCCCAAGCTCTTATCAGAGGCCAAAGTATAAAGCTCGGCCCAAGCCTACGACAGAGGCCAAAGTATAAAGCTCGGCCCAAGCTCTTATCAGAGGCCAAAGTATAAAGCTCGGCCCAAGCCTACGACAGAGGCCAAAGTATAAAGCTCGGCCCAAGGCCCGTATCAAAGGTCAAAGTGTAAAGCTCGGCCCAAGCCTATATCAGAGGATGGAAGATAACGGTTAAAGCACAATAGGAGACAAATAGAATATTGTACTTTTCAATAAAAACTTTGTACTTTACTATACTTCATTGGGTAAAGAATTGTCCCACATTGAGGAAAGGGAACAGAATACAAAGTACTATGTACTATAAATTCAAAAGTGAACATTAATGAGGAGGTGGTTATTTTTGGAAAGTCTGACAAAAGTACTTTTTACTACTTTAAGAAATTAATTGTAGCACAAAAACTTACCCACTACAAATATATATGGATAAATAATATATTCTTATTCGTTGAGGCAAGAACCAAAACGAAGTCAAATTATGGAATCGAGATGTATCGAGATTGATCGAAGAAGTGTGCGATCAAATTGACGCATAAATTAAAATTAAGTTCAAACAAATTGCGACTTAGCCACCTTGAAATCCCAAAGAAAAATAACCACCGTTTTTCTTCATCTTCGCCAGTCTGTGTGGATCGGTATGGGAGAGAGAGGAAATACACAAACAGTGAGTGAGTGAGTGAGAAAGAAAAATTATAAATAAAATAAAATAAAAATTCTTTGGTGAGCTACAGTACTAATGCTATATCATTAGATGGGGAGAGCTGCTGTAACAATTATAGATTTTGTTGACCAAAGGGCCTGATGTAGGCATGTAGCACACTTTTAAGCTAAAAGAACCAAAAAATAATAATAATAATAATAATAATTAGTACTCTAAGACCCTTATATCAAATGATCAAAACAATTTCAAGAATTAGATGAAATTTATACATATTCTTCTCCATTGCGTGCAATGTACGAAAAAACTATTATTTGTATATCTTTCACGTGCATCTCAATTATCTACATCATTGAGCATTGTCATTGATTAACTTTAATTCAAAATTCAATACTATAGATGAAATGTGTGAATAACATTTTTCAAGCTAGGTAAAGGAAGACCAATAAATAATATTAATAAATGTAATGATAAAGACATGTCAATTAAGAATATAACATAGAAGTATGACTTTCAGTTTTAATAGAATGACAAGAAAAATATATATTTGGTACGTTGACCCTACCTATAAGTATGTTACGGATCCATAACTGACCCCAAAAATTTTGGAACTAAGGACTTAGTTGTAGTTTTTGTTGCTATAAATATTTCAATTTTGATAACTATTTTTCTTTTTTGGAAGGGACACGTGACATGAGCAATTTTATGGGGATCAATGGGATAGCTTGTCAATACCTTCTTCTTTTTTTAAGGCAATATTTGCCAACTCAAATTTTTGGTACCTCATCTCTAATTAATTTGTTGGGTCCAATATTTAGCAATTATAATATAAATATATATTAAAATTTAAAAAGAAAACAGAAATTGGCTAAATAAATAAATTGGAGGCTATTACTTGTGAGGGATTGAGATAAGGTATTGCAGGGCTGCAATACCTTTAACTTAAAAGCAAAATTTTTTATTTTTGGTTTTTTACCATTTGAAACCGCATCCACACACTAAAGGAAAGCAAACAAAATGTAAGTCTCGATCATATGGACCTACAATAACCCGTGCAATCTAGCTAGCTTCTTACATATTTAGAAAGAAGAACAAAACAAAAGCAAATGATCCTATATAAAAGGTTCTTATCAATATTATTTTAATAGATAAAACCCTTAATCAAATGATCAAAAACAATTCCAAGAGATGAAATGAGACCAAGAAAGGTTATAATTAATATTTAAGAGGCCTCCATAGAACGTGAAAGAAAATGCATGTTCTTTTTATGTGAGTGCAATGTATGAGTCTATGAGATAGTGTTATTTACACATACATTTCAATTATATGCATAGTTAATTATTCTTTTCAAATTAACGGTTCGAACGAATGCATGTCTACTGAGATATGCAATAATGCAAATGAAATTTTCCAAGTGGACACGCATTATGATGTGAGCAGAAAATGAAATAGCTCCAATATGACACACACATGGCAGCTTTTAACATGGGTTTCTTGTTTTTATTTTCTCAATCGGCAAGTGTTTCTCGTCCCTTAGCTGAAACGGCATCATCAAAAAAACAAAGTGAGGTGGCCCATTTTATATGGACCTTAAATGGCCTGTCCAACCCAGCTAGCTTTCTACGCATATTCAGAAAATCCAAAAGTTAGGCATAGGTAACGTGGAAGCGTGTTCTCTAGCTCCATCCCTTTCCTTTAACATTTATTTCATATTGAATCCCTATATGAACAAATGACAGAGACATTTTAATTGTATATTTTTATGAAGGAAAAACGGCCTCCACTTGAATACTCCGAGTTTGGATACTTTTTTATGTATGAATAAAGTTGGATACTTTCTCAAGTGTTGCATTGGAGCAAAGGATAACAGCCTAGAAGTGAATTTTAGCCTAGGAAGTCTGGATTGTATTCTGGAAGTTGAAATTGATGCAAAAGTGGTGTGTATGATCCACAAGTGCCAACTCAAATATACATTTTTGAGTAGCTAATTATTATCCCTTTTTTTTCTTTTTGACTTTAGAAGAGGCTTGAGAACATATTAAATAACCCATATGACTCAGTGTCTTAAATTTCGTTCTCACACCGTCATTTTGATTTGTCTAATGAAATAGAATATTTCAATATTGATCCATATTAACGTATTCTTTTGAACACATATATTTACACACACTAGCAATATGCTTGTGTGATGCATGCCTATCTCGTAGATCAATTTTCTTTTCAAAAATTATGGTAGCTAAATAAAATGATTTAAAATTAATAAAGAAATTTAATTTCTTCTGAAAAAAATTCAAGCATTAATATTTTTTTAATTGAATTAGTAATTTAATCTTATTGAAATTTCGGTAAAATAATACTAACATATGTAACAAATAAAGAAGTTAGTTCATTCTGAACTAAATCTTTTGAATGGAACTATGTAGGTTGGGGATAGTGTGGTGGGCCAGGAAGTCTTAGTTGGGCCACAATTAAGTACAGATGCTATTGAGAATAGTGAGCCCAAGAGTCTTGTTGGGCCTGATACTAAGGTTAGTTTGCCTTTATGTGCTGGTGAGGTTTTGGGCCGTGGCAAAAGAAAGTTTGATCTCTCTGATGCCAGCCCAGATTAGGTTACAAAAAAAGTCTATGAGATTGGTGTTTTTAGTAAGGTCCCTTCTAGAAAATTTTTGGTGGAGAGCTCAGAATCTTCTAAAATCTAACCCAAGGAGCTAGAGAAGAGTCCCTGAAATCTAATTCCATCTTTGTCATCGTCACGCCATGAGGGAGAGCCTTTTTGAGCCAATCCCTTTACAAATAGACTAGCATGATCTGGTAGTACCCTTGAAGGTCCTAAGCTTGTACCACTCTCAAAATCTTGCCCACAATGTATTCCTGACTCAGCCTACACACAGCCATATATTCTTACTCCGTAAACAAACAATAATTAAAAAAGCCCCCACCTTAAACCATTATATACTACAACAAAAAAGGGTATTTACAACATTAGATCAATAACATGCATAATAAAAAGTTGTGGAAGAATGATTTAACAATATTCATATTAGACATGTTGTTAATGTTAAATACATTAACTCCCTTTTACCACGTGCTATTCCGAGAATGTTGTTAGAACAAATGATAACAACGTTTGTTTTTTTTTTAAGTTGTTAATTTAAAGCTTTTTACAACATTTAATAAAAATTTGTTAATTTAAAAGTTTTTATAACATTTAATGCTTGTTGTGATATATATAAATGCTATATTTTCTAAAAAATAAAAGTGCTAAAAAAATAATTGTTGCGTGGGAAGTGAAAGAAGAAAAGAAACCAAAAAAAATTAAAAAACCTAAACATATCTACATTATCCGCTCTTTATAGGGCATGAGTAGTACTCATTTTGATAGCCAAAGTAATACTCCTATAGAAAGTTCTCATACCTCTCAGGTAAATACTTTTGCTTTTTCTAGTTATATTATATGTCTTTTGTTAAAGAAAAATGTTTTAATTTCATCATCATTCATTATGTTGATGACAGTCACAACAGGGCAGCAGTGTTATATTAAGTGATGCTAACCTTGAAAATGCACAATGTGAACTCTTGAATTGGTGCTTATTTGAGAAGGAAGAAGTAGCTGTGAAAGGAAAAGTTGCAACAACAGATCCTTATTCAAAAGTGCATCATGTCCTTCTTGGAATTGATTATTGGAAAGTCTGGATAGATGAAGTGAAAGATTCATCTTTACCATTTTACCGGTCTACAATTGAATTCTCATCGCTCAATCAAGCAATAGGAAGTACAATTACTTGACCAAAAAAATTCATTAAGTTGTTATAGTGGAGGTAATAGTTTAAAGTTCTCTTCTTAGATATTTGTGATTTTAAGTTAATGTCATTGTTTGTATAATACTATCATTAAATTTATTGATTTATGCTTCATTTTGCAGGTGCTGATCGGTATGAAAGTTATTAAGAAAGAAGATTTCATGGAGACATGTTGCTCGCGTAGGAGTTTGGAGCCCTTTACTTTTTGAATTGAAAATAGTTTAAACATTGATTGATTGAAGTTAAAGAACATCTAGGCAATTTGGTTTTATTTGTTGAATATTATGTCTTTTGTTCTTTTTGAAGCAAAACTAGTTGGCAGCTTACTATTTGAATTGAAACCAGTTTACATTTTTAATTGAAATTAGACTTTGAAGTTTAATTATATTATAAAAGTGTATTTGTGTTGGTAATTTGGAGTTCGAGGGTTGATATAATGTTTGGATTATGATTTATATAAACATGGAAACATGTGTTCTTCTTCTTCTAAAAAAATAAAATAAATAAAAGGTTTTAGGGAGCCATTAGAATAACATAATTTAAAAAAGAAAAAGAAAAAGTGTATAACACAACGTTTATGAATATTGTCAAAACATATTCAAAGTACTCTTCTACAACATTTAAAAAATGTTGTGAAAGGAACGGACATACAACATTATTTAGTGTTGTAGTAACACGTATAGACAATGTGTAATAAATGTTGTCTAATATATAAAGACCACATTCAGTAAACGTTGTAAAAAGACTTTTAACTACATTTTTTAAACGCGGTCTTTCATGTTTCAAGAATATTTTTAAACATTGTTTAATAGATATTTAACAATATACTAAACATCATTAATTGAAAGTTGTTGAAAGTCTGACACTTTTCACAACACCACATCCTACAACATACGCTA